>JAXIVH010000014.1:10266163-10378977 GCA_036785325.1 Urophycis tenuis | reverse complement strand
CACACACAGACACACAAACACACACACACAAACACACAAACACATACACACTCACACACACACACACACACACACACACACACACACACACACACACACACACACACTCACACACATACACACACACAGACACACACACACACACACACACACTCTCTCTCTCTCACACACACACACACAGACACACAAACACGCACACACTCACACACACACACACACGCACACACACACACACACACACACACACACACACACACACACACACACACACACACACACACACACACTCACACACAGACACACACACAGACACACACACACACACACACACACACACACACACTCTCTCTCTCTCACACACACACACAGACACACAAACACGCACACACTCACACACACACACACACACACGCACACACACACAACTCCACAGTCCCCATCATGATTTATTTTTTGCCACATCTGCCAGGTCCTGGATGCGTGGACAGACATGCACATGAGTCTCACTGAGCTCATTATTCACCTTGTGTGTGCAGTGTGTTGGGGATGGGTTAACGGTCCTCTGGTCCAGTGGAAGTCCCGGTCCAGACGCTGGGACTTCAGTGGACCATCGACCCCCCAGCTGCAGCTGAAAACAGGCAACACCAAGTCTATCAACAGGCTGGACTAAAAGCTACACAGCACATTACATGTGCACAATATGATTAGATTCATCAATGCACCTGCACATTCTTTCTTTGTATTTTCCTTCATTCTGTCGTGCTCCTCTCAATGTCTCTTCCTAATGGGGTTTTGGAGTGTTATGGAAACAGCTTGCAGTATAACCCCCTCCCCTTCAGTTATAAATGCCAAATCACGTTTGAGTCTTAAACTCGTATTTTTTAGACCAACAGAGACAGAGAGAGAGCAGGTAATAAGGCTGGAAGGATCCCTCTATGTAACACTGGAGGAATGTGGGCTTCAAGTGAAATGGAAATGAAGCTCCATACTGATCTACAGTGTGCTTACTTAACAAACATTGCTATATTTATTTTGAATTTATATTTGTAATTAGGGTAAAATGAGTAATTTCTGCTGCTATATGTTTTTTTAAATCAAAACAATAGCAAAAGACTAATATTGACGGACATCTTGAAGTAACGTGGGATCATAGGAGTTGTCTTCCCCACCATTGCTGTTGAAAATGTATGTGACGTGATGCAGAAATCATGTCACGGACAAGTTAATGTTAAGTTAAGTGTTATGTGCGTTACTTCTATTCACTTATTCACATTGTTATTCACATTGTGTCATTTAAGTCTAACAAAAAATAAGATCATTAACTAACTGACTAAATCTCAACTACCCAACCGCTGTAGACAATGTATGTGGGGAATTAAATCGTGGGGTAGGGCTGTGCTGTTATGTGGTCATACAAAAAACTTACTTAGAGCAGTTGACCCCCTTTCGACATAAGGGAGCTCATCTCAGTCTAATGGCAAATTTTATGGCGGCCAATTGTGAGGTGGCTGCCATCCACAAGTGTTGCATTATCGCCATCTGCTGGACTGTGCCTTGGCCCATGGGCCCGCATTGCTGTGTCATGTGTGAACGGGCACGGGACGGACATGTTCCTGTGTGAATCGTGCAAATCACTAGTGGTGCCTGCAGTGATATCCCAGTACTTTAGTGGGCACTATGTGTGAAAGGGGCTTCAGAGTGTACTTGTGCTAGTAGCTGATGAGGGGGGTTGAATGTTTGTCGGGGGTTGGTTTCAAGTTAAAGACATTGGATACTCACCAGATATTTACTCTGTACTCTGAAGTACAAAGATGTGACGAGGAACCAGACACGCAATCACTTGCAAGTCCTGTGTGTCTAGTGACGTTGACCTGCCCATGAGACGGGCAGCAGCCTTTAGAGCCATCGTTGCTCCAATATTTCTTCACAATAGGCAAATTCCAAAGTCCCCTTCCATAAACAATAGCCCAACTAAAATGCCATAAGACCAGAGATGTTTCACTTTACAAAAGGTTCCCAACTACATTGTTGGGATTCAGACCGTCAGTTCTTTGGTAATACTGATGAACTCAGGACTGATTCTACTAATGAATTGGGCCAGCCGTCTTCTTTGTGGAGAAACACCAACAACAGACCTTCCTCCCACACATCATGGTTTGATTGAGCGTGTGCACGGAGAGCGTGTTTGTGGTCCTTTGTGTGATGGTGAGAGAAAGAGCAAGAAGTAAAGTCTGTGTGGGACACACTGCATCAGCCTGGTGGCTGACTTGAGCCATCTGTCAAAGTAGCACATCATAGTAAGATAGATCAAAATGTCAATATCATATCAATAAATGAGGTCTCTACTGGATTATTGTTTTTGTGTGTTTCACCAAATCAAACTATGGATTTATCTGGGTTTCAACATTGTTGGAAACAATTGGGATAATATTAGTACACAACAAAACATAATACTTCCAGTTTTTAGACAATTAATTACAATATATTTAGTTAAGAACCAATTAATTCTATTAAAATCCAATGGACTCTTTAAAGAATGAATGTATAAAACTACATGTAAGTGTCTATTGTGCACTCTTGCTAAAGGTTTTAACTTAAACCTGCATTATGTACATCTTCCCATCAACAGCCTCCAGTGGCTTCTTATAGCCAACAGTTATGCTAGATTGACTGGTGGATGGGCGTGTCTTATGCTTGAGAAACTTAATAGCTGCTGAAGAAAATGCACACAGTGCATAGTACATATAAGATCATATTATACAAGTGAAAATGACCTTATAATGATTTAAAGCACGCTTGACATCTTGGCGTATATAACATGTTGGCGTGTACAACATGTTGGCGTATAAAACATGTTGGCGTATATACAAATGTTCCTCATCACCACGGCGAACAGCGAGCAGCTGGTGGTGGAAGGGGGGATGTTATCAGAGCACACCTGGCGTGTTTAGGTGCATCTGCTCCACATGGGCATCGGGTCCAGGGCGGTCGTCTAAGGCAGGGCTTCACAGCAGGCCACTCTAATCAACATGACACCGCAGTCTGCCAGACAGGCGGCCCAAACACAGAGGAGAAGAGAAAAACAAGCCACGCATTGAACAAAGGGACAGCCTGGTGAGAGCATGTGTGGACTGCAGTCAACAGCAGGTTGGGATGCGACTTGAGACGATCATTTGAGGATACTCGAGATTAGAGTGTCCGTTCTGATGAGGCATCTCACTGAGTAGCTCATTACAAAGTGGACGGTCGCTGGTATTGAGTGTTTTGAGAGACTGAGAAGGGAGGTGTCATTGTTTTCTGTTGATTACATGGCCCTGTTGGGAGACAAATAGGTCACTGTGTTTCACTCTGTGAAGGAGACCTACAACATATGAGGACATCACAATGTATTAGGACATCACAATCTATAAGGACTGGGGGTTCAAAGGTATCAGGTTCACTCCCCAATATTGGCAACTGTGGGCATACTAGAGTCGCTTTAGATCAATGTGTTTGCTAAATCATTTATTTTCAAAAGAAAAAGGTTAGCTTTTCCCTTTGGGCTATAATTACTGCTCAAATTTCCTGAATACATATTGCAGCAGTAATACAAATTTACCCTGGCTGGTAATTTTCCTCACACTGAACTATTTTTTTCCTTCAAGCGATTTATTTATGTGTATAGCGTTAATGTTTACCTTGAATGTTGGCTCCATCTGCTGGTCTCACCATCACAGTCCCACATAGACGGACATCTGTTCAGTATACTCGGAGAACAGAGTAAATGCAAATGTCTCATGAATGTTGATGTTATGGCGGGACAGATAGACGGATGATATTTAATGCATGCCGTAGGGGGGAGCTGTGGTACATACAGGACATATGCCAGACGCAGCTTCCTCCATAGGATACGAGGGGTCATCCCAAGTGCATGGCCTTGACGTAGCATCAAGCTAAGTGTCCTCGCCCAGATCACAGCACACAAAAGCCAACTCTTGGATGGAGAGAAGTAGCACTAGGATAAATAGAACCTCGTCACTCCTTCCTCTTTTAGTTTTTCATTCGAGGTCTCTTGGCCGTGCTTCCCCGTTGCCTTGACGACCTTATGCCATTATGTCAGCAGTACAATATGCCTCTGTCTGAGGCCCAGCACATCTGTTTAGTCGGTTTAGTTTGGTCTCTCTCTCTGAGGCTAAGGCTTCCTTAGACAACTTTGTTTAATCTTAAAGATGGACGCTGAGAGATCTCACGCTAAAAGAGATGGATGTTTGCTTAAAAAAAAGATAGGTCAGGGTCTTTTTGTGTGTCTAACAGTGCACTGTTCTTCTCTGCAAGCTGTGTGTGTCCGTGTGTGTGTGCGTGTGCTCATGAATGTGTGTGATCATGATTTTGTGTGTGTGTACATATGTGTCTGCAACAAAATACTTTTAATGACTGCTGTGGGAGTAAGTGCTTTGAAGTGAGGAATTCTGTCTGCTTTCATGTTGAATAGGGGCACTGTCAGGGGTTGGAGCTGCTAGCTGAGCCTGGGTTATGAGTCAACTTGTAATGGAGTTGAGGATTAAGGTGAGGGTCATTTCACCGTGCATTTGGAAGTGCAGTGAAATGGTCTTGTCTACTAATGTGCTCTGTATGCTCTTCTAACTCCTTCCCTCAACATTCTGAGCCGGTCGGTCAACAGTTTGTTCTGGAATACCTATCAGAGGGTCACTTTTGAGTGGATAATGAGTACACTGACAGAATTATGAAAGAACGTCTTTGTCAAGTGGAATATCATTGCCTTGTTGGATCAGTTGTAAGGGGAACTAGGATTACTTTGATTAGACTCAGCATAGGATTCAATAGAGTGAATCCTATTCCATTGACATGGAATATAAACAGTACATTTACACGCAAAGTAAAGCTGCCTTACTTTCTCCTCATGGAAAGTGCTGTTTGCATTTTAAACAGCGAGAGCTGTACACCCAGTCATTAAAAAGTCTTCCAGCCAGCAGCACACATTTTCCTAAAATTACGGGGAAGTCAGAAAAACCACAGTTATTCCACAGGCTGGGCCTCCCTCCTTCTCTGTCCTCTCCTCTCCTCCCTCTCCTACTTCCCTCCCTGGTCTGGAAGCTGTCGAGCTGTTCTCCAGATGTTGCAGTCTGAAGGCTTGACTCAGTACAGCCCCTCCTCGCTGACGACGGCGGGGGGGGCGGGGGGGGGGGGGGGGGGGGGGGGGGGGGGGCTCTCTGCACACTGCACTCTGGTGCACCAAAATGGCAACATGTGGTTTGAGATTACAAAAAAAAGGCTGTTATTAAACAATACTAAACAAAATGTGATTAAAGATTACAAAAAGCAAGTGATTAAAGAATACAAAACAAACATGGTGACATGTGACTCAACTGAAGATCACATATCAAACATGGGCGACATTTCGAGACGTCAAACAAACACTTCAACACGTGACATTTTCCTCTTTGACAAGTGAAGGAGCTGAGGGGTTTGATGAGTAACCCAGTGCTCGCTCCTGTCCTCCCAGCCTGCTCCACGGTGCCGTCCTCCTGTCCTCCCAGCCTGCTCCATGGTGCTGTCCTCCTGTCATCCCAGCCTGCTCCGTGGTGCTGTCCTCCTGTCCTCCCAGCCTGCTCCACAGTCCTGTCCTCCTGTCCTCCCAGCCTGCTCCACGGTGCTGTCCTCCTGTCCTCCCAGCCTGCTCCACGGTGCTGTCCTCCCAGCCTGCTCCACGGTGCTGTCCTCCTGTCCTCCCAGCCTGCTCCACGGTGCTGTTCTCCTGTCCTCCAAGCCTGCTCCACGGTCCTGTCCTCCCAGCCTGCTCCGTGGTGCCGTCCTCCAGTCCTCACAGCCTGCTCCACAGTGCTGTCCTCCCAGCCTGCTCCGTGGTGCTGTCCTCCCAGCCTGCTCCGTGGTGCTGTCCTCCCAGCCTGCTCCGTGGTGCTGTCCTCCCAGCCTGCTCCGTGGTCCTGTCCTCCCAGCCTGCTCCACAGTGCAGGGGGCCACTGGGGCTGCTGCTCCAGGGTCCTGGATCAGGGTCAGGCTCCAGTGGAGGAACAGGTTGCACAGCTGTCTGACACACGACATACGTGTGTGTGTGTGTGTGTGTGTGTGTGTGTGTGTGTGTGCGTGCATGCGTGTGTGTGTGTGTGTGTGTGTGTGTGTGTGTGTGTGTGTGTGTGTGTGTGTGTGTGTGTGTGTGTGTGTGCATGTGTGTGTGTGTGTGTGTGTACGTTTGGTGAGAGAGAGATAACGAGCGAGAGAGGAGAGATAGGGATAGCGAGGGAAATAGATGGAAGTGTTAATACAAGACAGTAAACAACTCCTTCAGTGGGGTTTGGGGGGAGAGAACCCCCTCTGGGCTCTTTTGTTACGTGCAGACGACCCAAAGCTTACTGAGGAATCTCTGGGTAGGCCAAGCTGATGGAATGTAATGGCCACCCCCCCCCACCCCCCCCCCCCTTACCCTCTAGTGTCTACAGGCTTCACTTGTAATCATTCACTGAGAGAGAGAGAGAGAGAGAGAGAGAGAGAGAGAGAGAGAGAGAGAGAGAGAGAGAGAGAGAGAGAGAGAGAGAGAGAGAGAGAGAGAGAGAGAGAGAGAGAGAGAGAGAGAGAGAGAGAGAGAGAGAGAGAGAGAGAGAGAGAGAGAGAGAATAGAGGGAGAGCTACCTGACAGGCAGGGGGCTTGCTTGCACATCCTTTTTCACCTCACTGGCCCCAATAAAACCGTATTAGCCAAACACAGATGGGCAGGGAGCCGGTCATTGTAGCCACATTTGCTACAGATAAAGTTAAGTAATTGGTTTGCTTTTTTTATGATCCTTTTATGGTACTTGACGTTGGACTAAATAATGTATTATTATTGTGCATGCATTTAATACTTTAGTTTGCTGTATTATATAACTCCATGTTTTCCATGCACTAGTTTGTTTTACAATTATAACACTTCATACAATTATGACAATTACTATACTAATTTAAATACATATGTATGTAGTGTAGTTGTAATATTGGCTAATTATGACATATTCTAATGAGGGAGGAGGAGTTTCCTCCCCGGGTCGTTTGAGACTAAACTGTTATGTAACTACTGGTGTCTTCTGCGCCGCCTGTGCGCATTTCTTTAGAGTTCTGCGCTCTTGAGTTGGTATATTGGGATTCCCTCTTCGGGGATATTCAAACTTTTGACATGACGATGTGTCTTCACAGGACCGTTCATATTTCCTGCAACATGCAAGACTCACAGAGGAACGCAGGGTCTGGGAAAGACCAGCTATTGGCCTGCATTGCGCACGGAATTTAAAGATTGAAAGTGACTGAAAGGCTTCTCGGATTAACGTTATTATCTTTCTCTCGGTAGTTTGAAAGCTATTCTTCAACCCCTGCATCGACTACATCGTGGGCAGCAAGTAGCTTGAATGTCAACTGTCAGATAGTATGGGTAGTGGTCTGAGTCTGAGCAGAAGTAAAAGGATCGCACCTGTGTGTGTCGTCGAAATAAATGTTTCCAAAAGAGCTCCCGAGTCGCCAGAAGAAAATGCTGCCAGTGCTCCAAGTTTTCCCGGTGAGGTGAGAAATTCTTTCAGGCGATTTAAAATACCAAACTTTACAAACGCTACTAACTTTTCCCAAGTGGACTGTGAGAGACGCGACGCGCCTCGACTCACCGAGGAGGATGAGAACAGAGCCAATGTGGACCGAACTCTGGCCGGTCGTGATGAAGATCAAGGGAATATTTCTAAAATGAAGAATGGACCTAAGAAATCGTTCATCAGATCCAGGACGTACGGGCTGTGCAATTTTAAACGAGCCAACTCCAACACTGAGTTAAACGTTACGACAAGTCCATCGCAAGCGTTTACTTCGTCCGAGTCGCGCGGCCAAGAATGTGGTCCTCAAGACGTCAACAGCGACGGGAACAGCGTGTTCAGCCACCACGAGCACACAGTGAGTTCTTAATTGGGTCGGTTAATTAATTAATTTACTCAAACAATAATTCCATTCAAATTACAAAAAACTCTGGTAGGGCATAGGCCTACATCATTTAGCAATCACTACGCAATATATAAATACATTGAAGATATATCTTAATTTATACTTAGTTTTGTGATTGTTAAATAAGTCTTTCCAGGGCTTGGGTCCCAGTCGTTCGTGCGGGGAACAGGTTTCCAAAACAGGAAGCGACTCGTAAGTAGGCCTACATTCAATTCTCTTATTAATAATTGATTACCGAGATGAGTTGTTGTGCTCACAGGGAACCTGAGTAAAATGCTGACCTCACAGCCAGATCTAAATCACATAAAGGTGTTCCTAACCATTGTACCCAACGGATACCTTAAGGGACCTGCGTAGAAGAAAAAAACGAAGATATATGTGGTGTGGGGAAAAAAAACTGGAGGGTCAAAACAAATTGCGGTGTGGAAAAAAAAATCTGTCTGGTGGAAAGACTAAATCTGCAGGAAAAAAACAAAAACGTTTTGCATGATTAACTTTAAAAAAAAATACTTTCCTCCCGCAATCAAGATCAATGGATTGGCATGGAGCATGCATTGAGCTCTACTTTGAGTGTGGCCTAAAGTGTAAACAAATCAAGTCAGTTTTAGGCTGTAGACATGCCTTTCCAATTCAAAAGTACATATTAAGGCCCGATCCCATTTGCCCCTACCATTATCTCAGTTTAATGTTGTTTCAATGTATTATATACCATTGCCTTATAACAAGCAGAACTAGGTCACTGTTACTGCTGCTCTACCAGTGCAGACTGGTCAATGTTACCTCTGCTCTACCAGTGCAGACTGGTAACTGTTACCTCTGCTCTACCAGTGCAGACTGGTAACTGTTACCGCTGCTCTATCAGTGCAGACTGGTCACTGTTACCGCTGCTCTACCAGTGCAGACTGGTCACTGTTACCTCTGCTCTACCAGTGCAGACTGGTCACTGTTACCTCTGCTCTACCAGTGCAGACTGGTAACTGTTACCGCTGCTCTATCAGTGCAGACTGGTCAATGTTACCACTGCTCTACCAGTGCAGACTGGTCACTGTTACCTCTGCTCTACCAGTGCAGACTGGTCACTGTTACCGCTGCTCTATCAGTGCAGTCTGGCAGGGTTGGAGCACAGCTGCTATTCTGTCATGAAGTGGCTTGGTACTGAAGCAGTATTACATTTTACTTTATGAATTGTTTGCTCGATTGAAACATTGAACATTGTTCACGACTTGAAACATTGAACATTGTTCACGACTTGAAACAAACATTGCGCTAAATTTCCTATCTCCATCAGATAATAGGCAAACGTCATTGTAAAAATGCCATTAATGCCATAGTAGGGAGGCATTTGCCTATTTGCCGCCGTCAACTGCAAACCTATGCCTGTAGCCCACGCAACAGAAATCACAGCTGAAGACGCCAACGTGAGATTTGAAATAAACAAACTTGTCACGTGTCTACGTGAACACGCCGACTACTGACGTAGCAGGGTCTATTGACTACTGACGTAGCAGGGTCTATTGACTACTGACGTAGCAGGGTCTTGAAGGGTGGTCCCAGCTCACAGGGAAACTCTGTTCTGAGGGCCAAGTCGAAAAGCCAGGCACCCTTGAAAAATAGGGGTAGGTGTAAAAGTAAGAAATGGTATTGGCGCAGCCCATAGGGGTTGCTTCGTGCCAGAGGGTGATCTCAATGGAAAATACACCCAGTCTATCCTCTTCTGAGACTTCCCTCCTTCTGCAACTCTAAGAGGTCCTTCCTCCATCTTTCTAGGACTGACACTGTTGATGTTAGCCAGCTGGCTAATCGTTAGCTTAGTATGTCATATGCTGTATTTTTTTCCACGCCGCAAAAACAAAACAATTTCACCATGCAGTTTTTATTTGTACACACTGCAGCTTTTATTGCATCCAACCATTTTTTTTGTTGTTTTTTCACACATTTTTTTTCAACCCACTTTTCTTTCCTATCTTCGTTCTTACTTCTACGCAGGTCCCTTAACGGGCTCCGTCTGTTCCCTTCCCCCTCAATGTCCCTTTGTGACACAAATGTGGTCTGAATCTGACTGCTGAAAACCAAACTGAATATATCGGTGCTTTTTTGTGTTTTATTAAATTGTGTTTTGTGCCTCATAACACATTAACTACATTAAAAAGACATTGCATTTACAATAGATTGTAATGGAGATTTACTGAACCCACATGAAAACAATTTGAGAAAAATGTATTTTTGAAAGGCCAATGTTTTCTCGACATTTCCAACAGAACTTTTGCCAACTGCCTGAACACCCCAGTGAGCACGCCTGTCATCCTGTATGACGGCTCCGAGGAGGAGCTGATGGACACCATCGAGAGGGACTTCAGCTGATCCCCTGTTGTCATGACAGTGGCCATCTCTACATGACGCCATTGGGAGGGATCATCACAGTTCTTCGTGAAAATTCATTTTGTTCTTTTGTTTGTCAAATTCATGGGTGTGTGAACACCACATAGTCTGTTCTATAGGACGTCCATGATATTTTATTCCTGATGTCAGCATTACCCTTAGGATTGATTCCCCCCCCCCCCACACACCAGAAGAAGCACTCAAATATGTGTTACCCATTTACTTTTTTGTTATCCATTGACTGCTTAGCTTTCCATTGTCTGTTAGGTAATACGACAAATGTTTGAAGAATGTTACTTTGTAGCTTTCAAACTTTCAAACTAAGTATTAAATACAAAGGGTAACATCAGTGCTAAAGAAAATCATGTTAAGCCTTGTAATCTACAGTTTTATCTTAAGATACATACAAATGCATGGATTTTCTGTTTTATAATAAGTGGCCACTGTGCAGAGGGGGTATGGGTTGGGATTATTTATTTAACGTTCGTTTCCTGACCACTGTTCCTCGCCTCCTTAAAAGGAATGTGTGGCAGTGGAGAGATTTTAGAATGAGCTCAGTAAAAGGCTCAGTCTTGGCAGCTGCACTTCTGCTGCTTATATAGTCTATGTGCTGCTGAAGGAGTATTTAGCTACATGGTGACATGAAGACTTACTGCAGCTTAGTGGAGGAAACAAGAACTACATGTGTCTGTTAAAACATACAATATGGACACTGAAGACCATTTTTGTACAGTACATGGTTGGTTATAATGTAGAAAATTCTCTACCTTTACAATTGTAAAAATATTATTTTCTGAACATTGAGATGAGGGTATTTGTGTGAGAAAGTAACTGCCAACATATCAAGTAAAAGTTTTACTATGGATGCCTGATCTGACAATACAAACATCAACTCTCGTGTGCCATTTATTAAATTATTAAACGCAGGCAACATAATCTTTTTTCTTTAAAAAAAAAGACAAAATAGATGGCACAATATAAAACATACATAAAACAATAAAATATATAATTTCCCCCATGGTAAATACAACCCCAAACCCCAGTACTTAATTAAAACGATAAGTAGCATTGTAAACCAATGCATTACGTGAGCAGTTAAAGACACATCATCCAGGTGTTGTTTTGCTCTTGGGTTGCCTGTAGTAGCTCATCCTGCTGTGCACTATGTGTTGGAGCTTAGAGGGCAGGAGAGGAAGCTGGTCCCCAAGCATCTTGCAGGTACTGATGTTTTTGGAAATGAAATCCACACAAGACCTACCACAGGAAAAAAAAAGTTAGGAGAGCAAATTTCTGTATTTGTAGTACATTGCATTAAAAAATAATATGTATATATATATATATATACACTGTATATAACCTACCTGAATAGAGGGTATGGCTCTGTCTGAAATACTAGTGCATCATTGCAGTGACCCTGGAGAAAAATACAGATAAATAAGTGGTTAGGTTTTTCTTATGATCAAAGTTTTTGTGATGATTCTTACTTGGATTATTTATTTCTCTGAATTTGTTTTATGCATTCGTAAAAAGCACTCAACAATGTTGGTAATAAATCCATTCCAACGCTCACTATAAATCTCAGTGTTATTCTGCAGCACATTATTGACACAGTTGTCCAAAGCACATTTTCTTGAGAAAAAAAAGAGACGTTTCAATCTCTTAAATTTCATTCTAATATTTGTGGGTTCTACCCTTCCTCCAATCAATAATCAATGAAATACCTACGGTATCAACCAGAAGTATGTAGTCACAACTTCCACCAAACACTATTACATCAGAGTCCTTGCCTGCACTTGCTGTGTGCCACAACCTTAGGCATGAGGAAAAAAACACAGTAAGATTTTACACTAAAAAGAATTTACACTCGTCAAACTACAATAGTCAAAGATCCACTTCCAGTGGATATTTGACTATTGTAGTAGGTGTTTACAATCAAATATTTTTGGCAGAACCAAATCAAGTCTCGCTACAATGTAATGACCATTAGCACATGTTAGCACACTGAACAAGTGCAGTGGTCCAGATTGTACTACCTTGGTTTGTTCTCGTAGGGATGCTGAATCTCCCGCCATTTCTTTGTTTCAACATTAAGCAGCCAGCCATCACCTAAAATAATGCATAAATATATATTTTTTTTAAATGTCCAACAGATCATACAAACATATTTAACAAAAAAATTTGATAGCGTTTGAAGTGCTGATAGGTGTATTACTCATGGGTTTGCAGTCCACACTTAGTCCTCCAAACAGGAATAAGGAGCTATCAGAAACCGCAGTGAGTGAATGCCAAGACCTGCCTACTGGACCAGCCGAGAGTGGGACTCTGAAAAAGGACATTTCACTCAACTACTCATCTAGATGGACACATTATAGACACACATCACAACTATGTATGTGTATTTACTCTCTAGAAAAGCCAACAAAATGCTTGAAAAAGTTATTTGGCTTTTGATATTAGATCAGATTAGAAAACACAATTGTCCATCGCCAGTGACAATTGCCTGGGGTGATTATCTTTGTTTTGCAGAAGACAGTGAAGACAAACAGAAAAGTGGGCAGAGATAATGAAAAGAATCATAGGAACAGAGGACAGACTCTAAACCAGGTAAAACAAACAGTACAAAACATAGTGTCTATGTGGTTAGTGTACTAGCAGCATGGCTAACACAAGCATGTCTACAAAACTATTCTGGTTGACCCCCACATACATTTCCGCCCATGTCCATGTCTCCAGGTCCAAACAGTGAACATCGTTGGTCCTGGTTTCCTATCATGAAAAGAAATGCATTTAATAACCGCTTCATCTGAGGTTAACCGTTAAACGGCCGCTTTCAACCATTGATAATGTATCTGAGGGGAGGGAACTTGTTAATTCTTACCATCACTCTTCCTCCGCAAACATATCCTTTAGAACCCAGGGTGGTGCTGGCATGGGCAGCCCTGGGAGCAGGGGGGCGGCCCTGTCCACAGTCAACACAAACACATCTCAGCCACACGGGTCCATCATTTACTGCTAGGTTCATATGGGTTTTATCAAGTCCACCCCCGACTTGTTGTCATTTGAGGATTAAACTAAAATCTTATACTTATGGTTGATGTTACAGGGACTTGAAAACATAATCTCTAGTTAAACATCCTTATAACTACTGTATACATTTCTCCATGGGACATAGTAGCACCTACAGAAAATTAACTTATCCGTGGCAAAAATACCACACAGTGAAATGGGACCTATGTTGTACATCAGCTAACAAGGCCACATATTTTAGCATTCTTCTAATTATTAAGGAAGAAACCATGGGAAGGAATGCAGCATGAGGGATCCCTACTTCCAGGGATGGTTAGGATTGCAATGGGTGCCATAATGGAAGACATAATGGCAGCATAACAGGCATAAAGTTTAGAGGTGCAAGACGTGCCGATGAAGAAGTTTTGTGAGTTATGCATCTGTTAGTATTCTCTGCATTCACATAATTTTGTTCTTATGACCTTGCCAAACTTATTTTCCGCATAAAGTATGCCGACTGCTTAGGCAGGTAGCATAAGCAGTCAGTCGTCCAGTCACGATCACACAGCACAGCACACATAAACATACACAGCGTTATGGTCAAGGAGGGCTTACCTTAGTCTGGGGCTCCGTCCAACTGGCCTGCTTGGGGTGAAATATGTGGACCTCGTTGTTCCAGCCCCAGTAGACATCATCCACCTGGTGGGAACAAACAGGGAAGGGTGTGATATAATGATTATAATAATGATTATAATAATCATCAATCAGACTTGTTCTCAAAGATGCTTTACATACGTGGAGAGAATACAAAAACACAACCAGCAGTAGACTCTTTGGTAAAAAGAAGAAGAAAAGTAGGGAGGAAGAAGACGAGGGGTTAGCTGGGGAGGCGGGTCTGAAGAGCTGCATTGTGACGGCTTTTTTCAATGATGACAGAGTGGGGGCATTTCTAATGTGGTTTGGTAACAAGTTCCACAGAGAGGGGCGGCCAATGAAAAGGTCCTGTCACCCCAGCAGCGGTGCTTGGCCCAGGGGACGTGCAGGAGGGAGGTGTCATAAGGGAGGTGTCATAAGGGAGGTGTCATAAGGGCAGTTTGAGATCTAAAGCGTAGGTCTGTCAGGTTAGAGATCCAAACCAGGGTTGCAGCTGACCGTCATTTTCTTGTTGATTAATCAACAGTAAACCTTTCTTAGGTCAATTGTTTAGTCTAGAAAATCAATGCCATGAAATGCCCATGAGTTCCCAGAGCCCGTAGAGATATCCAGCTATGTGCAGCAAATGTTCGGTCGCTTCACTTGATGAGCGACAAATGAATGTAATTATCAGAAGTATATTTTCTATCATTCAATAAATCAACAGTTCCAGAGTTTACCAAAGCACAAATAGTTGCATACCCACGATGCCTCATCCAGAATGAAGTTTCTCCTGTTGATGTCATTTTGTAGTTTGTGACCATATCCTCCAAAGTATATGATCCTATTACAAAAACAAATGTTTATCAATAACTATTAATGAATGTCAAAATTATGTAGCATCACATTTGTGCATGTATTTAATGGTTAAGAACCAAAGACGGTTACATGATAACGGTAGCAATTCACAATGTGTGTGATATAATAACATAAAATAATATGTACGTTTCTGGCAAAGCAGACCTACTACATTGACACGCACGCACACACACACACACGCAAGCAGGCACACGCACACACACACATAAACACACACACACACACACACACACACACACACACACACACACACACACACACACACACACACACACACACACAAACTAAATAGCAAACTATTATTAGCATACTTTTACAACGTCACAGCGTAATTTGAATCTCAATGTTCTTTGATGACTGGTGCTATTCATTTACAAATAGAAAATGAGAAATACTATCAGTAGTTTCACTCAGTGAGTTCAACCATGCAAGCAGAGGTGAAAACCTGACTGGGCTGTGATACATGGAATAAGTTATAAGCACAGACCTGTCACCAAAGACCCAGCAGGACAGTTTGTCTCGGGGTGAGGGGGGAGCTCCAGACACTTTCGAAACCTTCTTCCAAATGTATTTCCCATCCAGAAGGTTGACACTGTAGATCTATTTGAAGTTCAATATTGGACAAATTAACAGGCTAAAAATGGAGCTGTAACCCTACATTGGCATGGCTTGAAAAACCCACATGAGTTTAGGGCTTCTAATCAAGCAGTTAAAATTTGGTAAAGGAAAGCCAACAATGTCCCCATAGCTAATGTGTCTTACATTATAATGTGTCTTATCTACATTAATTGAACCCATTTATCTCCACCTCCTTTAAAATAGTTTAGGAAATTGTCATAAATGCACTGTATACATTGTATATTGTGCCTTTATGTTATGTATAATACCTTGTGTTAAAATGAAACCGATAACAAAATAAAAAATACAATTAAATGTGTATCTGCCGAATGTTTTGTTATTGCCGACCGTTTCACCCAAAGCATCGTGACACTGATCTGGGTCAGTTGTAAACAACGTTGAACCCACCTCATTAGTCTGGCCATTGTTGTCACAACCTCCAAATATGTACATGTGTCCGTTTAGAGAGCAGCCGCAGGTGCCCGACATGGCTGGCGGCACGTCGCCCCTCATGGAGGACATCTCCCTTCAGAATAAGATAAGTGACTGGACTTGGTGATTTTTAGATTAAAAATGTGACACACACAGTACATGCACGCATGGCTTTAAAGTGGATTCACATGCGTTCATTATAATGCGATGGCTGCTTACCATAGTCCTCGGTCCAAGTCATACGTCCATATTTCGTCATTTGGTAGAAAAACTTCATCGTCACCAATTGACTGTACAATGATATGATCCACAGATGAAAAGACCATTTGAAAAATGACTGCAGATAACTTTATGAGATATGCGGGAAATTAAATGAAATTCAATGAACTAATAACATGGTCTTTACCACATAGCCTCCCCACACGAACAGGAGGTTGTCCTGCACCACCGCCGTGTGTCCGCTCCGCTCCTGGGCCACCCGCTCCGAGCGCTGCCGCTCCTCCATCACTTCGGTGGGGCGAGAGAACACAAGTGTATCTCAGTACAAAATGCCGGTCCAACAGCAATTACAAACATACATGTCACGTCGAGAATGAGGGAGCAAACTAGTAAAGCAGGTTTTGATGTATTGAGGGGTTGTGCTCAAACAAGCCAATGTTGACAGCAATGGTTGACAGAAATGGACTAGGTTTACAACGTTACTAAATGTCTTGTTGTTATTGTGTTGTGGTCATTCCCCTCTGATAAGTCATAACTCGAACTCGAAGACATACTCACAAGCGACAAGAGTCACACAATATCCATTTGCACAGGAAATAGAGCAGGTTTGAGTTGTGTTTTCACGGCCATTGCATCGACGAACTACACGAAGGTTGACGTTGTTATTAAATAGCAGGGGGCGGAACCGGAAGTTACGATACACAACGAGGAAGCGCGTATTTAGCGCCAAAGCTTGACTCGGGTTAGCCTCAGCCTGTAATCATGGATGTTCTTCGAAAAATTAAAACTAAAGTTTCCGCAGACTTCAAGATGCGGGGACTCATGCTTCGGCCGTATGTATTGTATTAGCTGCCGTTATTTAGTCACACATGAACAGCTTTAAATTGTGACAATGATACCATCTATACTATCGTTTCAAATGTTTGACATCTTTATTATTGTATCCACCGCTATTAAAATCTCATTAGTTCAATGTATGCGTCTATACTTCTAGATCAGAATTACACATGTTCATGGAATGTTCACTTATTACAGAGACGCCAGTAAATATTTGGTGGAAGTCCTAGAGTCTGTCAGTCCCAGCGAATTGGAGGATGTTGTCGAAAAGATCTTGGATGCTGTGGAGAAGCAGCCACGTAAGTCTAGACGAGTCATGATGTGTTGTAAATATGTATGTATTTGTGATATATAATGATGTCCAATTTTGCTTTGCAACAGTTTCCTCTTCTATGATCGAGCTTTCTGTCATGGAAACTGCTGTTCAGGACTGCAGTCAGTCGTGTGATGAAAACATGTAGGTCGAATGGTATTCCTTCATGTTATTCATTTTCGTTATAATCCTACTTGAATGTTATCATTAAGACTAGTTAATAAAGGTGGCGTCAATGCTCATTGGGAACCTATACTGCTTACAAATTATATTTGATTTATTCCCAAAACTCCTCATTACCCCAGTACTACTATAAGATACATATTGTGCCCTTGAATAGCTTGACAGATGGCAACCATAATATTGGATTGTATTAGAATGCTTTAGGAGGTGAAAAGAATTACATACTTACTGGTCTAATCCAATATTAATACAACTAGCGTCAAAGTATCCAGTATCCCTCAATGCATTGATCTACTTAAAAACATGCCCTGTGAATTTATTTCTATGTGCAGAGATAACGTGTTCAACATCATTGGAGCCTTTGATGTGCCCAGATACATCTACAGTGTGGAGAGGAAGAAATTTGTGCCGTATGTGAAGTCAAGAATTAATTATCACTGAAGATCTTGTCAATTTACAGACTTTATATATATATATATAATTTGTTAGCATCACTTGGAACAGTGCTCCTATCATTCTGTGCTAATCAGGTTGCCGTTAACTTTGTATTCGACCTTTCACCTTGTCCCACTCAGCATCAATATGACCAAGCATCCGACTCCCAGTCTGTGTGGTGTGGCAAGGGACAAGGCAGAGCTCTTCAGGGAGCGCTACACCATCCTACAACAGGTCTGTTTATATTCTGTCTCTGTATGTAAGTAAGTGTGGCTTTGTATGCCATCCCCAACATAGACTCGGCAGTAAAAAAAAAAAAAAAAAAGTTGTCTTTTTAAATCATTGTCATTTTGTTGTTTTATTTCTAGCGTACACATCGACATGAACTCTTCACCCCACCGGCGATAGGCTCTGCTGTCGACGAGAGTAGGAACAAGTTCCAGGTAACGATCGCAATTGTTCGCAAAAAGTGTTTTGCTGAATGATGATGTTCGTCCTTTATTTCTCCTTCAAATGCACTGAACTGTGTTTCTGTTGTTGTTCTGTTTCTAGCTGAAAACGGTTGAGGCGCTCCTGGGCAGCACGGCCAAACTGGGAGAGGTCATTGTGCTGGGGATGATCACGCAGCTGAAGGAGGTAGCCACGTGACACAGCTCTATCCTCACTGAACATCCACATTATGGGGCGGCAGTAGCTCAGTGGGTAGAGAGGGTGGACAGAGCGGGTCGTCCACTAACCGTAGGGTCGGCGGTTCGATCCCCTTGATCCCCCTCCTCCAACTGTCCACATGTCAAACCCCACAAATGCACTGATTGTAAGTCGCTTAGGACAAAAGTGTCTGCTAGAATGCCCCCTTTACATCATTTGGGAATATGTTGTGATTAAACAAAAATATTGTCACATTAATATAAATGTGCTCATTTGTAGGGTAAATTCTTCCTTGAGGACCTTACTGGTACCATCCAGCTGGATATGTCCAAGGCAATATCCTTTTCTCCAGTCGTCAGAATTACAAAACGATCCAACACTTTTGTAGTTTAACTTTTCTTTTCATGCATAATTATTATTTCTGAATCATCAACAGTTTATTATTTGCTGCTATCAATGCAAGTGCGTACATACCTTAACCATGCCCTTACCAGTTTCATAACGGCCTGTACACGGAATGCTGCTTTGTGCTAGCAGAGGGTGAGTAGAGACCACCTGTCTTCGTTTTATTGTCACAGCAATGAACACTATTTATGTTTTTTATGAGCATTAGATGATGTTTTACTTTATCTCCCAAAGGCTGGTATGAGGACTCTGTTTTCCATGTAAACGCCTTTGGCTTCCCACCAACAGAACCTTCTTCCATGACAAGGTCGGCATTGGTTGATGTTAAACCACAATTGTTAATACAATTGTTTGTTCTTTTTTTCTTTTTCATCTTGAATGACAAATGCAAAGTGTACATATTCATGTCATTGAACTGTAACTTACTTACACTCCCCTGGTTAGCTAAGATAACCTAAAACAAACAAGTATAATTTATCATTATAGGGTGCGTTTCCAAATAGAACTGCAATATCATTAGTGGTTGTAAAGCCTCCTCGGACAGTAAATTGCCATCTTTGCTTTTTTGTTATTAATAATTACAACTCGATTACAATGGTTCTTTACTTCATACTGTTGACATCTTTCCTTAGTAGAAACTGTAAAGTGTGTTATTTTACCGTCCAGAGCTTACTACGGCAACTTGAACTTCTTTGGTGGCCCATCAACGACATCAGTAAAAGTGTCCGCAAAGCTGAAGCAATTGGAAGATGAGAATGAAGATGCCATGTTTGTAGTCCTCTCTGATGTGTGGCTGGACAGTGTCGAGGTGATGGAGAAAATTAACACCATGTTCTCAGGTATGAGTTTTGATTGTATGAATTAATACATTTTACGTAGCATGTCAATGTAATTGCTCCAGCCTGTGCAGAAGCAGAAATGTTTCAGTATAAAAGGTTATTGGAGTCGTCGGGTTGAAAAAGCCACATTATAATCATGAGAATGAATATGAATATTCTAATACAAAGTGTGTGTTTTTGTGTGTGTGTGTGTGTGTGTAGGCTATGCAACAATGCCTCCTACCTGTTTCATCTTCTGTGGAAACTTCTCCATGGCTCCCTATGGGAAAACACAGATCAAATCACTCAAAGGTGACTGAATGAATGATCTGATCACAGTGTTATAAGATATAATATTGTATGGTCTTTGGGAGTTGTAATAGAGAAATGTGACAATAGGTTGCCCTCTGTTTTCAGAATCTTTGAAGACTCTTGCTGATACGATCTGCTCCTATCCCAGCATTCACACCAGGTATTGGAGATTTGATTAATAAATATTGTCTTATTATTGTTATCAAGTTATAATTTAAATCTCAATCAGCCTACACTAGCAAAACTTGTCATAACGAAATCAGCTGTGCTCTAGACACCATATTCAGCTTCTTTAGCAGCCCCTGTCTGACACACTGTATATACCAGTGGGGAACCTTCAGGGCCTTCTACGCCTTCAGAGAAGGCCTACAAAAATTCTGGGCCAAAAATATTTAAATATAAAATAAAAAAAGTATCTATATATTTTTTTCTATCTTACTTAATTTATTACAATACATTTAATACATTTTCATCTATGTTCTAAAGGTAAGTTTACTGTCAAGTTCACATCAGCAATGAAATGGTTACTGTCCTGAAAACATGTTATCGATTCAGAATCATCCGTCTCTATCAAGGCCCGGTTAGCTGGCTCATTAATTGATTAGAACTTCACGAATCCGCAGAAGGCCAAGTTATGTGTTTTGATTTTGAGAGTGAGGGGCAAATTGACTAATCACGGTTTGATTTCAAGTGGGCGGGACCAAAACAAAAGATCGTAGGCCTTCGCAAAGTCCTAACAGAGTGGTTGAGTCTCTCACCACTCTGCCGCCTTTGGCTTTAGAGTATGCCTACTTAATATAAACTATGTAGCCTAAATGATCTCCAGTTTTCTGAACTTAATGTTAAGATGTTTCTTGTTGCAGAGAATGTTATGGATATTATAGTCTATTTGTTTACATCCTTGTCATTGTTAATTAAAGCCGGATTGCATTTGTTAAACCCTTTCAATTCATCGTAACTGTTGCTTTTTTCCGTGATGATTTCTCAGCGGTGATGGCTGAAGTGAAGGCCCAGCTGTAGTGCTCACTGTTATATACAATGTCATTCATGTGTAGTAAATAATTCTCTCAACCCACAGTAGCCGCTTCGTCTTCGTGCCGGGTCCTGAAGACCCGGGCCCCAGCACAATCTTACCACGGTAAACCTTTCAGCCACAAGATCTTTTGGACTGAATGAGAAGGGATTTGAGTTTAACACGTACTCTTGTCTTCATCTCAGGCCTCCGTTGGCCGCCCACATCACAGAGGACTTCCGACAGAGGATTCCCTTCTCTGTGTTTACCACCAACCCATGCAGGTAGAACTACTGTGGGACAGTAGTATTGTTCGTATGTGTACACACATACGAACAAGGTCACTGGTTAAGTCATTATCAGACACCAGTTTACATAAGGAATCGTGTGGCTAGTCTATTTAGTGACTCCTCGCTACAAACATCTTCACCTTCAGAACATCTCCGCTGTGTAGTTAAAAGATATTGATGTTTATGACCGTGGTTCTGGACAGTGGTCGGTTGTTGTTGTTGAACATGATGCCTTGCGCGTTCACAGGATTCAGTACTGCAGCCAGGAGATTGTGATCATCAGAGAAGACCTCGTCAACAAGATGTGTAGAAACTGTCTCCGCATGCCCACCAACAGCCTGGACATCCCCAACCATGTGAGTGGTCCCCCCCTGCTCTGTGTGTACCGTGCTGCTGAAAGCATGTTGTTATTAGATGGAAAGAAATGGTTTTCAAAGACCAGAAATGTAAATTAAATTGTCACATGGTTAA
Organism: Urophycis tenuis; assembly: GCA_036785325.1. Classification (NCBI taxonomy): domain Eukaryota; kingdom Metazoa; phylum Chordata; class Actinopteri; order Gadiformes; family Phycidae; genus Urophycis; species Urophycis tenuis. The sequence continues at coordinate 10,357,113 of JAXIVH010000014.1, read as the reverse complement.
TTAAACTAATTAAAATAAATACAAGCGATGTTACTAGTCATTCATCTCATCATTTAGCAGAAAAATGTAGCATACATTTCAGTAAGGAGCATGTAGGTGCAGCTAGACTGTGGATATTGGGGTTCGAACACAGAACCTTACAGCTGGGAGTCAAACACCCTAAAACAGCCAATCCTGCCCCTCCAAACAATGCAACATGTTAGTGTTGAAAGCTCTGGTTGGTGTCGTGGCCTGCGGTGTAACTGGTTCTTCTTCCGTCTTTAGTTTGTGAAGACCGTCCTCTCCCAGGGTCACCTGACCCCCCTGCCCCTGTACGTGAGCCCTGTGTTCTGGGCGTACGACTACACACTGCGGGTCTACCCGGTCCCCGATGTCATCATCTTTGCAGACAAGTACGACCCCTTCAGTATCACCAGCGCGGACTGCCTCTGTATCAACCCGGTATGGACACTCTGAAGGCTTCTCCTCCACGGTTGTACTCGGATGATGGAACGTCGGTGTTGTTGGATGTGTTTTAATTCATGGTGTTTTCCCTAACAGGGTTCATTTCCAAGAAGTGGCTTCACATTCAAGGTGTACTACCCTTCCAACAGAACGGTGGAGGACAGGTGGGTTGTGTCTCTCATTGGCTCTTTGGTTGTTTTTGATCAAAGTTAAAACAAGTATTTATAGGTTAATGTTTATATTAAATGGCTAATTATTTTTCTCTGTTGTTACAGCAAACTTCAGGGACTCTAACAATTTGGCTTTGCAGCCAAATCTGCCGGCGTCTGTTTTATTCTTCTACTTTGTAAAATGTGTCTAATAACAGATGGTAAACCCACTTTGATATTTTAATATGTATATACCTTTTTCTATGTAAAAAATAAAATAAAAAAAAACGTTTAAATTCCCAATGTAACTGTGTCTTTTGTCTTACTGGTATAGTGAAAACAGCAAGTGCTAAGTTACAACTTTTTTTACAAACTGCATGTTTAATGAATTTTGAGGAATATCAATAATAAGTCATCGTTTTTCTTTCGTTATAACGGCCTCTTCTGGTAGCAAAACAATGTGTGTAAAATGAAATGACACACACACACACACACACACACACACCACTATTGACACAGTCGCAACAACTCAGGCCCCGCCCCGAAAGCGATTTTAAAATGAAGGGCGTCGCCTGACAGATCATTTTTATTTTATTTGTGAAAATTTTGTATAAAAGCCAATTCATTTAATTTTTTGTTTGAATGATGTTGGTAAATTGATTGAATGGTGAAAAAAATGCAAGTATTTTTTTGCTTTGACCTTTCAAAAATGGCGCATTTAGGAGGTCCGGTTTTTAAACTTCCGGTCGTGCCCCCAGAATATGTAGACCTCACATTTATGGCGTGTTGCTTTTGAAAATTTAAAGATAAATATTTCTAAGGTAAGCCTATACGTTTAAAATGTTCATTATTAGTACGTTGTTCATACAATGCAGCTCATACAATTCAGTATAGTATCAATGTCATGGTAAATTAATGCTTTGCTGAATTTTGAAAGACTAAGCCATGGTATATTCGCAGAGGGACAGCTGTTCATAGCAATTATTCAACTTGCTTAACTAGCCTAACTAGCAAGCCATAATATTTACGCAAACATCACAATTTTAAGTACAACGCAATTCCTTCGCCAAGTGCTGTTGCGTTCCTTTTTCCGTAAACAAGACATTGGTCAAATAGTTGGAGCAACAATGTTGAGGAGTCCTTTTTTATTTGTAGTAGGTCCAGATGGTAGATTGGACCTAATACACATTATGTCTTTGTTCTATTTCTTCATATCTAGGTGGCACCGTCATTTACAGACACCCACGAGTGGGTGACCTGACCTGTTCCAAACCCTTTATTTCTGCCAAGCAGAGAATCACAAGTAGTTGATAGTGATAGTGAAGATAGTTGTTAGACTCCTTACTTAAGCCAGATATGGACGAGGAAATGGGCGAAGATTTACCTGCAAGAGAGGAGGAAGATGACGATGAATCGGAGGGAGACGAGGAATTTGACTGGATTGTAGAAAATGACGATGATGAAGATGATGACGAGGAAGAAGAAGACGACGATTCTCTTGTAACTGAAGAATCAGAGACTTTTGAGGTCGACACTCCACCAGAACGCAGTGGCCATATAGCAGTAGTAGATAGAAACTGCATGTATGTTTGGGGTGGGTACAAGGTAAGTTATCATGTATTTGGATTATGCAAGAGCACAGTATTGTTTGACAGATAGCTATGCAGCTATGTAGCTGCTCATAGGCAGCGTCTTTTTCATAGTTTTGATGTGTCTTTCTGTCTTGTCAAACAAGAATGCGGTGAACCATGGATTCTTTGATCTGTACTTGCCAAGAAATGTTCTCTGGGAATACAACATGGAGACGGGAGTATGGTAAAAAAAATATCTATATCCTTATACTCCATATACACAATACATATACACAATAGCATAACAATAATAGCTGGCATTGAACAACCAACTTGTTTACAGGACAAAGCGTATTACTGGAGGCAACCTGTTCACCTCCATGTCTGGCAGCTGTGGGGTGTGCGTGGAAGGGGTCCTCTATCTGTTCGCAGGCCACCATGCCAGGGGAAACATCAACAGGGTACCATGTCTATGTTCCCCCTGTGTTACTGTCGCTGTACAAAATACTGATGATTGAACGGCTTGTTGAGCCTACTGGAATGAACAACAGGCTGTGGGGTAACTGAGCCTTAAAGCATTGTATTCAGTGCTCTACTACTTATTGTCTTACTATTATATTACTGTGATGTCTTCCTGTCCAGATCTTCTGTCTGAACCTCAGAGCCCCCCACCTCATCTGGGAGGAAATGAAAGATCTGAAGGGACTCCCTCCTTCTTGCAAGGATAAGCTAGGCTGCTGGGTCCAGAAGAACCGGTATGAGCCAGATCCTGGGATCTGTGTGATTTTGTTTATTAAAAGGGCAGTGAACCCAAAACCGTACTCTGCCACGAACGCCATCAGCGTTCTCTACTGACGTCGACGTGCCATCTGAGGCACATTGATGTCTCCACTGAAGGGACACGGGCAGCGAGTATTGTGTGGATGTGTGGAATGTGCTCTTTGCAGCATTCGGTGTGGTTAGCCGTGTCCGAGGCATGGTAAAGCCTCTGAGACGCTTGTATGCGTGTCGTACAACGCCACGGTGTGTGTGTGTGTGAGAAGATGTGTGGAGCTCCATCCAGGCTGCTGTTTATCTGGATGTCTGTGTCCGAGGGAGGGTCATTCTTCCCCAACTCTGATGCGTATTTCCTGCACAACATGACTGATTACAACGCTCATACCTCTCTCCTTACCCCCTCTCGATGTTAAACACATGTTGTTGCATGTATAACCTCTTATTGGCTGATTATGCTCAGCCAATCACCAGAGGATGAGCATTGATGTGACGCACGTGTGCTGAAGATTGAAGGGGTCTTCACAAGGGGGCTGGCAGCCCTGCCCCACAATCAAACTAAATGCTAATTTCTCATGAATTTTACAGGCTGATATTTTTTGGAGGTTATGGTTATGCACCACAAGGACAGCACCGGGGAACGTTTGAATATGATGAATCCTCGTCTTTGGTGAGTGTTCCTCCTTCAGTTGAAAAAAAAAAAAAAACTATTAAACGAAAATCGCTTCCCTTAAAATCAGTTTACCAACATGGTTCATGCTCAAGGGCTTTTGTTTTGCAATGTCTGCTTTTCAGTGGCACAACCCCAGTCGAGGCTGGAACAACCACATCCATATTCTGGACCTGGAGACCTCCACGTGGAGCCAGCCAATCACTAAGGTGAATGCCCCCTCATGTTCACACAGTCTTCATGCATAGACGACATCTCTCAACAGATTCCCAGTCTATAGTCTCTCCCTCTCCTCTGCTTCCACAGGGCAACACCCCGTCTCCCAGAGCTGCCCATGCCTGTGCCACGCTGGGGAACAGAGGTTACGTGTTTGGAGGACGGTACAAGGTACACCACACACTGCCACTGCTACTATTAAGATAAAAATAATCAGCTTGATTCATGATCATGCATGCTTGTTGCGCTGCAGTATTGATGCGTAGTTTGTGACTTGTATTTCATGTCCACAGAACTTCAGACTAAACGACCTGTACTACATTGAAATGGACACCTGGGAGTGGCATGAGATGTAAGTCCAGTCAGGTGTAAAGGTCAAAACACATCAAATTTCAAGTGTTGAAAGCGCAAACAGAATGTGAACCTTGTGGTGTCCTTATCCTCACACTGGGGGTCCATTCAGTCCAGACCCGCTCCTCTGGATAGATATAGTTAGATAGATTAAAAAACACACAAACAATACCAGGCTGAATAAACACCATGACACCATGCCGACAAAACTGAGCTCGGCAGGAGGTGTGTCTCATTGTATAACTTATTGTATAACTCATTGTATGGCTCATTGTATAGCTCATTGGGAGTGCATGAACGATGTGCTTTAGGCTTGTGCTTTGTTGTGTTTTGGCAGTAACCAGTAACAGTAGCCAGTAACTTCACCATTCCTGAGTTCATGGTTGACCTACAGTTTCATTTGTTTTGTTTTTTTTTGCTAAAAACCTGACCCCTCTCCTCTGCTGCCTCACCCGGCCCACTTCCTGTGTCCTCGTCTTCTCGTCTTCTCCACGTCTCAGGAGCGTTCCCCAGGGGGGGCCGTCGGGGCGGTCCTGGCACTCCTTCACCCCGGTGTCGGAAGATTATGTCTTCCTGTTCGGGGGCTTCACCACAGAGAGGGAGACGCTGAGTGAGTCACACCCCAGAGGGGGGGGGGGGGGGGGGGAGAGAGAGAGAGAGAGAGAGAGAGAGAGAGAGAGAGAGAGAGAGAGAGAGAGAGAGAGAGAGAGAGAGAGAGAGAGAGAGAGAGAGAGAGAGAGAGAGAGAGAGAGAGAGAGAGAGAGAGAGAGAGAGAGAGAGAGAGAGAGAGAGAGAGAGAGAGAGAGAGAGAGAGAGAGAGAGAGAGAGAGAGAGAGAGAGAGAGAGAGAGAGAGAGAGAGAGAGAGAGAGAGAGAGAGAGAGAGCCTTGACAACCTTGCCTAGGAGCAGCTTGTGTGCATATATAACTACCCATGCTCTGTTCACATCAGTGATAATAACTCGTGTGTATTTCCCAGGTGACGGGTGGCTTTACTGCGCCAGTAGGAACGAGTGGAAGCCGTTTACACACAGCCACACAGAGAGCCCCAGGTGAGCTTGTGTTGGCGTCTCGCTCCCCCAGATGGGCCCGAAAGACAAGGAGTATTGCTGTCAGGTCTATGAAACTGTATGTGTGTGTGTGTATTCTGTATCAGATGTATTTAGTAATTTGTTTTGTATCAGTTTTGCTCTGATGCATTTTACTGCATTGGTCAATTTATCTTTTTAGACAATTTATAGTGATAGATTGAGATGTGCCTCATTCCCGATGGTGAGTGTTGGCGTGCGTGTGTGACCCCTGGGGCTGATGGGCGTGTCTGTACCACCCAGGCTGTGGCACACGGCGTGCTCAGGGCCAGACGGGGAGGTGTTTGTGTTCGGAGGCTGTGCCAACAACCTGCTGTCTCATCAAAGAGCTGTGAGTTGGCCGCGTGTTCCCAGCAGAACCAAAAGTCCACATGAAATACAACAGTCATGTGTAACACTTGCTCCTTTTAACAACAGTATGTGTGTCATTCAAACAGGCTCACAGCAATGAGCTGCTGATTTTCAACGTGCAACCAAAATCCCTTGTTCGGTAAGCCAGTCCCTTGCTGTTGGCCATGTGGCTCATTGTGTTATTGTTATTATACGTGTTAACATGTGCAGCACTTGCAGGCAAACCTGGCTGGCTGTGAAGGTATTGTAACACCATCAGCCCCACACGTTGTCCTCACCAGAGGTGCTTCCTGTCTGTATTCCAGGTGCTGCATGCAGGTGGCCCTGCAGCACCAGGAGCGTCTGGCCAGCTCCTGGGACTGCCTGCCCAAGCACCTCCTGCACAGCCTCCAGCAGAGGGTGGGCCGCGTCAACCCCCGGGGCTCATAGTCCAGGGGCCCGTGGCCCCGCCTGCCCAGCGCCTGGTGAAGAGCACGATTGTGTGCACATACCCATAAATGCCATGCCTGTGAGGCACAAACTCAATTTGACCATTTTATCCCCCTAAACATTGGCTGCAATCATTGAAGGGCCCGTAGAACAGATGTAGCGGGCTGGGCTCCATGTGCTTCAGAGACCATCAATGCTAATCAGTCAAACGCATTGTGATGGCCAAATACGAGATTTAAATTAACGGTTTCAACTCTTCGTTCAGAATGAAAGTTTAATTTCATTCTGAAATGTCCCTTTTTAACGCTAAACGTGTACTCGTGTTGAAATAATTGCAATAATATTGCTTTTTTTGACAGTGAAGTACTAAGTATGTTTTAATGTTAATCATGTATATATTGTAATTTATATTATTTTGCATTGTGGTTTGTGCTTGTGTTTATGAAGGCATTTTGCCATGGTATAAGTTACTGGATACAGCTTAATCCCTTCACCTCTTTTTTTCAAATGCCCCTTGTAGCATTTCTTGGGGGGACTCTAAAGCTCGGTAGGTCTTTGACGTTGAGCCATGTTGCACTGAAACCTTCCTCTGATCTTTCTTTGGTGTCATTACTACAATGCAGAACACATTGTATAAAAGCTATTTAAAATGTTGTAGTCAAGAAAGAATAAAGTCATCACAAACCATTTTGTATCGTTACTTAGAATCATTTTATTTTGAAAAAAAAAAAAAAATCACATTCCATCTCAAAGATTAAAAAATAAAAGCTGGTTGGTTTTCTTACAGAACTACAATGGTTTTCAGTCTGTATATCACCTCCATAAATAAAAAGTCAAATTAAAATACTTGAGGTTCAAACGGATAAAAACTCCTGCTTTACTCCCTTTTGCCTCTCATTTTCTCTTGGCAGCCAGTAGGTTTGGTGCAGATACTTTAACTTTGCCTGGCATGTTCCTTGAAAGGTCTGTATCCTGCAACACAGACGCCCGGTGCATTAGCTGAAGAACACATCACTTTCCTGTATAGTAAAAGGCTGTAAATCCAAGGCCCATGAACAACAAAACGAGTTATTTAGTATACTATATACTCACTATATTAGTCAAAGAAAACGTTTTGAAATCAACGGCTACAAACAAGTGTTTAGGATCCATTAGTTTCACGTTTGACAGGAAGTAGACTAGTTTCCAACTGACCTTGACGCTGCGGAACAGGTCCTTCTCCCTCACGGTGGCCTCCCTGGCCTTCATGAAGCTGAAGACTGCGGTGCGAGCAGCTGAAGGACAAACCACGCCCCAGGACCGTTAATTGGACATTGCACTCGGAGGGCCGAGCATCCATCACAAAGCACGCATCACTGATCCCTACCTTTTCCTTTCTTTTGAGTGCCTGGCGTCAACTTCACCTTATGCCTGCAGACGAAAGAGCAAATGATTAAGAGCAGCGTGCACGTCACCCCGGGGACAGAGTGTCTAGTGGAGCAGGGTGAACGTCACCCCGGGGACAGAGTGTCTGGTGGAGCAGCGTGCACGTCACCCCGGGGACAGAGTGTCTGGTGGAGCAGGGTGAACGTCACCCCGGGGACAGAGTGTCTTGTGGAGCAGGGTGAACGTCACCCCGGGAACAGAGTGTCTGGTGGAGCAGGGTGAACGTCACCCCGGGGACAGAGTGTCTGGTGGAGCGGGGTGAACGTCACCCCGGGGACAGAGTGTCTGGTGGAGCGGGGTGAACGTCACCCCGGGGAGAGAGTGTCTAGTGGAGCAGGGTGAACGTCACCCCGGGGACAGAGTGTCTAGTGGAGCAGGGTGAACGTCACCCCGGGGACAGAGTGTCTAGTGGAGCAGGGTGAACGTCACCCCGGGGACAGAGTGTCTAGTGGAGCAGGGTGAACGTCACCCCGGTGACAGAGTGTCTAGTGGAGCGGGGTGAACGTCACCCCGGGGACAGAGTGTCTAGTGGAGCGGGGTGAACGTCACCCCGGGGACAGAGTGTCTAGTGGAGCGGGGTGAACGTCACCCCGGGGACAGAGTGTCTAGTGGAGCGGGGTGAACGTCACCCCGGGGACAGAGTGTCTGGTGGAGCGGGGTGAACGTCACCCCGGGGACAGAGTGTCTGGTGGAGCGGGGTGAACGTCACCCCGGGGACAGAGTGTCTGGTGGAGCGGGGTGAACGTCACCCCGGGGACAGAGTGTCTAGTGGAGCGGGGTGAACGTCACCCCGGGGACAGAGTGTCTGGTGGAGCGGGGTGAACGTCACCCCAGGGACAGAGTGTCTGGTGGAGCGGGGTGAACGTCACCCCGGGGACAGAGTGTCTGGTGGAGCGGGGTGAACGTCACCCCGGGGACAGAGTGTCTGGTGGAGCAGGGTGAACGTCACCCCGGTGACAGAGTGTCTAGTGGAGCAGGGTGAACGTCACCCCGGTGACAGAGTGTCTAGTGGAGCAGGGTGAACGTCACCCCGGGGACAGAGTGTCTGGTGGAGCGGGGCCTACTTGTAGTTGGAGAGAGCGGTGTAGGGTGCGCAGACGGGCACGGCGAACAGCAGCACGTCCTCAGCGTGGGGCTGGCCTGTCAGGGAGGTGAGGAGGTTCTCTGCTTCCTGGAGACGCGGGGAACGAGTCCACACACACACACACACACACACAGGCACAAAACACACCCGACACCCGGCACACGAAGGTGAATCCACCGGACAACGGAAACATTTCACATACACCCGAGGATATTCAAGTAGGACAGGAAAATGAGGGGAAACCCACCTCTGCTCCAGGGTTGTCCTGGTCCACATCATCGTCCTGCAAAGAGGGGCAAAGTGGCTCCTTTTTAATAGTTTATTCTCCAACGAGAGCAGAGCCTCTCCAACATGTCACAGCTGGTATTCAGCACAGTGTAACTGAGTCCAGGACCGGCCCACGTCGCTCACCTTGTCCTCCTGTTCGGCCCCGAGGTCTCCTGGCTCCTCCCCCTCGGCTGAAACCTGTATGGTCACGGGTGGCGCCGAGGGGCGGGGCTTCTGAGGACCTTTCCTGACCGGCTCGTCTTTCCCCTTCTTGCCCTTCCTTCCTTTCTCCTTCTCCTTCTCCTCCTTGGCGGAGCCGGCAGACTTGTGGACGAGCCAAACGTGAGTTCAGTATTCACACACCACGCATCACCTCGAACCTGTGACTGTTCAACCCACGCTTCAGCCAACTCATGGATAACATCGTAACATCTTGTATTTTATATAAATACACTCATATTTTGACGATACACTTAATGATGAACCAATTATGAGTAGTGTTTTATATTAGCGTTACAATGCGTTACAGTTGTGAAGGTTGATTGGCTGCTCACCCCCAGTAGCTTCATCCTCAGCTCCTTGTCCTCCTCGTCCTGGTCTCTGTACTTCTCCTTGATTTTCTTGAGCTTGTTCTAAAAGGTAAAAGGGAGGGGTAAACAAACAACAGCTTGGTACTTTCAGTATCCTGATCCCACATACAGAATTACAAACATAGGACAAACCAAGAAATGGAGCTGTATTATATGTGTCCCGTGAACAGTGTTTCACAGAGCATACACATTCACAGCATTTTAAAATCTACTTCTACGTGTTCAACTTGTTGATGGACAATCTCTCTCACCAAGACTTCCTGTTTCTCTCTGACCTTTTGACCCCTCTTTGGGGGTTGCTGGGAGACTGTGGTAGCTCCTCCTCCTCCCTTGTTCCCCTGGCTGCCGGCCGGGACAGCAGACGAGCTGTCCGCCTTCCTCTCCTCCTCTCCCTCAGCCTCAGCATCCTTCTGCTTCTTCTTCTTCTCCTCCCTGATGGCACACAGAGGAAAACCAATCCTTCAACCTAATGGCCCCCGGTACTGAGCCACTATATATAGGCAAGTCTGATCCAGAACAAATGACTTGTACATGGCCATTATTGCTGTTAATATGTTCCAATACTTAACCCCAAATATATTCATTATTTACAGTGAACTTTGTTAAATCAGTTAAATCCCTAACAACCAACAACATGTCTCTAGTCAGAGTGTGTGAGTTGGAAGTGGGGCACGGTCAGTGTTGGCCGTGTTCAGGTCTGGTTTCTGTTCTTATAGCTCACCGTCTCTGCTTGGCAGTCATGTGCTTTCTCCCCTGGGCGTCCGCATCAGCCTGGAGACAAACATTTAGCTCAGTGTCTCCCCACCCTGGGGCAGGGACCCCCGGGCCAGGGACCCCCGGGGCAGGGACCCCCGGGGCAGGTACCCCCGGGGCAGGTACCCCCGGGCCAGGGACCCCCGGGGCAGGGACCCCCGGGGCAGGTACCCCCGGGGCAGGGACCCCCGGGCCAGGGACCCCCGGGCCAGGGACCCCCGGGGCCAGGGACCCCCGGGGCCAGGGACCCCCGGGGCAGGGACCCCCGGGGCAGGGACCCCCGGGGCCAGGGACCACCGGGCCAGGGACCCCCGGGGCCAGGGACCCCCGGGGCAGGGACCCCCGGGCCAGGGACCCCCGGGGCTGCTGGAGACTACTGACTGGTAAGGTTTTGATGGATGCATGGTTTTGATGAAAACATAATGTAAACGATTTGAAAGGTCTCCTAAAAGTATTACTTACAAACAGACTAATGATGTGTGCTACACACAAGCCATTTACCTCTAATCACCGACTAGTGTGGTGTGTTGTTATATCACATACGGGCCAACAATGTCATATGTCAGATATGGTTGATGGTATGCTTGGTTGCCATCATCATATTCTGATCTAAACGGGGTTGTGGCCTGAAAAGGTTGCCACAAGGTTCCTTGTGGTTCACCTTCACAAGGTTCACAAGGTTGTGGTTTGTTGAAGACATCAGAAGAAAAACCCATGCCACTGCAATATTTGAAGGTATGTTAGGTACGTCAGGTACAAGTGCATGTTCTTAGGGATTCGTGACAGATGAAAGGTCACCAATCACCTGGGAGCTCTCTTCCTTCTTGTGAAAAATGCCATTAGGAGCAGGCCTGGCAGGGACAAAAAACAGAAACATGTAAAAAAAAACAGATCATATCCAGAGCGACTTGCAGTGAATTCAGATACACTTCAGGCTTCTGATGCGACACCCCGATTACCCGCCTGGGATTAATTAAGTACATGTCCTCTCATCACGGAGCTGGCAGGGGTTTGCCACCTGGTTCTGGTGTACACATTCATTCCCCCAAAGCAACACCAGTGATGCCCACCTGCCGGGCTGCAAGTGGGAGAGAGAGATGCTGGTGTCTGGGAAGCAGAGGTCCTCTTCATTCTCCTCCACTTCCAATGCTCCCTCCTCCTCCTCCTCCTCCTCTTCCTCCTTGACATCCCCCCTCCTCTCCATCGAGGTCTCCTCCTCCTCCTCCTCCTCCTTCTTCTCCTCTTCCTCAGGGACCGCCGGCAGCTCCTTGGGAGCCACCTCCTCCATCTTCTCTCCCTCCCCTCCCCCCTCTCCACACTCCTCCCCCTCTCCCTCGTTGCTGCTGTCCTCCCCTATAAAGGGATCAGAGACACCTGTATTCAGGGGGGAAATCTGGGCCAATTCATTTGGACTGATAAGATGAATACGTTATTGATCCCAAAGCAAATTCACGTTTCCCAGTAGCACACACATTCACATGAGAGCAGAGCGGCGATACAACGTGAAATAAATGACCAAAAAAAACAAGGTAAAAGTGGAATTGGAAGCAATAGAACAAAAGAGTCAAGTGATATTATGCACAACAGAGGGTCAAGGACAGTCCACCCCATTGGCCCATGTGGGAGGTCAGTGGACCCCTGTATTCCTCCTGGTGGGCGCCTCCTACCGATAAGCTCCTCCCCATCCTCCAGCAGGTCCGCCCCACTGGGCTCCTCCATGTCCTCCTCGATGGTTTTCACCTTTCTCTCCCCTCGGTGTCTGAACACACTCTGCTCGTCCACCTGCAAGGGAGGACACACGGTTTATCATGTTGTTTGTGCTGCTGTTGACAGAGAGAATAGACACAGAGAGAATAGACACACACACACAGAATAGACAGAGAGAATAGACAGAGGGAATAGACACACACAGAGAATAGACACACAGAGAGAATAGACACACACAGAGAATAGACACACACAGAGAGAATAGACAGAGAGAATAGACAGAGAGAATAGACACACACAGAGAATAGACAAACAGAGAGAATAGACACACACAGAGAGAATAGACACACAAAGAGAAAATAGACACACACAGAGAATAGACACACAGAGAGAATAGACACACAGAGAGAATAGACACACAGAGAGAATAGACAACCTGAGAGAATAGACACACAGAGAGAATACACAGACATGATTGACAGAGAGAATAGACACAGAAAGAATAGACACCCTGAGAGAACAGACTGTGTGCTTGCAGGAGGGATTTACCTTGAAGAGGAAGCTGAAGCCCATCATTAAATATGAAGGCGGCATGTAGTTCTTCTTTCCTGGGGCGAGATTAACCCAAATTTAGCCTCACTCCCACTTTCACCACAGCGGAATGCCACGGTGCGGATAAAGACGTACAGATAAGAGATGGAGATGTTGCCTGAGACGTACCTCTGATCATAAAACTTCCAGTAGTCAGATACTCTCCTGTGGGAGCGGTTTTGGAGACCTGCCCAAGGTGAGATCATAAAAAGAGGATATTATGAGCAGAGCCATGCGTGCTTGGGGAGCAGATCTTCTTGAAATGAAATCTAAAACCCATTCAAAGTCTTGCAATGCACAGTCAAGCTACATACCTAATGACTACAAATTAAAGTGAAAAACAGAGCATGTTTATCTCCAATTTACCACCTGGTGTGAGTGAGTGCGGCCTTTCAAGCCGTTTCAAAATCTGCCCTGCCCTGTGACATAGTGACATCACAGGTGCGAGTGCCCACCTAGATGCATGATGGACAGATTCGCCTGCTACAGTCCACTGGGTGGGCAGGTTGACTGATCTATCAAGCAGTGGACAGTGGACAGTGTGCTGGCTAATCCCAGTCACACCTGGCGGTAAAGAAAAGGGGCCCTTCAGAGCAGCCTGACCGAACCAAGCCACAGACTGCGCCGACCTCAGCGCTACGACGGCCTGGTGTGGATGCTGCACGGCAGGGACCCGGGCGGTCTCACCTGGTGGTGGTGGACCCACCAGGCACTGGTGATGACCTTGGCGTCCCAGGCAGCGCTGTAGCACACGGCCATGGTGCCCGCCTCCGTCAGGCTGCGGGGGGGGATGGGAGCCCCTGCAGGAGGGAGGGCCGCGCGGGTGGAAAAGTACAAAGACCACACAGGAAGTAGAGAGAGTTACAAAGACAACACAGGAAGTAGAGAGAGTTACAAAGACAACACAGGAAGTAGAGAGAGTTACAAAGACCACACAGGAAGTAAAGGGAGTTACAAAGACAACACAGGATGTAAAGGGAGTTACAAAGACCACACAGGAAGTAGAGAGAGTTACAAAGACAACACAGGAAGTAGAGAGAGTTACAAAGACCACACAGGAAGTAGAGAGAGTTACAAAGACAACACAGGAAGTAGAGAGAGTTACAAAGACCACACAGGAAGTAAAGGGAGTTACAAAGACAACACAGGAAGTAGAGAGAGTTACAAAGACCACACAGGAAGTAGAGAGAGTTACAAAGACAACACAGGAAGTAGAGAGAGTTACAAAGACAACACAGGAAGTAGAGAGAGTTACAAAGACCTGGGCAAAGACCAAAACTTTATAAATCTTTAAAAATATATATATAAATACTAAAATTGGACACTAAAAGCATGTAACCAACAGAGAGAGAGAGAGAGAGAGAGAGAGAGAGAGAGAGCGAGAGAGCGAGAGAGCGAGAGAGAGAGAGAGAGAGAGAGAGAGAGAGAGTTTACCTGAGGGATTTTTGATGACGCAGCTCGTTGCTCCATGGAGATCAGCATGAACATAAATGTCACCTGGCAACAGGAGAAGGTACATTTGTGTGATTGTTTATCCAGAAGAGATATGTGTATTCATTAGTACAATAAGAGTCTTGGGCATCTCATTACCGGCCCTCAGGTAGCGTTTGACGATCATCTCGTTCTGCTGCTGGTCTCTTCCTGCAATCACCAGGTAGTTCTCGGAGCTGATGAACCACAGGAACTTCTCGAACCTGGGAGAAGAACAGGCAGGCGCGAGGCTCAAACTAAAGGAGCTCCCAGCCTCACTGGACGGTGCATTTTACCATAGCAAGGAGAACCCACCAGTAGACCTTCCTGGCCTTCTGAATGGTGGTCACCGTCTGGACCTCTTTCAGGGTCTGCTTGGTCTTTTTCTCTGCTGATTTAAAAGCCTTAAAGCAGAACAATAAAAACAATGATAAGTCAAACATCTATGTACATGTAAAACATTCAAAGGATTTGTATGACTGTGAAGTGTGCATGAACTGAATTTCATGGACCGACTCACCTTTTGCGCTGCCTCGACAGTTTTCTGCTCCTTCTTGGCTGCGGTCCGTTTGTGGTCGTAGTATCTGAAAACATGAAGACATTCAGTCCCTGCATCCCCCCTGTGGTCCCTGTACCTGCAGGGACGGCGTCTACGTGCAGACATACTTCTTAGCGTTGGCGTAGGCCGACAGGCTGAGATCCACGTCCACCAGCATGGGCTTGTTCTTCTGCAGCTTGTTGGCCTGGCCTTTGTCCTTCTTGTTCTTCTTGCCCTTCTGGACCTTCTTGTCTGCTACCTCTTCCTCCTCCTGCTCCTCTTCGGCATCTTGGTCATCCTCCAAGACATAGGGATTCCTCACAGGGAATAAGCAGAGGGGTGGAGATATTACATACTATACTAGTGACGCAATGTGCTGTTAAGGTTCCAGATAAATATAATTGTCCACTTTTCCCTTCCATGAACTTCCAACAACTTAAATATACACAAACATTTGATTGAACAAATACGTGCGAACAATATACGAACAAATTATGTATAATTGTAAATAATAATATTAATAATAAATTACACAATAATAAATCAAAAAACACAACTCAAAGCTATGATGCGATGAAGGTGGCTACTGGTCTCTTCTCACTCGCCTTGATCTACCAGCTGCCCAAGCAATCAACACACACAATGACCAGGTCATGAACACTCACAGTCACAAACGAAGGGAAAACCAACACAAAGACAGGGCAGAGTGACTCACTGAAATACATGTTACCACCCCGACCCATGTACGACTGGTCATAACAAAGAAACAATGGTGTTCAAAGTGGAGCTTTAAAGGAGCACCATCTCTGGTCCAACAGGCCGACAACTGTTTCTGATTGATTCAATTGACAACCAATTGATGCTACTTACTAGGTCAAAACAAATATGACATCCAGCTCAACCAATAAGAGGTAGATGTCAGGCTAAATCGTAACAACAGCCTGAAAATAGATGAAGATGACCAACAAACGCTGCAAAGGTTAGCAGTAAATGGGATTCCAGAGGGCGCTGCTTTTAAACGTCATCAACTCAAGACAAGCGCGTCATGAGTTAAACACACCTTCGAGCGGGTAGCCCTGTTGTAATGGAGATGCAAACCCCAGTGGCATTGAGCTGCCACGCCAAGTCAAACAGAGTAAAGCCAAGACATCACATATGTATGGAGAAGGGCCATAGGATCTCTGGGGTCAGGTGTCTTACTTCAGCAGCATGGTGATGTGGTTGGTCTGCAGCTTCAGCTCCTTGATGGCACAGGCCACGGGGTCTTCGGCCTCCTGGGCCTCCTTGACGATCAGGCCGATCTCGGCCCAGTCCACCTGGTTTGCCAGGGCGCTGCGGACCACCTGGAGAGCCCGCTCCACCACCGCCAGGTTCATCTCCACCAGCTCACCCTTCACCCTGTCCACCTCCTGCAACACATGGAAGAGATGGCGCTTGGGCCTTTGAGGAGCGGAGCAGCTGTTTTGTTGCTTATTTCATTTGTTGATTATGTCATGTTATTTTTTGGGGGAAAAAGCTGAAAACAAGGGTGCATGCACCTCCGGTCATTATTGTCATGAAGATTGACACAAGTCTGAATTTTACTTTATTTACTTATAAACCTCCTTCAATATTCATATCTCTCGGCGTGACATTGTAGGAGTTGGTACAGAGGAGTCAGTGACCAGGGCGGGTATGGTACAGGTCTTTACTGACCTGGGCTTGGTGCAGCGCCACCAGCCTCTGTTCATGGTCCTTCTTGACGTTGTCCAGCTTCTTCATGGCCTGCTTTTCCTGCTGCAGGGCCTTCATGTCAATCCTCTGGCCCTCCATCTTAGAGAAGAACTCATCTACAGCCTGTTGGAGAAGAGCATCAGTCAACACTTTCTTCTCAAAGGCAGGTTGTAATTGTATTGTATTTGAAATACTAGTATTATATGTATATTAACTAACTAACTGAGTCTACATGTCAATCTATGAACCTTGAGTGTTACAAATAAATGTCCATTTGTATAAACAAGACAACATCAGATATTGTATACATACCTTGTCAAACGAGTCAAACTCCACATGTGGGCTCTTTGTATTCTGAGCAAAGAGGAATGGATGAAACTCTTCATACCTGCAAAAATGGAAAAGGTTTCTCACGTTTGTTGATTACTGAGGTCAAGTACACTAAGCATATAGACAGCATATAACTCACAACATCAACAAGGCTTACTTACGTAAGCAGTTCTTCGCAGGGTTTGTCTGCAACTAAGCTTGGCTTCTTCTCACTCTTTTGAATGATGAAACCCTTAAATTGAACAGCAAAATGGAGACTGTATGTTATTTAGCTACAGGATACAGTTTTCACACAGAAACACAGAGTAGTGAGAGTTGGTTGTCTTACTTTTCCACTGAAGTTTTCAGTTTTCTCCATGTATGTTTCGGCCATTTGCAGAGCCTCCAGGATCTTAGGTGCTATTAAATTGGGAGGAGGTGGTGATCTATATGTTATGTGTCTGCAATGATGGACAATCACGCCAATCCACAAATTTCCAAACAAATAAGAAAACCCTAAAATAAAACAAAAAGGCCCTATCCAATGGAGGAAGTCTCTCCTGAGGCATCTGCATAAAGCCGGAGGGCGGGACATAGCTTTCAAAAAGCAGGAGGGTTTGTCACGGTGTATAAAGTAGAGCTTCACTACAGCAGTCCTAAGAGATGGCCATCAAAAACCTAAGCTAGCTGTCAATTACATGGGTTACAGATGACAACAGAGCCATGTAATTGAACAAAAAACTTCAGCCTAACGCCAGTGCAGGAATGTGTCCTTACTACGTAATACAGCCCTATACCAGAAGTAAGAACAAACACATTTTGGGGTGCAGATATAAGAAAAATACAGAAAATGCAGATGTTGGTATTGATGAAATTCAACTACTACTGCTGCATCTCCTTTATTTGTGTATGTGGGCGCTGATCAAATAAAAACATCAACAATTTACAAAGTCATTTATAAAGTCAGAGTCAAACGCAAATCAAGTTGTAGATTTAAATGGACTCTTGCTGGAGGTTTGTTGTATTACAGATGTTAGCTGATGTCAAGATTGATCGATTTTAATCTTGTCAATTCAAGCCATTCAATAACAGTGTCTGGATCAAGTAGTCAAGTAGTAGGTAATGTTTCTAGTAGGGAATGCTAGCTCATACCTTGAGAAGTGTCTGCTTGGCTGTCCACTTTCACCGACCCGGAGAGACCCACTTCTATCAAACAGTGCTCTATCAGAGTGGCACCATAGGCTGGAGACAGTTGAATGGGACACAATACAGAGTTAAACTCCTCCGGCAATGATATATTTTATGTTGAAATGTACAGAGATATGTTGTGATATGTGTGGGATTCATCTGGCTACTCACGAAGGTGTGGATTAAGGACCCTTTTCACTTGGTCTCCATGTGTTGCTTTGGAGAGGACTTCATTCAGTCTATAAATGTCAAAAACATTTATTCCGTAATGGCACAACATCCATATAAAGACCATTTATAGCTATTAAGACAGTGGATACTACATTCACATTTAGTAATCAACATTTTCAACCAAAACAACTAACAACATGTGAGTCTGAGAACATGACATTCTCAGACATGACGTTGGTCCTGAGAGGACTAGGGCACGAGGGTCCACGAGGGGAACACGTTACCTCTGGAGGCTGATCAGAGGCTCGGGGGGGCGGGCGTTCTCCACAGGGTACCGCTCCCTCACAGCGATCTTCACGTCGTCCACCTCAGCAGTGCGGAACCGCAGCAGATTCAGGATGGTGTACTCATGGTCAGCCAAGATGATGTTGCCCTAGACAGCGTTGTTGCACCGTGGAATATTGAAATGAAGGACAGCAGTATGATGTAGCACATAAGAACATTGTGTTTCATGTG
Organism: Urophycis tenuis; assembly: GCA_036785325.1. Lineage (NCBI taxonomy): Eukaryota > Metazoa > Chordata > Actinopteri > Gadiformes > Phycidae > Urophycis > Urophycis tenuis. The sequence goes on along the minus strand of JAXIVH010000014.1, from coordinate 10,338,750 downwards.
TAGCCTCTTTCACCAGATTCATACATCCTTGTGCAATCGTACCCTGTCATAGAGTTCCACGATCAAGTGGTAAGCAGCCTCGTCTGAGCCAAACTGGATGTCAACAATGCGGTCGATTCCAAGCTGCTTCACCTGTGTCAAGCGCCTTGACTTCAGGTGCTTTCGGCACTAAAGGGAAAAAAAATACAATCTCAATAAACTCCTCAAACTGAAAAGGTAATCAAAATAGAACAGACATGGTTCAGTTCAAAAGAATGTATAAAACAACAAGTTTGACAAAAAATATATATCAGAAATTTACCTTCATGGCAAAACCGGAAGGCATGTTATTTTTGGGCCATTCAAAGTCTGTAGAGTGAATGCGAACTCCGGACTCAACCAAGAGAATAGCTTTGGTGTCAGGCCTGACAAACAGAAACACGTTGACTGTTATGAAAAAGGGTTCCATTACATTAAGCACATATGATGCAGTGTCCTCCAAGACTGTAAAGCTACATCTTACATAGGACAAAAAGGACATTTGGCACATACATAGGACGTGGGCTAAAACTTACTTTTGCAGGCGGATGAGATACGTCTTAGTGTCGATGTCATATACATTGTTGACTCTCATGCCAAGGTAGCTGCAAAATAGGGAAATACATTAATTTGAAAAATTGTTTCACAACTTTTAGTCCTGTTCATAGATAGTAACAGCTAGCACAGTCAATTTGTTAGCATATAGTATTGTGAGAAATAACTTACTTTGCATTAATCTCAGCAATAACTGCCCTGATGTCCACGGTATTGAATCTCGTTTTCATCTTGACTTTATGTCTAGTTGCGATTAAAAGACAACGAACTATTGAGAGGACATATATATATTACCAGCTAAGCATAACGTAAACATTTCAAGCGCAGCTCAAGTCACATCACTGGAGGAAAGCGCAGGCTGCTTCCACGCATGCGCAGTAGTGCCTCTATTACGGAAAGCCTAATGCAACAAAATACACAATGCCTTACATTTTTGGCAAGACTATATGAACACATAATTATAGATTCATGCGCGTAACCGCAGCAAGCATGAATCGTTCGTGCACATATATGACAAGGAGGAGCACATCACATGCATGCACACATGCACGTGTATGACACCTGCACGCGGAACCTGCGCAGAGAGTGGCATGAGTTTTTATTTGTTGATGTCAGAAAAATGGAATGAATGCAGTTTACAAAATCGTCCATTGTTGCTAGGGACCCTTCACAGATGTTTGGCTTGTAGTAGGCATTTGCTCTACCAATGGATCTTATAAGATGATGCACTACTCAAACTGGCTTATTGGGGTGAAAAACAGGGCATGCATTAGAAATGCATGTAAAACGCCTAACATCGAATGGGACAACCGAGGACATCCCGTCGAAATGCAGAAAAAGAACCCACCGTCAAATCGAAAAGCATCCGAGCTAGCGGTCGGCATATCCCTTTGGAAAAAAGGTATTTTGGCGAGTAATGATTCGCGATGTCAATGCGATCTCATTCTGTATCTGCGTGCAAAAATGTGAGGCCTACAGCACACAACACCACTAAGACAAATGTTTAAACTGTGGGTGATTTCGTTAATGCATTTGACCGATTCGTTTAGCATTTGCAGCGTTTTTCTCCGGTGTGTGCTGGAGTTGCTCGCTTCTGAGTGCACCTCGGGTCAGAGTTGAGGGCGAGGCGTGCTCGGTTACCACGGCAACGGTCAGCTAACAGGGCTTGCTCGCGGGCTAGGTTATCTGCGCCCGTGTGTGTTGCATTTGTCAGATCGACGAGTTTCAAATTCGCTCATTTACTAAGCCATTGGACACTTAATAATTGTAATGTGTGGCTGGACAACGCGTAGGATGGATAATGTAGGCGACATGTAGGCGACAAGAACCATCTCAAATGTGACTCGGGTGTCCACGCGCGTCGCTGACGATGACAGGTCAGAGAGTGAGAGAGAACTGTTGAACTAAAGCGAAGTACTGTTGAACTAAACCGATCAAAAGAATAAATACACGTAAACACATTTGCTGGTTTATTTGTTAGATATTATTCGGATAATGCTTTTCTTTTCTTTTTGCAGGCTACAAAATAATCAAGAAGATTGGTGAAGGAACATTTTCAGAGGTGGTGAAGACTCAAAGTGTGAAAGATGGAAAATTCTACGCGTGCAAAACCATGAAGCAGACAATTACCAGGTATTCAATCCCTAATCACTATCATTATTAAGTGGAGTGGCCTCGACCAATGACACCCATGGGTCGAGGTGTAATACAGCAGGTGACACCTGAAAGTACTAACGTCAAGATGAGCTGCATCGTATTGTTTTTATTTCATGTTTCATGTTCATATACAATTCAGAACTAATTCTGGTGGTAAATTATCCAATAATGGGGAGAAGGTTGGTCATATTAATGACTGAAAGACTAATAAACAATCCCATCAAAAACATATACAAGGCATTGTCTCGTGCAGCTGTTTCAGGACTACCTTGTAATTAAATCTGTACATTTTTTTAATTCAGTCTAGAGCAAGCAAACAACCTGCGGGAGGTCCAGGCCATGAAGAGACTCAGCCCACACACCAATATCATTCAGCTGCATGAGCTGATATTGTAAGTCCTTGTGTTTTCCCCACGGTGTAGAGTGTATTACACAGTCAGGTGAATGTACAGCGATTATGTGTGTGCATACCAATAACATGCACCTTCCATTCCTCAATGTTTCAGTGACAAAGAATCTGGCACCCTGTCCTTGATTTGTGAACTGATGGACATGAACATGTATGAATTCATACAAGGTGAGTTTATATAAAGTACACAATCATTTAATCTAGGCCAACAATATGCATTACAAATAATGCCAACATTATTCATATTGATGGTAATTACAAAGCAACAGGTGTGGTTCACTTGTAACTGAAAAATATATTCAATACTGAATAGGTCAACAGAAATGTATGATTGGTGTACCTTGTGCCTTTCATAGGTAGACAAACTCCAGTGCCTGAGAATACCATCAAACATTACATGTTCCAGCTTTGCAAATCTCTTGAACATATGCACAGGTGGGAATATAGCTTTAAATGTATACTCACTATTCCATATTAAATGTTGCATGTGCACAAGTTATTTCCCCTCCTCTACATATTACAGGTGTGGCATCTTTCACAGAGATGTGAAGCCAGAAAATATTCTCATTAAAGTAAGTGGCCCACTTTGAGTGAAACTGCTCCAGTAGTATTTGTAATTTGCGCTGTAGGAACGACTGTCCTCATTTGTGGCACACTGCCTTTGTAGCAAGACACCCTCAAACTGGGAGACTTTGGATCCTGCAGGAGTGTGTACTCCAAGCCTCCGCACACAGAGTACATCTCCACCCGCTGGTACCGGGCCCCAGAGTGCCTCCTCACAGACGGCTACTACAGCCTCAAGATGGACGTCTGGAGCGCCGGCTGCGTCTTCTTTGAGATCTTCAGGTAGCCTGCCTGATGGATCGCTGCATTTCAACTGGGGCAGTAGAGATGGGATTTGGGGAGCAGTTAGTTGCCGTGTTAGAAGAAGAAGAATTACTCTTTTGATACCGCAAGGGAAATTTGGTCTCTGCATTTAACCCAATCGTGAATTAATGAAACACTCAGAACACAGTGATGGTGAGGCACACAGTGAGGTGAAGCACACACTTAAACCCAATGCAGTGAGCTGCCTGCAACAGCGGCGCTCGGGAAGCAGTGAGGGGTTAGGTGCCTTGCTCAAGGGCACTTCAGCCGTTCGTACTGGTCGGGGTTCAAACCGGCAACCCTTCGGTTACAAGTCCGAAGCCCTAACCAGTAGGCCGCGGCTGCCCCCCCCCCCCTTAATTAACGTAGTAAGCGACATGCGCCGATAAGCAAATTCAATGAGTTATTTTGTGTATATTTTGAAGGGACTCATTCAGTTTCACTTGTTGATTGAATAAAACATTATCATGAAAGCGACAGGGTGCCGTTAAGTCTTAATTGAATAAGTGTGTTGAACAAGTGTTTGAACATTTGATGCCATAGACAATGACAGATGATTTCTAAATATATATTCCAGCTTGAACCCTCTGTTCCCTGGATCGAATGAGCTGGACCAGGTCGCCAAGATCCACGATGTCCTTGGGACACCAGACGGCAGCGTCCTGCAGAAATTCAAGCAGTGAGCTCCCTTTTCATCCGCTGAATGTTTCTTGATGTTGACTGTGATTGCACATCAATGCTATTACCAATAGTAATAATAAAACATGCATGTTCTATATGAAGACAATACTCACTAACTTGTACCCACATTGTTGTGGTAGGTCCCGGGCCATGTGTTTCGACTTCCCTCCTAAAAAGGGTAGCGGTATCTCACGGCTGATTCCCAACTGCCCGGCACCAGCCCTGTCCTTGCTGTACCAGATGCTGGCTTATGACCCCGATGAGCGCATCTCTGCACAGACAGCCCTGCAGCACACGTACTTCAGGGAGATCAGGTGGATTCCCCCCTGACCGTTGACCTCTCACCCTTTTATAATGCTATCCTAGCATTTGCAGTGGTTAGATAATGTCCTTTAAGATATATATGTAACAAAAACAATACTGCACAGATGTTATGGTGAAAGGTTTTTTTTGGCTTTGAAAGTAGAAAGACCCCTTAATCTGTCAAATGTAGATCCTTCAATTGTAATGAACTTCTTACTCCTCACCGGGTTTACCCAGGATGGCAGAGAAGAAAAGTGAGAGTCTGCTGAGGACTATAGAGGCGGTAGAGGCAGCGGAGACTGGTAAGATGTCTCATACTATAGAGCACATCTGGCGGCCAGCCCGAATCGGGAGACAAGTGAGAGGAAGACACTCGAGACAGACTTCTTTATTAAGTGTGAGTCTTTGCTCTTCTTACATTTACATTACATTGACATTTAGCAGACGCTTTTATTCAAAGGGACTTCTTAATCCCTCCTCCCTATTCAGATTTTAGATTAAGCTTTGTCATATTTAGGAGCAGGTATAGTTTTATCTTGCACAAAAAACAACAGACACTGTGGATCGTACCCAAAACCTTTCAGCTGGGAGTCCTCCACACATCACTGTAGGACTATCCTGCCCCTGGCACATTATTGTCACAATAATCATTGGCCGTGTTTATGTCTGCAGCACAGCATTAAGCATGCAGCCGAGCCCCTGATGAGGCGCAACGTCCCCCACTATGCAGCCGAGTTACCCAAGCTCAACATGGTGGTGCCGGGACCGCAGGTCACATACCAGGCCTCCACGGTGCCGCCTCTCACCGGGATGCACCGCAACTCACTGCCTGCCATCTCCACCAAGAAGTGCCACTCGCGGTTGGCCAAGGTAAGACGCAGTCGACGCATCAGTCCTACGGGGACGTCTGCATTCCGGTGTGAGAGGAACGTAGTGAGAGCAGCTCGGATTCACCATGCCAGCAGTGTGGTTTCATGAAGAGGGTTTGATTAGGTAAGCTGTGTTTCCCCCCCCCCCCCTCCACAGCCCAGGGATGAGTCACACCGTGCCGGGTTCAAAACCTACTACATGCCACCTCTAGACAGGAAACGTGGAGGCTACTGAGGGACAGACAACCGCCCCAAACCCACTGGCCTCAGAAAGACAAAATCAAGCGATTTTTTTCAACCTCTTCATGTGGGATGCGAGAAGATGCTATTGGTGATGCCGTCTTGGACAGAATCGCAAACAAAGGTTTTAAACAAGATACAAGCTGAATGTAAGAGTACAATACTACCAAACTTCAGATTTTTTTTACTGAGGTTTTGTACCAAGTTAGCGTAACAGTAATATGTTTGATTCACAGTTCCCTTTCAGAAAATATAAGCATTGTTTTCCAATTCTGTCGCCCGTGTCCACATAGCCCCTTCTTTTGGCAGAAAAGCCCTGTCACGGCCTCTGGAAACACTGCGATGAAGCACTTGGGTATTACCTAGATTCATCCACTCGTTTGCCGTTTTTTCACCACTCACACCAACCGGAGCAACCACACTGTCCTACTTTTTTATGGAAGAGCTTAATAGTGGTGATGCCCCCCATCAACCTGACAGCCGTAGAGCAAGGATGGTGGGTTATGTATCACATGTTATGAGCATGTCAGCCGTACATCTCATGAAGGCCCGGCTTGATGAGCAAGGCAGGAAGAAAGTTTCTCCTCCATGTTCTTGTTTACAAGGGTGTCCTGCCCCATCTAATGTGTGATTGGTTTCCTGAAGAAGCAGTGGTAGTGATGACCCCAGCTCCTTTCTGAAAGGTGCTGATGGGTCCAGCTTGGACATTAGTTTTCTCAAGGTCCCAGTATATTGTATACGGCACAATAAAAAAAAAGCCATGTGGGCCCAGGCCACAAAAAAGGTAAATAAAAAGGTCTGGTTGGTAAGTTATTACACATTGTAAATAAACTGGACTAGCACCATGCATCCACAAAATGAGACCCCTTACATGTAGTACTTCTGAAGCACTCATTTTTTAACCACATTGGGAAGAACCCATTGGGAAGAAAATGTGAGAATTCCTGAGCAATTGATAATGTGAATAGTTTTTTTGTTAACAGAAATACAACTTACGGTTATACAAAATATACGATTTTGATACTCAAGGAATTATGGCATAACAAATGCAGGGCAGAACGCCGATGTGTGACGAAATACGGGCTAAATTGCATTGTCATTTAATGTGTCAGGTCTCATTTGTTTGAGGTCTCCATTGGCTTGTAGCAACAACAAAAAAGTTTCAAGTAAAAGGTCTCGACACAAAAGAACATTGTTGGAACAAACAAGAATGATTTTTTTTAATGAAGAATATATTGTTACGTGTAAAATGTTATCCACATTAATCAAAAATGTATTCCATCTTTCTGTCTCCTAGTTAATGTATAAGGTCATTTGACTCGTCTTGGCAGTAATTGGTCATTCACAAAAAATATAAAAAATAAGCTAACAGTTGAACAAGCCCTGCTGGTTGTCTACTGTTCCATAGCACTTCTGATTGTAGATAATAAAACTCTTCACCACATCATGAGTCTGTTTTTATTTGTGGCCAGCAAAGTGAAGGGGTTACAAACCTCAGAATACTTTTCTAAAAAGCAGTTTCAAACTGAGAACATCTTGAAACCCTGGAAGACTTTCATCTGTGACAGTCCCATATGATAGGGTGGGCCCACAGTCCCATATGATAGGGTGGGCCCACAGTCCCATATGATAGGGTGGGCCCACAGTCCCATATGATAGGATGGGCCCACAGTCCCATATGATAGGGTGTGCCCACACAGTCCCATATGATAGGGTGGGCCCACAGTCCCATATGATAGGGTGGGCCCACAGTCCCATATAATAGGGTGGGCCCACACAGTCCCATATGATAGGGTGGGCCCACAGTCCCATATGATAGGGTGGGCCCACAGTCCCATATGATAGGATGGGCCCACAGTCCCATATGATAGGGTGGGCCCACACAGTCCCATATGATAGGATGGGCCCACAGTCCCATATGATAGGGTGGGCCCACAGTCCCATATGATAGGGTGGGCCCACACACTCCCATATGATAGGGTGGGCCCACAGTCCCATATGATAGGGTGGGTCCACACAGTCCCATATGATAGGGTGGGTCCACACAGTCCCATATGATAGGGTGGGCCCACACAGTCCCATATGATAAGGTGGGCCCACGGTCCCATATGATAGGGTGGGCCCACGGTCCCATATGATAGGGTGGGTCCACAGTCCCATATGATAGGATGGGCCCACGGTCCCATATGATAGGATGGGCCCACAGTCCCATATGATAGGGTGGGTCCACACAGTCCCATATGATAGGGTGGGCCCACACAGTCCCATATGATAGGGTGGGCCCACGGTCCCATATGATAGGATGGGCCCACAGTCCCATATGATAGGATGGGCCCACACAGTCCCATATGATAGGGTGGGTCCACAGTCCCATATGATAGGGTGGGCCCACACAGTCCCATGTGATAGGATGGGCCCAACACCCTTTTATCATGCGGAATTTCAAATAAGTCATTTAGAAAATGTACATGCAAGTGGACTTTAAACTCAAACAAAATAAAAAACAGAAACCCGTGTATTCAAGATTATTTTAATATTATTAATATGTATACTTTAGGCTTTAGAAATATAACTATCAATGACAAAACTTCACTGGAGTAACGGTCTTTTGCTCAGGCCCCCATCAGTTCACTGAATTACAATATACACATTATGGTACAGAGCAGATTGGAATCTGAAATATTAATATAAATGTTTCAATAGATAGTTTCATGTCTTTTCTCACCTCCTGTATCAGCCGTGTGTGAGTAATGAGCACGCTCAAAAAGGTAAAGCCATCTTTTTCTAAACTCATTTTAAGTGCAAACTTTTTTTTTTTCCTTTAAAAGACTGATTGCAGCATCCAGCTTATAGATTCAGGTTTCATGACTGAGGGTGTTTTAAGCAGAGTGCAGCAAGGTAGTCCTCAACTCTCTTGTTCCTTTATAGTAGTTATAAAAACAACGTAAATAACAAAATCAGTGCAAAGTTGTTTGAAGGGATTTTCTAGAGACAAAAAGTGGTGTTTGAAAGTGAATTAATGCAAATTCTAAGAGATGCCTGTTGGTTATAAAAAAAAGGTCAGTTCATCCACTAATTTCATATATATATATATATATATATATATATAACATTTTTGTTCTTCTCCTCAGACACTTAACAATGAACAAACTGTCCCTTTCATAACAAGCCTCTTGTCGACTGATCTAGTCACACTTTGAGTAGTGAGAGTGTGTAAATAAAGATTTCGGAAGTTGAAAATATATAGAAATTCTAAAACATTTTAAAACCCCAGAGAGAGAGGACACGTGAGCACAATAATCCAACATTGCACCAGACCCCCGTGTTGTGTTTCTGCCTTCTCCATCCTCCCAGTCAAGTAAGCGCTCAACAGAAACAGAAAAGCCATTAACGCAACCAGGAAGAAGGCGGCCGGTGAGGAGGGGGGGGGGGGGGGGGGGGGGTGGGGGTAAAGAAAAGAAAACTTGCAATGCTTGCGGGGTGAAGAGCAGCATCAGACTCGGGGTTGCAGGGTTGGTTTAGCAGCAGAAATATTGTGGCTATACTACGGTTCCACTGGGAGAGCTGGCTTGGTTTTGGGATGACAATAAGCCCTGGAAAAAGGAGAACAAGGAAAGTTGCATTGGGAGAGTTCACAAAGCAAAGAAAAATCAAGCAAACAGATGATTCATTTAGTTAGCCCCCTTTGCCGTGTCCTGCATTCAGTGAGCGGCCCGCGGGTGGCGCTCCATTAGGAGGGTGGATGCAAGGCCTGCAAGGTCTTTGAGAGGACTGCTTGAATGAGGTCACTTTATGTATTGGTTAGGGTTCTGATCAGATGGATTCACAAGAAGGATGACTCTTTGGAAATATATCTAAATTGAATAGTTGGCCAATTTAGTACCCCTTACACCAATCCTCTCAAATATAGAAATAAGCCAAGCATACAAGGAGTGCATGCGAACACATATTAAGCCAGCCCCACACACACACCCATACACCCACACAATTTGTTTAGCAAACACAGGGTGCTTTGCATAAAAGCTGGGCACCTTTAAGAGGGCCCAGTGAGGATGACTGGACAACCTGTATGGGACTTTGACTTTGCAGCTATGCCACAAGAGATAATTCATAAAACATGATTCATACACCCCACATCCTCATCCCCTGCATGTCTCCCGAGTCTCTACATTGGAAGTCTTCATTATCAGTAAAAGTACCGGTAAAAAGAAAAGACTTAATTATCGCATTGGTTGTCTCCATTACCTAGGCCTAGAGGTTTGCACGGGAAAGCACCAAAAACAAACAGAACTGAAAAAAAACAACAATTTGACACGATTAAAGCATTAACGGTCCATTTAACTATGCCCCTAGAATGTTACTCTACATAGTTGCTTTATTAGAAGATGGTTTATGAATACATTTGGTGCCAAGTTAAATCCTAGCAATTGATCACATGACATCTAGGAAGAAGACTCTCTGCCCCCACCCAGGGGACTCCCATACATTTTCGCTACATTAAAAAGAACTTACCACTTTGCCCGGCCTTGCCCATGTGCAAATAAATCCCTCCTGACAAGCAGTCACTAAACAGTCCTCTAAAAATATGAGTACAGTCAGTCTCTCGTGAGCTATCTTTTTACAGATGAGGGGCTCCAGAAGGGGCACGTCCTCCATGTGTGGACACAGCAGGGTGCCCAGAGTCTTTGCGGGGTCCGCTTTGCTTTTGGTCAGCAAGTTCAGCTTGTCGCTGCTCTTGCTGCTGATGTGGCCCATGCTGTGGTTGCGTTTGTGGTCCTTCTCGTGGGGCCGCTCCTTGCGGTCGTGGAGCGACAGCGTGGCAAACTTGCTCACACCTGTGGCGATCGCACTGTCCATGATGCCGCTGGTGAGGCCCCCGGTGGAGGCCTTGTTGGTGCTGTTGGCCGTGGCGGTGGCGGTGGGGCCGCCTGCGGAGTGGGGCAGGCTGTTGGAGCGCGGTAATGTCGTGGAGAGGGAGTTGAGGCCCGGCGTGCTGGCACCGCTGTTGTTGCCGTTAGTAGTGTTGCTAGGAGTGCTGGTCACGACGGTCAGCCCCAGGGGCGGGCTGGTGGCGTTCATGACGTTAGTGTGTGTCCGTGTCCGCGAGAGCGGCAGGTGGGGGAAGAGGATGTCTTCTGTGAGGTCCCAGAGGCACAGCTGGGTGTCCTGGCCCACCGAGCCGAAGCGGTACGTGACGCTCACCGGCCGGCTGTCTGTAGAGTTGCGCTTGGAGAGCCGAGACTGTGTGCTGTTGGCCCGGTCGCGTCCGAAGTGGATCATCTGATCCTGGAAGTCCTCGTCACTGCCGCTGAACTCCATGGGGTCGCTCTCCTCCACGCTGGTGGTGTAGTGGTCGAAGGCCACCACGCTCACCCACGACTTGTGTCCGTGACCCCGGGCAATGACCCGGCAGTCTAGGAACGACCACACAGTCACTAGGTCGTCCTCGCCGCCCGCCACAATGTACTTGCCATCGGGGCTCCAGCACACGCACAGCAGGCCACCGAAGTAGCTTTTCATGGTGCCGTGCAGCTCTACAGCGTCAAAGTTGAACACCCGTAGGAAGCCATCTTGGCTCACGCAGGCCAGAAACTTCCCGTCGGGGGAGAAGGCAAACTCGTTCAGCGCGCCTTCGCCCACGGTCCATTTGAGGAGCGGGTTCCGCGTGGACTTGCTCTTACACGTGTGGACAGAGTAGTTCTCCCCCTGTTTGAGGAGCTGGTAGTGGGGCGCCGTGGTGCCACACGTGTGCTCCACGTTGTACAGGTACATGCTCCCACTGGCGTGAGAGACCAGGAAGAGGCTCTCCGAGCCCGGCACCCATTTCACACACGTCACCCTGGACTTGTCTATGAGTCTCTGAAGAGCGAGGAGGAGAGTGGTGGTGGTGGTGGAGGAGGTGTGTGGAAGGAAAGAGGAAGGAAATAAATAGTCAAGTCTAAACAGGAGACTAACATGAATCATGTCACAAAGGCAAACAAACACCTATATTTTGCTGTGTTATGAAACCAGTATAAACACATCAGATAATAATATCTACGTGTAGCAGGCTGTACTACATATCAGTTGGGAACCGGGAGACCTACTTCCTCGTTGAAGAGTTTGCTGGTTTCCTTCTTGATGGGGTCTATCAGCTGCACCTGTCCAGCTGAGAACCCCACCAGTAATGATACACTCTCCGCTGTTGCCGTCAGATGGTTGAAGTCGTGACAGGTTGGCTGCGTTCCTTTGTAGATGCGCTTGTCTATGGGTTTGCTCAGGTCAGCAGCCTGTTAAAAAGGAAAGAGCACAAATGCAGGCCAACACAGTGAATTGCCAGAAAGAAGGAGGGTATCAATGTGGTATTTGATTACAGGCAACAATCTCTGAAGTAAGATTACAAGGACAAAAAAAGACCAAGTTAAATGAATGAAAGCATTAGGGTGAGCATGAGGACACAAATGAATAAACACACTATGACCCAGCCATATTATAAGTGGCATTGTGTGCAAATGTCAAGAACAGTTCACTTAAATTTGACAGGGTCTCTCACCATGTGTCATACAATTTGTTGTACAGAGACAGCATTGTGCTGCATCATACATACATACATACATACATACAACAAGTAGGCCATAAGAAAAATGTACATTGAATATTGTCCTAGTTAACTTCACATATTTCCAAGACTGAGAGAAAATAATGAGAAGGTTCTACTTTTTTAAACACCAACTATTTAATACAGCATTTGATAAGTCATGGTAAATACCTTTCCAGTCTGATATGCAATTATAACAGTCAATAATATTCAAGAGTGCAGGCAATGTATTGACCAAGTTGTGAATACGTGGGAAAAGCAAAAGGACATGGCATCTGCATGCTATTCTATCCAAGACCTCATACTGACCACTCATCAGCCAATGTAAGTCTACCCTTTATTAAACAGAAGAACCATAGTGTGCCATTTGAACCGTCCAGCTACCACCCGCTTCATTCCCGTGATCAACAACCACACCAGCACAGTAAACACTTCCGGCTTATCCTAGTTAGCATCACAAAATTACCGAAACCCACTTTTTGCATGGCTAGTTCAACAATTAGAACAACCAAGAGTAGTCCATTGCAACCATAGATATCCAAATCTTACATCGAGTACTTTAAAACCAGGCGAGTCTACTATATGCACCACTAAATAATTACTTTGACGTATTATCCTCTCAACACTAGTACAAGCTACTGTTAGCCGTGTAGCCGTGAACAGCTAGGCCAGGTCATCTTCCAGGAAAGTTATCCTACAACGTCCCGTGTACATCCCGTTTAAATGGCTGCATATATTTCAAAAACCGTTTTCATAAAAAGTAATCCAGTTAAATAGCAACTATCATAAGTGACTGACAGGTCACTGAATCTGACACATTGTCATTTCGACACCTGTCAATCAAAGGGCGTCGACAGGTGTTATGCGAGTGGAACCGTGTCACATTAAAAACTAACTCTGAAAGCGATGAACAATTTCAACCACACGGAATTTACTGAAACACAATAAACTGTTTTAGATGCATGTTCATATTAGGGCTAGAGCCAAAAATAAGTTGGAGTATTTAGACCAATGCTCAGCCTCGAAATAACTATGTGACAAGCTAGTTAGCTAGAATGATTAGCCACCGGACTGTTAGCTACTAGCTCCAAGCCGACTGCCAGTCCATCGGTCTCAAAGTCAGACACCTGCCAAAGCTAACGGTGCGCACACGCTACCCCGCTATTCAACAACACGTCGGATCACAGCACCGACAGCTGATGACACGACCACGTGTTGATGACATTTTGTTGAATTAGCGAAGTTAGCGCGCTACCTTTCGGACGCCTTTGTAGATGTAGAAGTAGAGCTCGCGGCCCACATTGAAGCAGACCCGGTCGCCGTTCCCGGACTGGTCGTTGACGTTGACGAAGGAGACCTTGACGGGGTTGGAACCCTGCGAGTTGAAAGGCACCCGGTTGGGACGGCTGTATTCGGAGTGAGTGAGGAGTTTGTAAACACCTTCCCGAGTGGTGAATTGAGTTTTAATTTCGTTCATTTCCTTCCCTCCTCCCTCCGCCGCCATCTTTGAAATTAACATTCATCCTTTTCCCCGAGCCCGGATCTTACGCACGGAGCGTAACCTCTCTGGTCCAACCCCGCCCCCCTCCAGCCCCGCCGGCCGAGAGCGCTCGTGGAATAAGTGATGATTGATCACGTGGACTGAGTGGATGATTGGTCATTAGCATTAATCCGCTCGTACCATAATATCACTTTACCCAACGCTCTGGCAAAAGTTTGTACTTAATACTTCGAGTAATACAGATGTTTGTGCACACTGCATTATCAAATGTGCCTGTCAAACTACAATTAAGATTGCCTACTACATTTTACACAGCTGATATTGCAAAGCAATTTCCAATTTAATTAAAGAGATCGACGTGTTAAGCAATATGCCATCTAGGAGGAAAGGTCACTTGCGTCCTGGTAAAATCTTTACACAAATCTCCACTTTGAACCTTGTTCATTGTTGCATGATACCATTATGTTCATACGTAGACCGTGTTTCTGCAGTGAACAGCGATGGCCGTCCCAGCAGCGTGGAGAAGCTTGCTTTCAAATACATGGTAAGATTATAAACACACATAGGTAATGTGTAAGTAATCATATTATCAACATTGCCTAGTAAAACTATCATTTGGTGGAGTAATAATGACACCATGCGTGTGTGTTATAGTGATAAAGTCCTATGTGTAGTGCGTGGATACTTTCCAGCCTGTGTGTGTCCCATCAGGAGATGTGCAGAGTGGAGTCCAGCACAGATGAGTCAGAGGTCAGCCCGCGGTCATCAGATACCAGCACAATGGTATTATTATGTTGCGCGGACAATATCTCTTTCACACAACATTTCCAAATCACAAAATACTATTAACGACTACATTTTTTACTTTACGTCATTATGATCTGTATAGTTATGATACATAGGCTTACTGAATTTACAGTTTTGTGTGTTTCAAGTTTGACATATACAATAATTTTCAAAGAGACTGTGCAACGCCTTGACTTAAATCTACTGACGCTATTCAAAATGTTAACATCAACATTTATTTTGTAATGATATTAAAAAGGATCCAGTACAACACTTATATTTCATGCATGGGAATTTTTATAATTCATGATATGACCAGTGGTCAGGATGAATAACCTACAGATTTACAAAGCCAATAAACATTTTCAGCTTAAACTAAGTAAACTAATGTGAACACCATTTCAAGATACACGTAGTTATGTGGACGGTATATGTAGCCTCAACACCGCTGCCTAAGACTCATTAGCTATAGGTACATTAGCTGTCCTAGTGTTTGAAAATCAGTTGTGATTGACTGGGAATTCATCACCGAGCAGGCCTTGGTGACGAGAAGGCCAGAGAGAAGACCTCTTCAGAAGACCCTGTCATCACTGTCCCACAAAGCCGCGGGACGGCTCCCCTGCTACTGCCGGGTGAGCACAACGCTTAACGATGTTATCACATGTGCTCCACAGCCCCCCCCCCCCCCCCCCCCCCATAACCCCCTCTCTGTATGTGATGATTTGAAAGTTCTTGGACCCCTACGACGGGAGCTCGGAGGACTCTGACGAGTCCCACCACCCGTGGGGGGTCCTCAGCAGGAGACCAGGGCAGCACGGCGCCGTCTGCAGCCACTACCTGTGCCGGAGCAGACGCTTCGTAACCCTGCAGCCCCTGGCCCCGGCCCCCATGGAGGTGACGAGGCAGGAGGCGAGAGCCCCCCCGTCCACCTCCAGCGCCCCGGGACCCCCGCCGCCTCTCCAGCCCCCAGAGGACGTCCTGATGGACTCGGACGGCAGCGCGGAGCTGTGGGCCTGCGGCCGCGACGCTCCCTGGTCCTCGGCCGGTGAGCCGGGCGGCTGCAGGGGTCCGGAGGAGGAGGAGGAGGAGGAGGGGTCCGGGTACAGCTGCCCTGAGAGGGAGGAGGACGACGACAACGGGTTTGAGGACTCAGGGTTGCACAGCACCACCAGATCCCCAACACCCCCACCCTCAGCCTCAGCCAGGTCCACTCCGCGCGCCGCGGTGGAGGGGAGCTCCTTCCTGACGCCCAGCGGCTCCTCCGAGGGCTCCCCGGGGCCCGTCGGCTATGGCTGCTGCTTGTACAAGAGGAAGATGATGGGGCCTTCAGGGGCGGAGGCGGCGGAGCAGAGGAAGAAACAGTGTGTGGTCAGCGTGAAGGAAGAGCCAGGGAACGGCCCTGCTGATGTGGCTTGAAAAGACACTCCGTTAACATCGTTTGTTCCTCACAGGCCTCAAGCTAGTTTGGATTGCAAGGGGGATGTGTTTGGCCATCTCGTCCCAAGTAATTCAGAGTGCCTTCAAGTTAAATATGTGCCCAGATGATTCAAACGTCGAACGAAATGCGTACTGCTTGTTTGACTCTTGCCATTGCACTTTGTAGCTAGTTAACTTCTGTGTTGTTTGACTTGATCAACTCACCACAAGACACATTGGACCTCAGCCACTTCAGTTATTTTTTAGTTCATTGCACAAACTACACATATTCTAATGAAAGCTTTTGTACGACTTGCCAGTTTGGGAAAGATAATTATAATTTTGATAGTTGGCAGATCAATGGGGAGCACTTTTAAAAAGGTTTTGACATTATGCACCTCAAAATTGTGTTCAATTAATGTAAAATATATATTATTTTCTCACAGCAAGTGGACTCCTGGGTTCCTTTTCCCTTAAACCCCCCTGGTTTCAAACGCAAGCTACAAGACCCCAAGTAGCTCTTCCCTTGGTATAGCATACATAAATCACGCAGACTTCATAAACACAATTTCCCATAGGTAAGCAATTCAAGGATCCCCGAAATTCCAGCTCTGCATTACACCAACCTCTACCACAATGTCAGCTTCCCCTGGTCCGGTGAAGGTATGAAGAGCCAGTGCTCTTCAGTGTATTTTAGATGATTGCAAAATGCTGATTTCCTGTTGAGTATTAACATTGTATTATCTATTGCATCTAGAAAAGCTGTGTGCAAAATTAAGATATGGTCTTCATGAAGAAACACTTGTGTTGTAGAGACCTGATTTACTCATTTTGAAATGTACATACCATCATTTGTTACGGTGTATTTCAAAGTAGGCATTATGGATGTGCAAGAAGTCAAGAAGTTTTAAAGACAGTTAAATGTGTGTTCTTAGCAAGTTTGACTAAGAAGCTCAAGGCCATCCAGCTGATTCTGCCACTTCCAGTGAAGTGATGAAAATGAGTCGAGTTCTCCTCCCCCCCCCCCCCCCCCCCCCTTCCACCCCATCACAGCGAGGCCAACAGAGTAATGACGCCATCCACCCGATGCTGAATAGCGCTCATCTTGTTCCAATCGGAAGAGGTTGGAGAGCAATCAAAAGGTCTTTGATTCCAATCACGCCACTGCAGTGTGTGGGGAGAAATCCCTGCCAAGGGAGATTCATCACACACTGCCTCGTTACCGACTTTGTCCTCAAAAACCGGGGTTGGGATTGTTCAACTCCAGGGTAGTTTGTCAAATACGGTCTACTGGTCAGACATAGTTTGAAGGCAACTCGCCTTGACCCTATAAAAACCTTTCTGGCTTCAATTACCACATAGCCCTCAACCAAATAGGTTTTAAAACAACAATCAAGAGATTTATATTACTGTAGCAGTTTATTTCATTCCAACTTGATCCTTCTTAAAAACAAACAGGTTCCTTCTTAAAAACACATTGCATTACTTTCTCGACCTCTCCTCTGCCTTGTCATTTACTAACCAACCGACAACCAACTTCCTCTGACCCTCAAAAAATTACTTTTCAGAAACTGCAGTACTTGATGTTAGATTAGATGTAGATTAATTCTTCACACCAACAACTGACGTGCTATCCTTTCTATTGGAATATGACATACTACAGGCTGCTTCTTGTGGATATCTTACTAAGAGTTTAGAATATCGATTAACATGCAAGTTAGTGAGTCTTCAGCTCTACTCGGTGCATAGGACAGCCACGCCACGCTCGTAGAAGTTGTGGGGGTCCTCCTTGGTGGCAATGTCAAAGTCCACGGTGAAGATGAGGTCTGACCTGGTGAAGTTCAGGTACACGGGCAGCGTCACCTGGAGAGGAGGAGGATTTCAGTTGATGTTGAAGCACACACTTAAAGCCACAACATATTGACATGTTTGATATCAGGCAGTTTAAATAGCAGTTTGATACAAGTTTGTGTTAGTAGCGAGGTAGTCTACTGGTTAGCTGGGTGTTGACTCCCAGCTGGTTCTGGACTAGGGTTGAGCACCGAAACTCCAGTAGGGCACCGGTTCCGACATAAACGGTTGTAACGAGACCGAATAAGAACGCAAATTTCGGTGCGTCATTTCGGTGCCTGACTTTTTTTAACACCCCATGGGGCTGCGGGCGGCGTCAACCTGCGTGACGTCAGTGCAGCTACTCTGCACACTTGTTGATCAGATCATCAGAACTGATAGCAGTGAGAGGAACATTGAAGAAGATGTCGAATGCAAAAAGAGCGAAGGTTTGGCTACATTTCACATCCAAGGATTTCGACTCTGCAACATGCAATAGGTGCAATAAAGCGATATCGTGCAAAGGAGGTAACACCTCAAATTTAAGAAAAAACACCTAACGACTCACGACTCACGGAGCAATGCACCGTGTTCGATAACTTGCGGGATGCAGTTCTCGAACACGGTGAATAGCTCGGCTTTTAAATAAACACCGTGAGTAAACATCCCTCTATGTGTGTGTTTTACATTATGTATGTTTGTTTTGTTAATATTTAAGGTGTTGCACTGTTCATTTCAGTACTTATATTTGATACAATATTGTTTTATTTGATGTGACGTAAATGTGAATTCTTATTTTATATTATTTTTAATTATATTGCTTTATTTTATATTGTGTGTAATTTGGCCCTGGAAATAAAAGGGTATTGTTTTTTGACAAAGTGTGTGTGGTTTCGTTTTTTTAAGCACTGGTTCGAGAACCGTTTTAGCACCGGAACCGTTTAAAAAGTACCGAGTAGGCACCGGTATCGGATAAAACCCAAACGATACCCAACTGGACTGGATCAAAATCGCTGCAGTCTACCTTGAGCAACATGTCTGAACTTGACCTGCTCACGAGTGCTCCATCAAGATTAAAATGAAGTGGCTGATGAACAGCATGTCGGTCCTACCATGTGTCTCTTCTCCTCGTTGCCCTGTTTGATCCAGCGGAGCTGCGTGAGGGGCAGCTCGGTGGAGATGGTGGTGGAAAGGGACAGCTTGTTGTTGGCACACGTGGCCCCCTGCAGTTTCAGACCTGCATGGAGAAAAAAACCAAACCCAGTGGAGGGTGGTTTCCAGTCAACACCGTAGTCACTCTAGACACAGTTCTGTGCCTGGACTCATTCAGAGACGGCGACTTTGCACACACTTTAGCAAACTGCTGTTCTTGAACGGAGTGTGCGCGTCTGTTCTGACCTTTAATGCCGAAGCTGCAGGCGTCCAGCACGGCTCCCTGGGCACTGGTGACGTTGACCTCCAGACAGAGCTCCTCCAGAGACCAGCTGTTGGCCTGGGCCACGTACTGGCGGGTGGCCGTGATGTAGGCCTCCGGCACAAACAGGCCGCCCAGACACACGTTGATGTTCTGGATACGGGCGGGTTGGAGGGGAAAAGTGAGTTTGTTAAGAGTAAATGCTGTACATTTGTTAGAGGTTTAAAAATGGATGTAAAACGTACCAGCCTAACCAGTGGACTGTACCCACTGGTGGGCTAGTAAGTCGATCCATCCCTCATACATCTGGGTGGGTGAACGGCTAGGTGTGTAAATGCATTGTAAGGGCTACTCGACACCACACCTGGGTGGTAAAATGGGAGCCCCCTGACCACGGTTTGGGTTACCTTCAGCTCCTTGGCGCCCCCGCTGGCCGCCGCCTGGGAGATCTGCTGCAGCTGCTTGATTCTGTCGCTGAAGTCGGCCACCCACTGGATGACCGTCATGGAGGCTGGGACCGTGTAGCGGCACCAGCTGCGGGGCAGAATACCTGCAGGGAGAGACACCAGGGGTCAGGAAATGCAAGCATTTAGCTATTAGCTGCAATGCTAACATCTTGCCTGTGCTCGGCAGTAAGTAAAGGAGACTTCTGATTCAGGTACATTCCAATCAGGAGTTTGGCCTCTAGCCAAATAGTTAACCGCAAGTCGTTTTGAATAAAAGCATTGTGGTAAATGACCATGAATGGCAGAGTAATCCACAGTGCATAACACGAGGGGTAAGCGAGGTTCACCTTTCACCAGGTCGTTGATGAGCGTGCGCAGGTCGTTGGTCTGCTTCTTCTTGCCCTCGCACACCTGCACCACGTCCGTCAGGTCCTGGCGGATCTCCTGCAGCATCTTGCCGCCCATCTTCACCTCGCGCTCGAAGAAGCGGAACAGAGGATCCTGGGGGAGAGAAAGAAAACATTACAGAGGAATGTCAAATATGCCCCAGGGAACCATTTCCACTGCAGCCCTCTAGTTCTGTGAAACGTGATTCTAAAACTTTGATAACCCATCTGTCTTGCAGCTTAAATCTACCCAGGGACTTTGTCTACAGTCTCAGAGAGTGAGAGATTCCCAACCTGGGCCCTGTCCCTCCTCTCAGCAGCTCTCCCTGGGTACATCCCCTCGTTTACCTTGATGTTCTCCACCGTGCGTTTCAGGGGGTTGACCATCTGGGGGATGAGCTGCAGCCAGTTGAAGGCGGTGGTGTGGATGGTCCTCATCCAGGCCGGCTGGTTGTCCGACGTGGAGGACGTGCGCTGCTTGATCTCCGTCTCGTAGGCCAGGTCATCCTCATCCTCCAACATCTGCATTTTCAGCATCTTGCTCATCATGTCGATGCCTACGCCGCACAGCGCAGGGAGCAAGCGAGGGGAGGCAGGAGGAGGAGGAGGAGTGGGGAGGCAGGAGATAAGACCGTGGTGGGAGGTGGGGGAGGAGAAGACATTAACAGTGCACCGTAGAACTAGAGATAGTTTGGCCTCAAGATTGTGTTAATGAGGGTTGACAACAAAACAGAACAAGCATTTGTGAGTGACAAACAAAAGATGTACAAGTTGTCCTCGGGCTTCAAACATTACAGAACCACACATATCATTTTGAACGTTCAACACCAAGGAGCATGCAGACAGACATGGATGAAGGAATGACAACTTTTCTTCCTGAAACAGAAAGGGACTTGGCTGACATGGATAGAGGAATAGCATATACTGTGAGGGAGAAGAGGTTTGGAGGGTGGGGCGTGGGAGGCTGAGGGAGAGGCGGCAGTAAACTAGACCCAGTGTGTGGACACCACAGTGGTCAGGGAGGAGGGTTTAACAGCAGGGGCGTGTGGGTTGGGTTGGATGTAGTAACTGTAGCTTTTCTGGAGCGTAGCGACATGATGGATGTGAAATACAGCTGCTGGAGGATGAGGCGACACATCCTTCTCTGGGGCAGAAGACTTCCAAGCCCTACTGTACACACTACGGCAGGAGATGTTATAGGGGAGCGGTAGGGGAGGAGGGTGGGGAATCTGGGACTCCAACTGAGAATGAACAGGTAAGACCATTCCATGGAGTTATCTCCCTGTTAAATATTAGCCAAGACAATGAACATGGTTATGAAAATATTGAGGCAGCAGATATCCTTTGGAGAAGTTTGGCATGTCAAGTTGTAGGGAAAAATGTATATTTGAGCAGAATGAAGAAATGAATGAAGGAAGGACGATGAACAGGCCAGAGTCCATCGATGCAGGGCGATGCCTACCCTGGGTGGTGAGCAGGACCTTTTCTGCGTTGCTAGGCAACCCAAGCCAAGATGGAGTCTGCGTGTCGGGGAGCATCTCCACCCAGTGCATGAATTCCTCACGCCTGGAAAAAAAAACAAAAAAAACACGATGAGACCCGACTGTTGGCTGACATGAGGAACACAGCCTGCCCAACAAAGAGCTTTTTTAAAAGACCAACTGCCACCCAAAACAACGCGGCCACTGACCGAATGCCGTCGGGCATCTTGATGTCCTTGTGTCCGTCGACCTTCAGCGCCAGCTTGAACTCGCTGTCGAAGCTTCGGGTGGTGAAGATGCGGTCCAGGAAGGTGTTGAGCAGCCGCTGGTCAAACTCATTGTCGATGCGGCCGCCGTAGATGGACTGAGCCATCAGGGTCTTCAGCGCCGCCCAGGGGATCTTGTCAGGGGAGATGTTCTGACGGCCCTGCATGTGTGTGGTTACAAGATAAGAATAGAAGAAAGAAAGAAATAGACGTCAATATTTACTGGATAAAGCATCCTATTACTCCTTTAGCTCATTGGTGAAGGTGGTGAACAGTAAGACCAGGCGTGGAGGTGTCAGACCTTGGCGGTGTCATCCAGCCAGGTGTCCACCGTGTCGCAGGCCGAGCGCAGGTCAGACTCCCCAAACTCGTACTTCTTGGACCAGCCCAGCGGGGCGTAGCGCAGGCGCTCCTGGATGACGGCGTGGAACCAGGCCAGCAGGAAGTAGAGACGCGCTCGCTCGTTGGGAGACTGGCAGAGCGGGGGGGGGGGGGGGGGGGGGGGGGAGGAAGGACTTTGAAATAAAGGGACGTGGTGCACATTCTGCAAATATTTCAATGTGTTCTTCTAGAGTTGATCCACATTCAGTGCATGATCAAAATTATAACAAAAAGAAAAAAAGAAAGGTTCTGTTCCCTTTAAGAGTAATGGGACCACCTTCCAACATGAAGAGGGATTTTAAATAAGATACCTGAAGCAAGTTGTAAAAACTATGAAAGTTCATGGCATCAGAATTACCCCCCCCCCCCCCACCCCCCCCCCCCCCCAAAAAAACCCAACCCTTTCCCCCCCCCCCCCCCCATTTGCTGTCCAGAAGTGGATGAGCGTGCAGCCTGTTGACCTCCAGGAGTAACGGGTTCATGTGAGTGTGGTGCGGTGCATTCAGCCAGCGGCGGTCACCTTGCACATGCGAGCCACGGGGATGCTGCTGAAGGTGCGCAGCATGTTGGCCTTCACGCCGGGAGGGGGCTCGAACACAAAGATACGGCCCGCACGCAGCAGGTTGACTGGCACCTGGAGACACACAGACAAGGTCACCACGGAGACACCAGGAGACAGACAAGGTCACCACGGAGACACCAGGAGACAGACAAGGTCACCACGGAGACACCAGGAGACAGACAAGGTCACCACGGAGACACCAGGAGACAGACAAGGTCACCACGGAGACACCAGGAGACAGACAAGGTCACCACGGAGACACCAGGAGACAGACAAGGTCACCACGGAGACACCAGGAGACAGACAAGGTCACCACGGAGACACCAGGAGACAGGAAGACAGACGCAAGGGATGGACAGGAACAACGTTGACTGAATAAACCAAGACAAAGTGAGGGTTTAACCATTCCTCATTACAGAAACTTTGTGCAGTGCCAGTACAGATGCTATATTAAGGAGCTGGTGGGTGGCTGCTCAAGGGAATTCACAGGCATGACGATGCCGTATTGAAGCCACATCCTTTGGAGCTGGGACGCACTCTCAAAACTGCTCCATGTCTTTTACCACTAAAAAGGCAAGAACTCTACTTTGTGCTATACAAATTATATTATATTGACAATGCAGTTACACTCCCAAAGAGCTTCACAGGCCCACAGCGTATGACTCTCCCTAACCCTGAGCCCTCTTGGGGCAAAGAACCACTCCCCAAATCCAAAGGAAGAAAGCAATTAAGACAGAAATAACACAGACAAGGGATACCCTCTCCAAGGAATGGTTAGGCGTTCCTCAGTTACCACGAGGGCAGACATTAAAACACATGAATGCACAACAAAGCAGAAGGACCTGATGAGCTCGATGGGGACGCTGTTACCTTGGGGTTGATCTCCATGGTGAGGAACAGCCTGAAGCTGGCGTGGGGCTGCATGGAGTGCAACTTCTTCTCCAGCTGCATCAGCCAGCCGGGGGCCAGGTGGACGTTCTCCAGCATCACCCAGCGGCCAGACTTCACTGCCGTGTTGATGTCCCGGTCCGCCTTGTTGAAGCCCTCAGCCGACCCTGAGAGGAGAAGGAAGGCGTTGAGAACATTACTGTGGTCCTCCAACATGGAGGTCTTCAAACCACCGGTTGGCATCCATAAGTCTTAACAGTCCAAGTATGGTGGAATGGCCACACTACACATTCTAAAAGCAAAAACCATACACAAATGTAAAATACATGTATGGATGACAGACATGACTGTTTAAAGACAGAAGTTAGTAAGTAAGAAAGGGGGAATGAACTGGATGCATAGACACAGTAATCAAAATATGTTACTCTAGTTACTAGAGTTACTCTAGATATTTTAATGCACACAATATTTGGAGGGCTGTGGGTCAAAAGTCAATTGCAGGTGGGAAAACGATGATGCCCTGCAGCAAACAGACCCTAACCACGAGCGCAATGCTTCCTCTACACATGCTGCTGCAGTGACTTTTATTTGGATCAGAACATGGTTTCTCCCCTCACGTACCGATGGAGATGGAGGTGATGTGTTTGTTCTCCTCGGCGGCCAGGTCCCGGACCAGGCCGCTGGCATCGTAGCCCGGCACAGAGCACATCAGCACGGGCGTGTTGGGCTTCACCTGCACAGAGCACACCATCATCACTGAGGAGGATGCTTTACAAACATATGACTGATGCCTTTCAGTATCATTTGACTCCAAACAAATCTGACATCACAAGTCCCACAATGTAAGCCACCAACTTGATAGTCTGCACAGTAGACAGGTCATCATGTACCTCGCTATCCACGATGTTGCCCAGGTCCAGCGGCTGCTCGATGATGTTCATGAAGGTCTCCCCCAGCACCTTGCACACGAAGATGTGGGACATGGCCAGCAGACGGTCGGGGCGGAACGCCTGGATCAGCAGCAGCTGGTGCACCGCTTGGCCAATCACAGCTGAGCAGGAAGTGGAGACGGAAAAGGTTAGAGCACAGTACAATAACACAAGACAATTTATCTGCTTTGACAGATCTAAATCTCAAAAAGTTTGACTAAATAAAATGCATTTGGACAATTTCTTAAAAGAACGTCTCCAAAATACTCACTGGACTGCTTCTCCTCAGACCACAGGTAAGGAACAGACAGTTCTGGAGTGTTGCTCTCCAACCACATGAAGAATTGCTGGAGGAAAATTAAATAAATAAATGAGACCATGTTGTTGTTTGTTTTTTTTACATAAAACCAAACCTTGACCATACGAACAATTAATTCAACATCCCTTCAAAGCCCCTGAATGCATCAGCAGAGCCTCACCTCGTCTTCCTCCACCTTGGACACCAGGTCTTTGAAGGCGGGCGTGCGGCTGAGCCGGACCATGGCTTCACACTGCTCCGTGGTCAGACCCTTGACCTTGGGCAAGGACATGCCCGTCAACACGATCTCCTTACTGCGCAGGAAGTGCAGGAACTCCACATCGAAGGAGCGCTCGCTGCAGAGAGAACAGGTTCCCCATGTTATGTTGAGAAATGGAAACAGAAGCACTTGTGGATTTATTTTGAGAGCGAGGGAGCGAGTGAGTAGTCTTACGTGGTCATGCCCTTGAGGTTGATCCTAGCCAACAACATGGCGAAGGTGATGTGGTCTTGGTGAAGCATACCTCTCGCCACTCTGTTAAACGCAACCTGCAACCGCAAATAATACAAACTCAATCAACCTGCATTCAAACGTCTCAACTCAAAATGGGTCCCCTGTTCATGTATGTAAATAATGTAGCATAAAGAGTCGACACGGTTTACCACTACGGTCAATGTTTTACACTTACATTCATTTCTTCTATTGCCATTCTTGTTTTTTTTGCAGATGTTTTGCATATTCATGGAAAAATGTTAATCTTCTAAAGTGTCCTTTGCTACTGCTGCGGTGTGCTGAATAATGAAGGACAGTATTGCGTTCCCACCTGGAAGAGGTCCTTGGTGATGAGGTCCAGTCGCTGAGTGTGGTCGCTGATGCCCTTCAGGCTGGCGTTCTCGTACAACACCGTGTGGTACGTGTCCAGGAAGAAGTGGAGGGAGTATTGGTACAGGAAGTGGATCTGAACACACAGGAAATATCAAGACGGGTGAGTTTTGAAAATAAAAAAATAAAAACGTTTTTCATATTAAAAAGAGACCCTCATGTAACTTGTAGAAATACACGATGCATGTGATGTTCTGACCTGGTTGAGGGCCTCCATGGTGAAGTAGATGCTGCTGCAGGCTGAGGAGAGCGACAGGTACTGCTGGGACACCGCCTCCACCTCGGCCATGACGATGTCCGTCTCCTCCACCTTGCGGGTCACCTCCGCCGCCTCCTTCTTCAGGTTCTCCAGCGTGGTGATGATGGTGTCGTCGTCCAGGATGCGACCCTTGACCTCGTTGAGGGCCTGCAGCAGAGACTTCTCCAGCTGCCGCAAGCGCAGCTGGAATTCACCTGGAGAAACAAACGTCAAGGAAGTGCCCTTCAAGTCAATACAGTGGATGTGAAATACAATTAAACAGCACAGCACTTACAGCTTAATTTAGTAGAAACAAGAAGATGTTCTGCACTGGCCTAACATTGTTTACTCAATATCGTTTACTCCCGGATGTCCTTTTAAAATGTAGTTGCCACTTCAACACAGTCTCGTAACAATTGTTCTGCACCCTACAGTATGTCGATGGTTCTGATCATTTATTCAAACCAAATTTCCAAACGTCTCAAAATGAATTGACTTACCAAGCAGATACAAAAGGACAGTTGGTTAACACTGGCTGTCATTTGAATCCCTGTTTCTCCCCGTTCCTCTATGTTCCCGTCCCCAGTGAGCAGCTCTCTGCAGTACTCACCCTGCAGTTTGAGCAGGTCCGAGCGCTTCTCGTCCACGTCCGGCCTCTCGGCCTTGAGGACCTCGTTGAGGCACTGGCTCTGCAGGCTGCTGCGCGTCACGGTGAAGTTGACGAAGGTGACGCGGGAGCACAGGTCAGGGGGGAACTCCACGGTGGGGTCTCGGGTGGAGAGGAAGATGACGAACGAGGGGGACAGATCAATGTCCTGGTCTCCCAGGGTGATGAGGACGCGGCCCCCTGTCCTGCGCACCTCTCTGTTGAGCACGGGGTTGAGGATGGGGTCGTAGCTCTCCACGTCCTGACGGGGTAAAAACACACACCGTGAGTTTGCCGAAGTCATGCACGTGTCAGGCCTGAGGGAGACGAAGCAGCCGGGCCATTACCTGCACCAGCAGGGGGTTTCCGAAACGCAAGGCGCTCTCCAGGTTCTTCCTGAAGGCGTCGTCCAGGAAGCTGGTCCTGGTGATCTTGCGGTCCTTGTACTCGTTCATGATGAACTCTGTGGCCTGGCCCGATGGATCGATGATGAGTGGATACCTGCAAAAACACAGCTAGATGAAAACCTGCCCAGAACCAGTCATGCTATCTGTAGGATCATTTGATCAAGGTGTTGGGATGTAACCCCCTAATCCTCTGGACATCGGCCCCCCCGCATCACAAACCTGTTGAATCTCTTCAGCATGATGGCGTTCTCTGTGCACAGGTCGTCTGCGGGCAGGGAGCTGGCCTGCCAGCGCAGCCTCTCGTCCGCATTAGACAGGTACTCCGTCCTGGCGATGTCGGTACGGAACTAACAGGGGACAGGTGAAGATCACGTCTTAACATCAACTGCGTGTGTGAATTTGTAGGATGAAAGAAGATGATTTTACAACTGAAGCACGTTTATCCAAAGCAAATGTAGACATGAGTCACTAAAGGGCAGGTAGAAGGTTAGGCCATTTTGTTCAAGGCTGCCTAAAGGTGGTGCTGTGGATCCGAGCCCAGTACCGTTTGGCTGGGAGTGGACCAGCCGACCCACTAGACCACATCAGAGACGGCTACCTGGATGTTGGCCTGCTGCAGGTGGTGAGACCAGGTGGTGAACAGGTTCTGCCTCATCTGCTGCTCAAAGTACCCGGCGTAGGCGATGAAGGCGGCCGACAGCAGGCAGTCCCCGGCGATGGTCGACATCTGGTTCTTAAAGGTCTCGCTGGTCTGCTCCCAGCGCTCCCGCTCTGCCGAGAGGCTCTTGAGCAGGGCTGTGCTGCGGTTCACCTGGGGAACACACGCAGGGCATGAAGACTCAATGGCTGTGTTCATGAGCCGCATGACATTGACTTCTAATAGCAATGTTTCACCAAATGACTAAAAGTTACAAAGTTAACTTGAACTTGTGTAGAGCACATAAACCAGTGTTGCCTGTAGGCTTCACACAGCGTTCACGCATTCCCATCGGACAGAGCTGCCGAAATCACCCTATACATCTCCTGGGTTTTGTTTTGTTGTTGCATAAATCCCATTAAGACGTTGACTCTGTAAAGGCCTTGCGTGCTTGCGACATGCGTTTGTTACCTTGGCCTCCACTGCGGCCAGGTCAGCCTTGATGGCCTGGGCCTCGGAGATCAGGACGGCGTACTCCTCCTTGTAGCGGGCGATGCTGGCCTCCAGGTCGCGGATCATCTGCTCCACCTCCTCCGCCTTGGACTTGTTGTCCATGGCGTAGTCCTCCAGCTTCTGCAGCTCGTTGCGCAGCGGCTCCACGCGCTTCAGCATGTCAGCGTAGTTCAGCTGGGGAGCGGGAGAGGGGGAGAGGGGGAGAGAGGGAGAGGGGGAGGTGAGACCGGGATGGTGGCCAGACTCAACTGTTTCACACCAATAAGCATTAGAACTAGGGGGTAGGGGAGATTACACCAAATTTATTTATTTTCCACTGACATCCTTTATTTATTGTTTCTATTTTAATTTAAGGCATTAGAATTTATTTATGTTTTTTTTTTAAGCCTCGTGAGTGTTCAAGTTGGAATGCAGAACACAGATCATAATAACCAATACGATGGTGTGCAAACCTGGAGGGGGTTCTTACCTGAGCGATGGCCCACTTCACCATGGGCCCGCAGGCCAGAGAGGCCCGGTTGACCTGCTCGTAGTTGTAGCTGGGGTTCGACATGTAGTTCTTCTTCATCTTCTCACGGATGGAGTCACTAGAATTAGGAGACATTTTTTGAGTCGGAGGTCAAGAACCTAGAGAGCGGGTTTTTGTGTTATATTTGAATAATTTGAAGTTGAGTGAAAAGATCATCAGGAGGGGGGATTGGGTGGAGAAATGTGGAGAAGATGGAGGATACGTGGGCTCTGAGTAGTCAGTGAAGTAGTTGTTTGATGGAGGTATGGATGTGATTTCCAATTTAACTTCAAAGTCACAACTGTCCATTTGAGAGTTTTTGTCTGGATACACTTAGTTAATTCCAGGAAAAGGTTAATTCCAGGAAAAGGTTAATCACACAAAAGTGATGATCAGCATCTCTTTTGAGTCATTTTGACAAGATCTTGCTCTTTCACAAATCAACCGGAATGTTTTTTTTATTTTCTAACAAAACAAAAAAAATCATACTGATAATCAACACGTCGGAATGATTTACAGATTGATCATCATCCAAAGACGAAGGCGAAGCGTTTCCTTGTCCTCGTCTATCGACGCCAGTACCTCATCTCCTCAGAGGAGAAGTTGACTATGCTGCTGATGAAATTGTCCCTGATTATAACTTGTCTGATCTTTTTCCAGTCACTGGTCTCCTCGCCAAGCAGCAGGCAGATGGACTCCAGCGCCAGCTTGACCGCGGCTGGCGGGTTGGTCATAGCCCGCACTTCTACCAGGTGCTGCCTCTTTATAGAGCTCACCACTGGGGGTGGTGGTGGTGGTGGTGGTGGTGGTGGGGAGGATGGATGGATGTAGGACAAGGAGGGACAGATAGATGGATAGATGTGTGGAGAGGGAGCAAGAGGGAACGACAAAGAGACAGGGAAAGAAGAGAGAATGACACTCTTTTAGTCGAATGTTTTGGACGCCTTTCCGATGTCTACCTGATGTCGTCAGCGGAGAAGTTGATGATGGTGGGGATAAAGTTCTCCCTCATGATGATGGAGCGGATCTGCTTCCAGTCCGTGGTGCTCTCCCCCAGCAGCAGGCAGATGGACTCCAGCGCCACCTTGACGGCAGCTGGGGGGTTGGCCATGGAGCGCACCTCCACCAGGTGCTGTTTCTTAATGGACTTAACGGCTGACGCGGGGGGTAAGTTAAGGGGAGGGGAGGAGGCGGAGGGCAGTGAGAAAAGGAGGTGAGTGGCAAGGAAGGAGAAAGGGCTCTGAAGGTGACAAATTGGTCATTCAAGACGCCAAGGGAAATCTTTTTCAAGGTACACAAAAACATTTTGAGAAAGGGGCTGGTGGAAAGGCTGGGTACCCTAGTACCCTAACCTCAATAATAGAGTTTATATGTAGCAAAGAAAGGCATATCCTACTGGATTACAGCAGTAAACAATAATCACATCAGAGGAAAAACAATAATAATGTACACAAGTATACCATTTTGAGCCTCAATAACTGCAGGCTCCACTTGGTCCAGATCCTCTTTGACACTCAGCTGCTTGTCCTTGATCACCTCCTGCTGCTTGTACACAGACTCCTGGATCTCCTGACTCATCACCTGGAATCACCACGGCAACGAGGCAGACGTATTAATAGATGCTCGGCAATGTAGGTGTGGTTGCCAGGTATTATTAAGCTGTACAAGAACCCGATGGTGGTGCATTACCTTCTTCTTCTCAGCCTCCTGCTGGTCTTTGACCATCTTCTTCAGCTTGTCGTTGGCGGCGGCGTTCTTCACCTCCAGCTCCTGGCTCTTGATCCTCAGGTCGCGACGCAGCTCCTCCACCTTGGGAATGGGGGGAATGCAAATCATCATGAGACCAAAAAGGTACCATCAGAATACTGGCTGCAGGAAACAGGGGACGTCGACTCTCTGTCCAGTCTCACTGTGTATAGTCTGAGTGGTTCACTGAGGGAGGGTCTGTCCAGTCTCACTGTGTATAGTCTGAGTGGTTCACTGAGGGAGGGTCTGTCCAGTCTCACTGTGTATAGTCTGAGTGGTTCACTGAGGGGGGGGGTCTGTCCAGTCTCAGTGTGTATAGTCTGAGTGGTTCACTGAGGGGGGGGGTCTGTCCAGTCTCACTGTATATAGACTGAGTGGTTCACTGAGGGAGGGTCTGTCAAGTCTCACTGTGTGTAGTCTGAGTGGTTCACTGAGGGGGGGGTCTGTCCAGTCTCACTGTATATAGTCTGAGTGGTTCACTGAGGGAGGGTCTGTCCAGTCTCACTGTGTATAGTCTGAGTGGTTCACTGGGGGAGGGTCTGTCCAGTCTCACTGTGTATAGTCTGAGTGGTTCACTGAGGGGGGGTCTGTCCAGTCTCACTGTGTATAGTCTGAGTGGTTCACTGAGGGGGGGTCTGTCCAGTCTCACTGTGTATAGTCTGAGTGGTTCACTGAGGGAGGGTCTGTCCAGTCTCACTGTGTATAGTCAGAGTGGTTCACTGAGGGGGGGTCTGTCCAGTCTCACTGTGTATAGTCTGAGTGGTTCACTGAGGGAGGGTCTGTCCAGTCTCACTGTGTATAGTCTGAGTGGTTCACTGAGGGAGGGTCTGTCCAGTCTCACTGTGTATAGTCTGAGTGGTTCACTGAGGGAGGGTCTGTCCAGTCTCACTGTGTATAGTCTGAGTGGTTCACTGAGGGAGGGTCTGTCCAGTCTCACTGTGTATAGTCTGAGTGGTTCACTGAGGGAGGGTCTGTCCAGTCTCACTGTGTATAGTCTGAGTGGTTCACTGAGGGAGGGTCTGTCCAGTCTCACTGTGTATAGTCTGAGTGGTTCACTGAGGGAGGGTCTGTCCAGTCTCACTGTGTATAGTCTGAGTGGTTCACTGAGGGAGGGGGGGAGAACCTCACCTGGTCGACGGTCTCCTTGATCTTGCGGAGGCCGACGTTGAGGTGCATCTGCTGCTCCTCCAGCTCGCTGCGCTTCTCGTTGAACAGGTTGGCGTAGTGGTTGATGAAGTCCAGGTAGTGGCGCGGCGTGATGGCCATGGTGCGGCCGCCGCGCTTCGCCAGGCGGTTGTTTGCCTTAAAAAAAAGAAGAAGAAGAAGAAAGGGAATTGGGATTGAGTACAAATGTTTCAGCTTTGAAGGAAAAACAACTGGAGGGCGAGTTTGGCGGTGTGCATCCCGATAGACTAATCTAAGCAATAGTTTGTCAAAAGTCTTGAGAACTCGTGGGTCTGGCGGGGCCTACCTGGTGCAGGGTCTGGTGCACGAACACGCAGCCGTTGACAATGGCCTCGCGGTGGGTGGGCGGCTGGGGCATCTTGTCGTAGATGATGGGCATGTAGTCCGGCACCTTGTAGTTGGGCTTCTCCAGGTCCATCTTGCTGGTGAACTCCTTGCCCACCTGGTACAGGGCCTCGGTGGACCAGTCTCCGAACCAGTTCAGCACGCATCTAAAATCGAGCGGACGGGGACAGTTGAGCACGGGAACCCATCGCCTCGATTGCTATTGTAAGCACTTCTCAAACTCAGAGTGAGCTGGAGAAACGGCTGCCAAAGAGGCATGGGGCCGAGGACACGGGGCACAAGGTGTGGTACGTACCTGTTGAAGAGGGCGGGGGAGGTGGCGGCGCGGTCCTTGAGCCCCTCTGAGGAGGGGTTCATGGTGAAGACCACGTGGAGGTTCCTGATCACCTGGCTGGTGAACCACTTGTAGAGCTCCTCGTGGGTGTCCAGCATGTGGCCCTCCTTCTGGGCGCCCTCCTTGCACTGGGTCATCAACGTGGCGTACTCATCGCCCTCAAACAGCCCGGGGACCTGGGGGCACACAGCAGACACACCAGGGTTATGGGGATGGACTCAGAGGGCAAGAGAGATCCCACACAAGATGCAGGAGTTTAGTTAGAAATATGAATAAAGAAACACAATGAGACTGAGTGTGAGAGTCACGCACCTCTCCGTTGGCCAGCAGGGTGTTCATCCTCTCCAGGAAGCCAGAGTCCAGCACGTTGGACTCGTCCATGATGAAGGCGATCTTCTCGTTCTTGCAGCCCGAGCGCCGCAGCACTGTGCGCAGGTCCTCGTCAAAGTCCTCGCCGGTGTACTTCCTGTGCACCTACAGACGCACACGTAGCATCTTCATTTACAGAGCTTCAAACAAACATGCCATTCATAGTGCACTACATAGGAAGGAACCCAATTTAATGTAAGAGGTAAAAGACGACAATAGATAGACATTCCTATCGACATCGAATACAAATAGGGCTTAACATGACCTTGAACGTTCAACATCATTAGCAGTAGAGTTGTACAAACCTTGATTTGGTAAACACTCAGCCCGTTCATCCAGGCTACAAAGCGAGACAGGGTGGTCTTTCCTGCTCCACTCACACCGATCAGCAGGAGATGACCCTGAGGCTGACGGAAGATCCTGGAAGGGTCAAGGACGAAAAGGACATTCAACTCCAAAGCACATTAAAGGGACTTTTCCAGAGAGCTGAACCTGAAGCGTGGTGGAGCTGGGAGGAGTGTCAGGGTGGCGTACCGGTCGATTCGGAGGACGTGGTCCAGAACCTCGTTGAAGAGCACCAGGGGCACGTCCAGCTCCTCCTCGTAGAAGACCTTGAGGCGGGCCTTCACGTAGTCCCTCAGCTCTTCCTGCTCCACGGGGATGTAGTCCTGCAGGTGGGGAGGCACAGGGGTCAGCACGCAGACAACACTGATCTACATTACTGTAACGCCACCACCAGCCAAGTGATCACTTAGGACTCAACGCTACCACAACATCCAACAGTCAACAGAACCGTACAGTGCTGTTCAAGATGTGGGCAATAGGAAGTATTGCCCACATCTACAAGTTCTACAAGTAAACCAGTGCATAGGGCCTTTAAATGTTATATTATCCTTTAAGATGCAGTATTAGCATTATATTATAATACCCCTATTATAACTATAGACAATTATAATAAGAGTTGTATAACGAAAGTGTAAGAGTTACAGTAATAACCATAAAGTCAAATACAACAGTTTTAGTAGTATTTAGTGCAGTTATAATAATACAGTTAGAGCAGGTCAAGTTTTGTCAAGCTGTGCACCTTGGAGAGCCAGTTGCTGTAGAGAATGGGTCGGTTCAGGCCCTTCTCCTTGTCGATGTTGGGGAAGTGTTTGAGGGCCACCATGTCTATGTTCTCATCGGTCCATCGCCTCTCCTCATCCTCCACCAGTCTGGGAGACACAAAGCACTCATCCATGAATCACCTGGTATGGTAGGGCCCATCTCAAGTCATTTTATTAACAAGGTATTTGTCCTTTTTCTTAATGTAAATAACAGTTGAATATATCCAGGTTTATTCTATTCAGTTATATATAGATTTCTGATATATAATTAATATATTTTTTTAACCCCTGACTTTGTCTCTATGGATGAGACTAGGCCCCATCCTCCTCACCTGTCCTGGAAGAGGCGCAGGGCTTCGTGGGCCCAGATGCGGATCAGCCCCTCCACGGGGAGCGTCTCCAGGGGCCGCAGGGCCTCGAAGATGCCCCTCACCCAGCGGGTCATCTCTCTGGGGGAGTAGATGTAGTGGGGCTGGGTGTCCTGGGTGAAGCGCTCCTACAGGAAGGACGAAAACGCATGGAATCATTTTCAAACTTCCCTGGTATCGAGGCATGGTTGGGGCTCATATGCACTCATAATATGTGGATGGTGGACATCCTTAAGCCAAAGTGCATTAGATCTTACTTAAAAAAACAGCCCATACACTAAAGCACAATTGTGGCCCATTTGACCCCGTAAACCCATTTGCCATCGTCAGTGACATCCGACCCCCACCATGCGACAGACTGTCAGACTGTCAGACTGTGTCAGGACGGCAGCTCCTACCTGAGACATGGTGTAGAACTCCACCATGGCGGCGGTCAGAGGCTCGGCGAAGGTGCGGAGGGACGGGATGAGGCGCAGCATGGCGCGGTTGAAGGTGCCGTAGATCTGGGTGAGGGAGGCGGGGCCCGGGTAGTCCACGTACACCACGGGGACATGGCGCAGGAACCTGGCGGGGGAGAGGGGGAAGGTGTTGACGGTTACACCGGAGCCGAGGGCGTCCACATCAGACATTTGAGTCTTCCCATCAAGAGTAATGGTGAAGGAAGACTTCCAAGTTGTAATGTCTGGGGGAGACATTTTGTGTGTTTTGTGTGTCATGGTGACATGTGGTGATACTGGTACCTGTGAGTGAGGGGCTTTCTGCCAGGGTCCGTAGGGGGGTTACAGGCTCCTACGAACTGGATTCGCTCCAGTTTGACCCAAGTCTGGTCAGAGGTACGGTAGAACCCTCCGTGCTCCACCATCTATAGAGAAAATAAATAATAATCCGTTTAGACTACTTTAGCTTCTCCTTTGCGCTTGACCAGCCCCAGCCATTCTGGATCAGAGAGTCTTCATAAATCATGTAGACTCTCATGTAGTATCAATATGCTGTGTGTGTGTGTGTGTGTGTGTGTGTGTGTGTGTGTGTGTGTGTGTGTGTGTGTGTGTGTGTGTGTCTGTGTGTGTGTGTGTGTGTGTGTATACAACAGTACAACAGTCTCACCTGTCTGAGGAAGGAGATGACCCTCTGGGTGCCGTACTTGTCCATGTCCGGCAGGTTGATCTCGTCACAGAACAGCACCAGCCACTTGCCCAGCTGGACGGGGGCCAGCACCACGCCGTTGGGCGTGCGGCGGTACTCACAGTAGTGGTCGAAGGTCTTCAGCAGCAGCTCTGGGGTGGTGGCGCTGGAGAAGTTCAGACCCACAACCTGGGAGAGGGAGGGAGGGAGACAGAGAGACAGAGAGACAGAGAGAGAGAGAGCAAGAGATGGTCAGAAACAGCAAGGGAGAGGGAAAAACAGATAAAGAGAGAAAAAATGAATTCAAATATAGAGATTTTGAGACAAATACAGTAGAAGAAGAAGAATTACTCTTTTGATCCCGTGAGGGAAATTTGGTCTCTGCATTTAACCCAATCGTGAATTAGTGGAAATACACTCAGCACACTAATCCCGAGGCAGTGAGCTGCCAACAGCGGCGCTTGGGGAGCAGTGAGGGGTTCGTACTGGTCGGGGTTCGAACCGGCAACCCTCCGGTTACAAGTCCGAAGCCCTAACCAGTAGGCCGCGGCTGCCCCTTCAATACAGTACACAAATATTGAGATAGTAGACAAACCAACAGAACTAATTCATCCTCCAACCCCTCCTCACCTCCATGTCGGGCAGGGCTCGGAGGGCGCTGAACAGCGTCATGGTCTTTCCGGAGCCGGGGGGTCCGCACAGCACCAGGGGCTTGTGCTCGGCCAGCCAGGTGTAGAGCAGGGCCTCGTGGCGCACCGTGTCCAGGGTGGGCACCACTACGTCCGGGGACGCCACCTTGTGGGTCTCCACCTCGATCTGGGGCACCTTGCCCTGCCAGGACTGCCACTCCCCGGAGATGCACACCTGAGACGCACAGGAGGCAGAATGACGGCGGTGACGAGTTCCCCTCATTTGCACAGACCAAGTGGGATGAGGATTATTTCAAACAAAAGTTCATCAAAATGCACAAGTTTCTATGACAATTTTAAATATCCATAACCAGCTTTTCCATATCCAACATTTTCATAAAATGTCTTGATCTTTGATGATCCCCTATTTTACATATACATACTTGTACACGAGTATATAACTGTATTAATGTACGACGATAACCATCTTTTAAGACCCTCATATCTTCTTTCACACAACACAGTTAAACACCAAGTGAAAACCCTGTATGGACACCACAACGTTGGTCCCACAGAGCCCGTCTGAGTCCCCCCTGAGGCCGTACCTCGTAGTCGATGATGGGCACGTTGGGGGCGGCGGGCAGCGGCACCGTGGTGATGCGGCGGATGTACTCGCCCAGCTCCCCCCGGATCTTCAGCCGCCCGTCACCGGAGAAGGACCACAGCACGGCGTAGATCAGATACCTCTGTGGGGACAAGAACACGCAGCCGGGTGTTCAAGTAGAGGGATCGGCACGGACTGAATCACAGTACCGCTCCCAATGGATACAATGGAAAGGGGCTGAATCAGCTGACAAAGACTGTAGTCAAACAGTCACAATATTCATAGTCATTTTCATACGTAAGCAAGAGTCGTTGTATATTTAGCTCAAACAGCCTGAATCCACAAGCATTGACTGAATACAAAATTTGCTTCTTTTTTATAATTCCATCTTGTTTTTGGGATACCTTTCCCTAAACATAAAAGAGGTAAAATGATTTGTATAGATAGATGTATAGATGGTGGTGTATATGGTTACAGATGGTTAGTCTAAGCTGCAGTAAGAGTAGAACCGGTGCTGCCGTGACGGCTACCTGCATGTATCTCTCCAGCTGCTCGTTGGGCATGGGGAAGTCGGGGTGGTTGTTGTTGTAGAGCGCCACGTTGCGGCACGCCTGGTGCAGCATGGAGAACAGGGAGCCCATGCAGCGCAGCCGCGTGAAGTCCATGATGTGCTCCATCTTGGAGGCGTGCTCCAGGGCCTTGATAACCAGCCCCGTGGAGGTGAAGTAGGGCTGCAGCGCCGCCGCCGCGTCCCTCTGGATCTGGGGGGCGGAGGGAAGGACATGGAGTCAGTGGGGAAAGGACCGGGCTGTCCTGACATGCATTTCAAGGTCTCTCCGTTGTCATGGAGACCATGGGGAAGTGTCCGCCCAGATGTAGAACAAATGTCTGGATGAGTTGACCTGATTAGCAAGCTTCTAAAAAAAAAAAGTAGTTGGGCGCCATCTTTCTGTCCATGAGTAACTTCATTATGAGTGATGGGCTCCAACCTGCAGCATGGGCGAGGCCGTCTCCTCTTCATCCTCGGTGCCCTTCCTCATGCGCCCGGCCTCGTCCTCCCCCTCGTCCAGTGGGATGCTGCGCAGGCGCGCCAGGAAGTGGTTGAAGACCATGTCGGTGCTGAGCACGTCCTCGCTGAACCACACCATGCCGCAGCGCGACACGGTGGCCAGCGTGGCGTACTTCAGGTCCTGCACCTCGAACATGATGCGCACCTGAGGGAGGGAGCCCAGGTCAGCACCGGTCACTACGGTGTCAGTAACGTCTAGTCACGTTACCAGCATCACAGATACAAATCATCAGTTCATACCTACAGTCGTTGCATGATGCAAAGACAACAGACAGAAATAACCAAACCATAAAAAACAGACACAAACAAATGCATGTTTCATTGGCTTGACAATGCCAGCTGATTCATACGTGATTCATATGTCCCGAGATTGTCGAGTGTATGACATCACCTGTCACTCATTTCAGCCAATCAGAGGCGGTTTTGTCATCAATGTTTGATCGAGTGCAGGGACACTTTTGGACACACTGAAACTAGAATCCAGGACGTTGGCCTCCTGAGCTTACGTTGGGGGGCAGACTGAGGCGCTCTCCGTTGGGCAGGGTCAGCAGCTTGTTGTCGTCCAGCACAGAGTTCAGGTTCTCCACCCACTCCGGGTCCACGTCGCCGTCGAAGATGATCCACTGCCGCTTCTGCAGCTCTCCGCGCACGTTGTCGATGATTCTGGGGGGAGGGGAGAGCAGCGGGTTAGGGTTATGGGTGGGTTATGCTGCGATGCATTTCAGAGGGGAGACATATATATATATATATACATCGTTCTAGGTTTTTCTTTGGACTAGTTGCTAATGAAAGTGCCCTACTTCCTGAGGATGTGCGTGAACAGGCCGTCCGTCCACTCGCGGGTGTTGGGGTCCAGGGTGCCATACAGGTGGTCCTTGCTGATGGCCTTGGGGTCGATGATGTGGGCGACGCCCTCCATGCCCTCCAGCCTCTCCAGGGCCTTGAGCAGCACCCTCCAGGCCATGGTCTTGCCACTGCCAGAGGGCCCCACCATCATCAGGCCGTGGTTGATCTGGGTGATCTGGTACAGCTGCAACACCTGGGAGAGACACAGAACAGCGCAAATGAAGACAACTAATTCCTTGTATGTGAATGCATACCCACCAATAAAACACTAAACTCAAAACTCCTGCCTGGGATTGCCAATATTTTTTGAAGGCTAGAAGATGATGGTAAGAACCAGAACTCCATACCTTCTCCACCCACATGGTGCCCACGTCGTCTCCGTCCCCGTAGGTGAGGTACATCTCGGCGCACACCTTCTTCAGCTCCTCGCGGAGGGCCGTCATCTCCCCCCGCATGTACTGCACCCCGGGGAAGACATCTGACAGCAGGCTGAAGAGCAGGGGGATGTCCTCCGCCACCAGCTTGGGCACCATGGTCTCACACACACTCTGGATCAGGATCTGGAGCAGGGAGAGAGCACAGGGAAGAACGTCAGAGAGACACCAAGCAAGGAACTGACTCAATATGTTCACGTGAAGTTCTGAGGGATCATTTAAACATTGTGATGTCGTAGTAACGCTGCGTTAATGTAGCTGTTAAAAGAACATGAGACCCTTTAAAGTGGGCGTGATACTACGGGGTTTATCATAGCACAAGGAAACGGGATATATGAACACTATCACCATGCATATAATTTCATAATGGCTCCTCTTAAATAGGCTTCAGAGGGATAGTACATATAACACAAATATGGAGAAAAAAAACGTGTCAAATCTAAGATAAACTGAGACAACAGGCCAGACAGGTGGTCCATGCATGCGCCCACCTCCTGCTCAGGCAGGTTCTCTGCGATCTCGTTCTCGTCCACGTTCTCCCCGCGCTCCCTCTTCTCCCTCTTGATGCGCTGGATGCGCTCGCGCTTCACGTTGCCGGCGCTGATCAGCACGCTCTTCAGGGCGCGCAGGCCGAAGTCGTAGTGGCTCTGGGACGACAGCTGCTCGTCACACAGCCTGGACAGCACAAGACAGCGGGCGGTCAGCGGGAGGTTTATACATCACAATCCACTCATTGGAATACATCAGTGATGCTGTATCATCCTTCATATTTTAAGATGTAAACATCCTTTTACTGCAAATCAACTTTGCCATGGATTTCAAAAGGGTCATCCTTTTGAAATCCATGGCAAAGTTGGGGCATTAGCAATTCTGACCAAAAAAAAAAAAAGTATGGAAAACAAATTATACAAAAAAAACAATGAACGAGAGCCGTACTTGAAGAAGGGCACGATCTTCTTGGCCAGGATCTCGGCGGTGCGGAAGCCCTGGGAGTAGAGCATGACCTGGGCGATGAGCTGCCGGTCGGGCTTGGTCATGGCCAGGCTGCGGAACAGCTTCTTCAGGTTGTCCGGCAGGTTGGAGCGCCCGGCGTAGCCCGGGTTCATGGTGATGAAGATGGCCATGTCAGGGCTCACCTTCACCTGCTTGTTCAGCAGCTCCGTGGTGATGGGTGCACCTTTGACAAAGAAAGAAAGAACACGCTCAGTTATTGTTCATATTGACATGAGTGGGGTTTTGTGAGGGATCTTTTTCAGAATTTCTATTTACATTTTTCTTTATTGTATGGCTCCTATTACTGTTCTTCACACTCATTATTTATATTCCCCTTTCATTTCTTCAAAACTATGGAAAAAAAGTGAACTCAACCCCTAAATAAGTGTTGAGAATAACCAAACAAAAAGGGCTCAGGCCAAGAAACAGTCCCGCAACACCATGCAAATCACAAAAGTATTTGGCACAAATCAATCAGTTCAAAAGCACTTCCATTTTTCTCATTCCCTGTAAAGTTTAACCTCAGATGATCCCTTTGTGAAGACCTGACCGCATTAAGACTTCAGAGATCAGGTTTTACTTTTTCTTTTTAGAAAAGGCACACCTCCCACAAGTATTGCTGTTTCCAAACAGCCCCCCTGCTTTAAGTGTGAGTGAAAGACAGTCAGACGTACTGCGGTCTCTGTTGGGGTTGCTGTGCTCCCTCAGGGCCACCTGGATGTACTGGACCTGCTGGGACACGGCCGACAGCATCCTCTCCTCCAGACGGTTGAACTCGTCGAAGCAGCCCCAGGCGCCCACCTGGCACAGGCCCACGAAGATACGGCCCATGGCCTGCAGAGCACCAAACAACCATGTGAGCTTTAGATTCAGTCACTGGTCATGGGGGGAAAGGCTGCAATTATTAATACTCAAATTAGGATAATGGAATATACATGTACGATACATTCAAGTAAAACACTAAAATAATGAGATAGCAAATAACAACTGACTTTAACAAATGTACAAAATGTGATTTATGTAAAAACATAAAATGTGCATGTAGAAATGGACACCATCCAACATATTTGGATTAAGGAGGGTCTGCACTGCAGACCGACGACACTGAAGTGTGACGGCGCACCTGGAAGTCAAAGGTCTCGTCGCAGTTGAACACCAGGACGAAGCGGCCCAGCTGGTGGCCCAGCGCCTTGACAGACTCAGTCTTCCCTGTTCCAGCCGGCCCTGGGAGAGGAGGGGGTTGAACTCACAGTGAGCTGCTGAAACACATCTCTCTGTGGCTACGACAGGACTCGTTTCACTACAGGCTGAGTCAATTCAATCATGAATCCTCATGTGAAAGGTAAAATATGTGGACTTCTGTCTAAATACACTATAAAAACATGCATACATATTAATGCATGCTAAGATCTGTCTTGATATACATGTATTTTTTCTACATGGAAAAAAAAGTAATAGTAATAATAATGTAGTCTAGTGTAGTAATGGCAATAATGCCTGTATAATTCCATGACAATGATGTCAGCACGCGAGCCCCAGATTGT
Organism: Urophycis tenuis; assembly: GCA_036785325.1. Classification (NCBI taxonomy): domain Eukaryota; kingdom Metazoa; phylum Chordata; class Actinopteri; order Gadiformes; family Phycidae; genus Urophycis; species Urophycis tenuis. The sequence goes on along the minus strand of JAXIVH010000014.1, from coordinate 10,297,465 downwards.
ATCCAGGTGTGAGCCCCAGATTGTATGCAGGTGTGAGCCCCAGATTGTATCCAGGTGTGAGCCCCCCGGCTCCCCCCGCCGGCGTACCGAAGGGCGATCCTCCCAGGCGGGCCTCCAGGGCCTGGGTCATGGTGAGGTAGCAGCGGTCGGTCAGGGGCGTCTGCACCAGCTTGTCCTGGACCCCCAGGTACTCGAAGCCGTAGTTGAACTTGGCGTTGGCCATCTGGATGGACAGCTGCTGCAGCACGTCGGTCTGCTTGGGGTCGAAGTAGAAGCGCATCTGGCTGAGCCACTCGAAGGACTTGGGGTTGTCGATCTTGTTCTTGATCAGCCTCCGGGTCACGTCCCGCTGGTGGACCAGCTCTGTGATCTGGGAGGAAGGGAGGACACATTCAGGGTTGTACTCATCGATGTGCACCAACAGTGTTTCTGATGAGAAGCTGCATCAATCCCTCAACATCATTTAGAAAAAAAACTTGTATTTATATGGTAAGGTTCAATACGTGGAATTGCCACATCGTTTAAGAACCCCTTGCGGCAGTACATTTTCCCACATCAGCCAGCCCTACTTGTGAGTCTGAGCTTCACCCACCAGGTGCTCCAGCTTCCTCCTGCGCAGCGGCGGCTGCTCCATCAGCACGGTGTCGGCCAGGACGTTCAGGGTGGCCTCCACGTTCTGCTGCACGTTCTGCATGGGAGACATGTCCCCGCCGGCCGCCACCGTGGTGAGCGCCGACTCGATGTTCTCCGACCAGGCGATCTGGGTGGACAGCACCACCAGCTGGGCCTGGGGGGGGGAGGGGCAGGATGACAGGGCACTTTAATACGGTGGGTTTGACTGTTTTGTAATCCTCACATTTGTGAGATTTTTACTGTTATTTTATGAGCATTTTATTTTTTTCATACCTTGCTGCCTCCATTCTATGTATAATTTGCCTTTGACTATTGCACTTCATCATCATGAAATCAGTTTTTACTCTAGCTATTAACCATATATATGCATATAATACGATTATTACTATGCTGGAGGATTCACCTATGAGGTTATGAACTGTATACCATGTATGCATACGACCACATTTGTTTTCCACTGTGACCCACTTTGCCACCCTCCTGATGACCCCACTCTCTACACACGTCCAACCAACCTGGTAGCTGTCGATCCAGGTGATGTACTGGCTGAGGTCCACGGCGTTGCCCTTGTTGAAGTCTGTGACCTCGGTGACCGACTCGGCCAGCAGCTTGGCCAGGGTCACCCTCATCTCCTTCTCCACCAGGGTCAGCCACTCGTTGATCTTGGGGTGCTTGATGATGGAGACGGGCGTCTTGTACAGGATCTCCTCTCCTTCGCGGGAGGAGATGCCCAGCACCTCCGTGTTGTCCTCGTTCAGCAGGATGCTGGAGACGCCCGCAAACATCTTCTTGAAGTGCTTCTGCAGCTTGGCCACGTTCTTGCTGTTACCAATGATCTCCAGCAGGTCCTCATCTCCCACGAAGTAGAACCTAATGGCAGAGAGGAACACGTCGCTTGTTACGTTTTCATCTTAACTAGAACATACAAGACAGACACCACAAGAGTGTGCCCCAGAATCCTGAAAGGGGACAGTATAGCCAACCCAACATCAACTATGTCTACCAGCTACTCAATAATATACAGATCAATAATATAATGACAATGAATGTCTAATGTCTTCAAGATGTACGGGCAATTCTTACTTGAACACTTATCAGTTTGCATTTCAGTTTATTGGAATAAAACATGTAAGAAATGTCACAACTCTAGAGACAGGGAGAGATATTTAAAATATATTACCGGGGGAAGGACGAGCGCTCTCTCTCCAGGTATTCTCCCAAAGCCTTCTGGATTTTACCCAGCAGGTCAGCCAGCCTCTCCAGGGACCTCTGCACCCCCTGGATGTTCAGCACGTCCATCACCAGGGGAGACTTGGTCACCTTCTTCATCAGGGTCAGGAACTCTGCGCTGATGCTGGGGGAGAAAGAGAGAACAAGGATGGTGGCAATATTAGCCATGGTATGCTGATGGTGTGTACTTTGTTAAACACTTACTGCATCAGACTAATGAGACAAGATGTAAGGCTATATTAATCCCACAGGAGAAATTTGGAGTCTACTGAGCAAGTCTTACCATTTATAATTTAGTTATTTATCAGATGCTTCCATCCATAGAGGGCATCTTGCTCAAGGATGCCAATAGGTAGACTGAGGACATTTGAACCCAAAATGTTTCAGCTGATAAATACATCAAACAGACCATCTTGGCCCAAGCCTGGGTGTCTGTGACTCACTTCTGGAACCTCTGGGTCTCCACGGGCAGCAGGTGTTTGATATCTGCGCTGCCAGTGAAGATGCCCTCCAGGTAGACCCAGCGGCGCTGCACGTCGATCCACACATCAAACAGAGCCATGATGCGGTTCAGCTTGTCCTCCCAGCTCAGAGCATCCTCCTCAAACACCTGGGAGATGGAGGGGGACGAAGGGAAACAGGAACCAACCGTGAGATGATTAGATGATTGTATGACTTGGTGTGCGGGCGGACAGGCTGGCTTGATGCAGGGGTTCTCAAACTGTGGGTCACGACCAATACGTGGGTCACAGCTGGGGACAAAATGGATCCCATGTCTGCTTAATTTGATCATTGCCATCCATGTTTGAAGACAGGAAAGGGGACAAATTAATTGATAAATAATACACCTGACTTGTGACACTGTGTTAAAATGTGTGGTTTATATTAATACTGAAAATGAATTGGGTGGGGTCCTGGACCATAAACAAACTCCCTAGGTGGATCACAGCATGAAAAGCTGTTGGGAACCACCGGATTAATGACCTCTGACCTGTAGGCAGCTGCACTCACCTTGTAGTATGGGGACAGCTTCATCGCAGACACGCTGTTGATGTGCTCCTTGACCTTGTTGAAGAGGTCGTCCCAGCCCCGGATGAGGCGACACTTGTTCTGGTAGTTGACCAGGTCCAGCTCGTACGAGTTCCACACCTCGCGGATCTGGACGGAGGTTCAGAACAACGTAAAGCCACATTCTGAATATTCACATCCCCGTTCCCTGAGGGTGCTCATTGGTCCACGTGGCTCTGATTGGACCCATGTGTGGATAGCCACAAATTGGGGACCTTGCGGACTGTGTGCAGAGCAAGCCCTCCAGATAACAAAATGGATGTTTAAAAAAGAGGGAGGGCAAAAATTCATCCATGAAACAATATAAAGACAGCCAAATGGTGTCCTGGCAAAAAATCACGCAAATGCTTGGGAGAGATGGAAATATAATTCTCTTTTCTAATGCGCATCCTTCTTATGGTGTTTGGCGCCCAGCGTTATGGTGCATTACCACCACCGATTGGCAGGGAGTTAGTAGTGTAAAGTAATGTCAAGTAGGCTCGGATAAGTCATGTCCTAGCCTTTAGGACCAGCTTGTTGTACATGATTTCTAAATCCAGCTCGCTAAACATTTTAACAAATAAAATAACTTATCATAATTGCATGAAGCCCAATCTTATCATTACATAAAGCCCAATCTTGCAGTGAGCGTCACTTTGGTGCAGTTCATGTTGTCTTCACCTGCTTGAGGAACTCCTCCAGGGCCATCTCTCCCTGGGCCACCAGCATCACGTCCTTCACCACCATCTCATTCTTCTGCAGGTCCACGTCCCAGACCTGACCCAGGGTCAGCTCCGACGGCACCCAGTTCACATGCAGGCGCTTCATCAGCGTCTTCCAGTGGCGGTCCTTCAGCGCCTCAGACTTCAGCTCGATGACCAACATGTTGACCTGACAAAGATGTGGAACATGTGTTACCAAACCATCTCCACTCAGGCACTAAGATGAGACTCAGGCAGTGAACGCAGGTCTGACCTTCATGTAGCCCTTCAGCAGCCTCTGGACGTACTCGTAGGAGGCGTACTGCCGCAGACGTGCCGGGAAGTTCTTCAGCTGGTTCAGAAGAGCGTCCAGACTCTGACGCAGCTGTGGACCGCAGGAAGAAAGCATTAGATAACATCTACAAAAATATAACAGTATGCACTAATATCAGAGAGCACATGACAAAGAGTGATAGTCATGACTCTGCAGCCGTATTAAAGTGTACGTGTTCTTTACCTTTCGTGGCTGGACAGACACCCATGGCTGCTCCTTCATCTGGTCGATCTGCTCCCAGACCTTGGAGAGCTCGGACCACACTCCCTTCAGGTCCTGCAGCTCCTCCAGGGCAACCTAGGAACCAGACACACGTGTGGTCAGTACTAGACCGGCAAAGTCATCAGAGGGGACATGTTTGTATACCCAAAGGAACGGAAAAGACAAATTTACTACAACGTTTCTAGGTTCATACAAAATACGTAGGGACCCGTAAGATTTATTGCAATTATTTTAGTGTATTGGGGGCATCAGAACACGTTGCAGGGCTGAGAGTGTTATTAAAGGAAAACATTTAAGATTGTGCTACTTTTTTTTAATTTTTAAGTAAAAACGTGAGACGACTAGTTTGCAGACATGTTGTACCTTGTGTCAATCCTTGTGTGTGTGTGTGTGTGTGTGTGTGCGTTTACCTGCACCCTCTCCTCACTGCCACTGAGCAGGCCGGTGTCGGTGAGCTCCAGGGCCTCCTTGGCGCGGGCACACTTCTCCCGGTCGTCCTTCAGGCGCCCGAACTTGCCCTCGTAGATGGTGAGGGACTGGAGGGCCTCCTCTGGGCGTTGGCTCCCCTGAAGGGAGATGACAGACATCAGGAACGCTTTACCTCAAATCAAAGTAAAACTTGAACATCCACATTTTCCGCGCTACTTTCAAGGAGTTCTCCTTAACAATTCGGAGGAACGTGACGTACAACGTTGGCCTGTGAAGACCTTTTGAGACTGGAGCACGTAAGGGATTCCGGGCTACTTACCCCGACGGGTTTGGTCTTCTCCCAGTCAGTGAGCAGGTCAGTGGTGCGGTTCTCCACGGCGCGGTCCTCCTGAACGATCTTCATCTGCAGGTTGGCCACCTGCTGCTGGATGGCGGTGTCCTTGCGCTTCATGATGTCACTGAAGGCGCCCCACTCGCCCTCGATGTTGTCGATGTACAGCCAAGACGGCGGGAACTGGAAGCGCTGCTTCTCCAGCAGACGCTGCCCATTGCGGAACAACTGCAAGGCGGAGAAGAGGGAGACTTCAGGGGATCGAATGTGAACATGGAGGAGGTAACCGGGTGGAGAGGAACATTTTCTACATTCTGTAGATCTTAGAGATGGTATAAATGACGTAGTACTCACATCCACATTTTTCTCAAATTGTTTGATCTTGCGTTTGAGGGTCTGGACGTATGTGATGAAGGTGACGGCGTCCGAGGTGCTGGCCGTGTCCACAGAGTGCTGCTCCAATTCCTGGCGAGACTGTAGAAGGAACGCAATAATGCACAGAACAGATTAACATTGAAAGAAATGAAATCACTATTTCAAATCACATGTGCAATCACACAATGCAATCGAGATGATTAAAAGAAAGCAAAGGACAACGGTACCTTGGAGATCTGGGAGTGGAAGTCCTGCATGTTCTGACCCAACATCTGACCAAACTTGCTCAGGACCTCCTTGTGCCAGGAGTCGTACTTCAGGTTCACCTTGGACTGGACCTAAAATGCAAAATGCATGACAGCAAATGTGTATTTATATGCAACACCAAAAAAAACTTTAGTTTATGTCAAAGTGAACTTTATTGTTAAACCGACCATGCAATTAGTGCAAGTAAGTTCACAGAGGATCGAAATTGCGTTTCCCCATACTCCAAACGTGCAGTAATATTTTAACACACAACATATAACATAACATAATAGTGCACGCAGATAAAACACAACATATACAGACAGATAATGGACATATACATTATGCAGAATAGACTATTCACAGTGTGATTCAATGATATGTTGCTGAGGTGCAATAAGGCAAAGTGCAAAGTGCAGCGGCAGCATGAGGCGTCAGCGTGGCCCAGGGCAGTACCTTGCCGTAGTCGATGATGACCGGGCCAAACTCCTTCCGGGTCTCGGCGTTGTCAAAGGTTCCGCGGGCCTTGCGGATCTGGACCAGCAGAGCCTGCCACTTGGTCAGGTCTTCACCCAGGCGGTTGTAAATGTTCTCCGCTTGCATGTCCCACAAGCACTGGTACTGCAGCCAAACCTGTTAAGAGGAGGAGAAATGATTACAGTATGATTGTATTAGCATACTGCACTATCATTGGAGAAATCACTGCACAAAAATTGAAAACAAACTAAAACAATAAAATAAAAAGGTCTAGTGCTGGACAGCCTAGTTTCATAAAAACTAAAACTGGACAGAGTGCACAGTAGCCATAGAAACCAGAACTCATTCATCGTATTCATTCATCTGTAATAGTGGTGGCAGTCCATTTTCTCAAGAAGAAGAAGAAGAACTAAAAGGTGGTTCCTACCTTGACGTACTGCTCCACCTCACTGACGTTGTCCTCTACAGAGTTGTAGGCCTCCTCCAGCGCCGCGGGGCCATCAGGCATCCGCGTCAGGGCGTTGCGGTAGAACTTCTCCTCCTCCGACAGCTCGTAGTGGACACCCACCTGGGGAGCAGGAGGCTCTTCATGAAAACCATTCCCAGTACAGGACTCAAGCCTGCGACCTAAGTGGTCACTTTGCTGAGTGCCGTGTCAGGCAGCATTGCCTTAGAATAAAAGACTTTCCCCCCCCCCCCTCCATCTCTGGTATCTTGGATGTCGATAAGTCCCTGAAAAACTCAAGTGAAGTACCTGGTATCTCTGGCTCTGGATCCGGGGCAGGGAGAGGATGACCATCTTCCAGGAGAACATCTCCTGGTACAGCTTGTAGCGACAGTCCTCAATGGGCGGGTTGAGGTAGATCACCTGGTTGGTGATCCTCAGCTCGTGGACCACGTTCTACAACACACACGGATCAGTCAGCTGAGCTCTGCGCAGGCCGGCGATACGCCTGACACGTTGACACGAGGAACTGCATGTAGTACAATATGTCTCTGGCAGCGTAACAAACACCTGCCACTAGCCCATGGAACGACATCACCGACTGAAGAAGAACCATAGAGAACCATATAGCCTACCTTGATCTTGGGCTCTCCTCCAGGCTTGTGTCCAGCCTGCGGGGCTTCAGTGTCCATGTCCACATCAGCCCGGTCCTCCATCTGGCCCCGGAGGACCTGGGTCCAGGCCCTGAGACCTGCCTGCAGCCGCACCCCCAGGATCCGCTCGATCTGGGGGGAGACGAGGTTTCACTTTCATTCAGTGCTTTAATCCAAAGAGGCTTCCTTTGACACAGATATGGACTGAGCATCAATCCATTGCCTCCCATTGAACCATGACGGTGCTCACCTCGATGTCCAGTTTGTTGACCCAAATGGGCAGGTTGGAGTAGGAGTGCAGGTTGAGGTCGTCCACCGCCTTCTGGATGCGGTTGAGGATCTCAGAGAAGGTCTTGTTCTCAAACATGCAGGTGTCCAGCGAGCGCACCTCCAGATCGATCTTCTCTTCGATCAGCAGGAGGTCGTCCACCTGGTGGTAAGTGAGGGGGAAACAAAGGGTTGACTATGGAATCCAGTGTGAAAGGAACAACACACTCTTCAAAAGTTCAAGTCAAGCTTTTATCAAAGAGTTTGTCATGAAAAGTATAAAGAGGTAATCTCTTCACCTGTCTTAAATTGCCATCACCAACGTGGACATTTAAAACCAATTGAAACTTCCCCACCAACCTTCTCCTGGAAGTTGAAGACAGTCTCTGCCAGCCTCTGGACATAGGGGTCCAGCTTGTAGGACTCCCAGACCAGAGCGATCCCCTCCGTGACAAGTGCCTGCACCTCCTTCTTCAAGCCGGCCACCAGCAGGGAGATGGAGGAGCGCTCCTCTACCTTCTCGCAGGTGCGCTCGTAGGTGCGCACGCTCTCGATCAGAGAGATGGCGAAGGGGTAGAGCTGGTTGGCCTGGTGGGCCTTGTTGACGATGGCCAGCGGCACGCGGAAGCTCAGCCACTTGAGGTTGCGCACCTCCTTGGACAGGGTGATGATCTCCGGGAGGAAGTTCACCTTGAGCTTCAGCATGTTTCCCGTGCGGCCGCGTGCGCGGCTGCTCTCGATGGTGAAGATGCGGCCGGACACGCCCAGGTTACGCTGCTGCACCTGATGAAGAAATAGAAATGCGTTGTTAACGATGATGCAAAGAAGAGAACATGCTATGGTTTACTACTGTAACATATACATACTGTATCTTAAATGTATACAAGTTCCTATCACAGTATACAGTAACAGTATATGAAATAATTAGTGGAAAGTCTTCATAGCCACTTGAAGTACACACACAAATTATCAATGGGCTTTTTTTGGATGATTTTCATGAAAGGGAAGGATTTTCATCTCCACAAATCTTTTAAAAGCAGTAACACACAACAATCCCTGGACAGCTGGACCCATACCTTGCGAGCCCAGTCGTCGAAGATCTCCTGGGTGTTGAGCTTGGCCCTGAAGCTGTCCCCGTCCTGCTTGAGCTTCAGCCCCTCCACGTGGTTCTCCCAGCCTTTTCCCAGCACGTCCTCCACCCGCTTCATGTACGCCGTCAGCTGCCGGTCGATCTGCTTGGCCCAGATGATGGAGCCGGAGACGGGCGGCAGGTCGCGGACGTGGCTCATCTTGCAGGCCTGGCTCTGGGGGTACTGCACCTTGAACTTGTCGTGCAGCGACTCGATGTCGTCCTTCACGCGCTGGATCAGCTGCGTCTGGTACTCCCGGATGGCGCCGCGGATGTGGGGGCGCACAAACAGCGCGTTGAAGCGTGAGAAGATGCGGAACATCTCGTTGGCGTTCTTGGCGGTGCCCAGCTGGTCACGCAGGCGGGCGGTGATGCGGGTCTCCACGCGGTCGATGCGCTCGTCGTAGCGCTTCATGGCCGCCTCCCACGCCTCCATGCCCTCCTTGGACACGTCCAGGCCGTCCACCTCCTTGACGTTCTCGTAGGCCAGGTTCACCTCCTCGATGGCGTTGGCGTCGGCCGCGTCAAACAGCACCTCGGCCACCTTGATGTCCTGGGGCTCCACCACCTCCCCGGGGGCGTGCTGCGGCACGGCAGAGATCTGGAGCCACAGGGGATCCAGTGTCAACACATACTGAACTCCTCAACTAGTTCAATGTAGAAAAACTAGTGAAATACAACCATGTTATATAGTGCATCTAAAGTGCATTGGCTGCAACTGTTGCTAGTTGCTAATGTTTTTAGTATATCTTTAAAAAAAAAAGGTGCTATACATACATACATATATTAGTATAATATATAAATAAATTATGTTCATCATAAAATCCTCATTTTGTTTACAGTAAGTTTCAAATCATTTTGATACGGGACGTTTTCTCTCCTTTGTGTTTTACGATGTGTAGGCTGAGTAAAGTGTAACATGATCATCACCTGGGGCCTGAGGACTCGAACAATCACGGCCCTCAGCTGCTCGTGCTGCCTCCTGAAGCGCCTCATGTGGTCCAGGCGGGACTGCAGCTTCCTGTGGGCGGGGCTTAGACGCCACACCATCTTGAGGTTCTCCTCGCGCTTCCTCTTCACGATGTCCCTCAGGAGGACCTGCAGCTTCTCGTACTCGTCCTCCCAGGTCTGGAACACCTCGAAGCACGCCACCATCACCTAGCCACACACACACACATCTCAGGGGGTTAGAACTGAAGTGACAGACATCTTGTGCATAGGATTGGATAAACATTGACAAAGTCTACATTTAAGGCGATATAATGTTCAAGGAGAACATAATTACAAATAACAATGTGAATAGAGTATAAAGCTTGGCTTGGCAAAGATTGGCATTGAGAGTCTGATGGAAGAGGAATAAACAGGGAAAGGTCACGGACGCCCAGGCTTTTTATTGCTACAGGGAGGGAAAAAAGATCAGACCCACCTTTTCAAACTCCTCGTAGGCCACATGCATGAGCTTCCTGGTGCCCAGCACCTTGAGCAGCTGGGAGCTGAGGTCGCGGGAGATGGCCTCCACGAGGCGCAGGGCCCTCTGGATGGGGTACTTGGTGTTCCTGATCTTCTTCAGGTGGGTGAAGATCGCCATCAGAGCCTGGCGGATTTTGTCCAGCTCGGTGGCCGACAGCAGGTCATTGAGCGGGAAGTCTTTCATCAGGGGGTTGTAGTCATTGACCGTCTCCACCGCCTGCTTCAGGCCTGTTGCCACGGGAGAACACTATCATTATGTACCAACATACACGGAAATTGTTGACTTAGTCTGCCAACACCATCTTAGTCGCCATCCTTATTAATAATTTTTTTGACAACTTTTCAAAACGCATCTTTAAAAAAATAAAAAATAAATAAATAAATAAAATAATAATAATAATAATAATAATAATAAAGATCGCACCAGTGTCAGTGTCGAAGCTGACTGTGGCATGGAAGCGTTTGCCGTGTCTCAGGATGTCCAGGGTGAGCAGCACCTCTGGGCTCTCCCTCTTCTCCTGGATCCTGTTCAGGGCCCGCTCCAAGTTCAGCCAGAAGCTGATCTCCTGCAGGGCCGTGCCGGAGGCCGGGTCACGGTCCAGCTTGGTCACCTTTGCAGGACAGGAAATAAGAAAAAGAAAATCAACCAATGAGCACCAACGAATGGAATATGTATATTGTCTTTAAAAGCAAAGCCATGATTTCAAATGCAAGAAATTAGAAGCTTTAGCCAAGTAAATGCAATGGGATTTTTATTATTTGATCTAATCGATAGCTTAAATACACCATGGCTCTCAACAAAAACTAAATATATTTCCTTTACATATGTCATTTATTTTTCACGTCTTGCATGGTCTTCTGTCAAAAGCAAAACCAATGATCACATATCCCTATAAAATACTCATCAGCTTGCTTTGTTTTCAATTTTCAATCTTTTCACATGGGCAACCATTGACCAGAGAACTCACAACAACACCTCACCTTCTGAATCTCCCTGATCCAGCGGTTGACCCCAGACTGCAGCTGGTTCAGGAAGGTGGGGTCTTCCACCTTGTCCCCGAAGTCTGTGACGTTGGGCTTCTCGCTGCGCTCATAGCACTGCTTGGAAATGTTGGTGATGATGGGGTGGATCAGGAGGCTGATCTCCGGGATCTCGATGTTCTGCTGTAGGTGGAGCAGGCCCATCTCCAGCTCGGCGATCTTCTTCTCAACGGAGGGAGCCATTTTGTCCCCATCCCTAGCAAGTTAAAGGAGAGGATGATGCCAAATGTATGCTGTCAATCTACAGTACATGTCACTTTAGCGTTGGGCAATGATTAAGGTCAATGATAATTCATGAGGGGAACAATTACATTTCTTACGTCTCAGGGTCAATTTCAAGAACAGTTATAGGTTATGAAGTTCTTCATACATGGTAATGTTAGAACAATGTTAACAATTACAACAGCGCAGTTAAACAAATACACTGTGAAAAACATTATTTAGCAAGGAATTGTACATTTATTTTGAGCACTGGGATCATTTCTGTTGTAGTTATTTCAGTCTACCACTAGGGGTAGTATCTCTTGCTGAGTCATTCTGGAAAAATTGCAAAAGGTAACCAAGACAAACACAGAATTTCAAGCAGGGCTGTAACTTATACCTAGACCATGTTTATGGTATGTAGTATGGTATGAAAAGGCTGACATAGCTTTAGAAAAGGAGCAAAGAAAATTCCTGACCTTACAGCTACTGCCTGACCATTGTTAACTGTAGCAGTAGAAATGCAAGTGTGGAATTACAGACGCCAACTTTTGCCAATTTTATACAGTCACCATGGCAACCTGGATATCGAATTCTCAGTCTCACCGATCAGCCTTGCCAGACTCCCGGATGTAGGATTTGAAGAATGGAGCGACAGCATTGCTGATGAATGAGTGCAGGGTCTCGTAGGGGGAGTCCTCACTCAGGGTCAGTACGCGCACCTGAGTGGAGATGGGCTTGTCCGCATCCACCACGCCCGCCCTCTTGATGAAGGCCAGGCTGGGGGGGAGAAAGCAAGTATAGTTGTTAGAACAGTGGTCCCAATATAGAAGATATCAATATAAGCACAGAATATCCTGTCCGGTAACAAAGTATTACCTTATCATAACTTCTTATTCGACCCAGGACATATGCAATCCATGCTAAGAAATGTATGGACTAATGGTATTATAAAATGCTTTGGATACAATTGTACTTCATTGGCTACCTGTTGGACTTGATCCCATAGTGGATATCAATGCTGATGTTGTAAGCGATTGACTCCTTTTCTTCCTCTCCTTCATCTCCGACATCCTCTGTAACAAAAGGAGTGACATTTATTATATTTTAGATACTGGACCATGTGAAAGAGCATATTGCAAACACATACAATGATGAAACACAAATATTTGCATCTAATACATTGATTGCATGATTGTTGGACATACATGGCTACAGGCTATGAATCAACATTATTGCTTGCCTATCGATCTATCAGATTACTTTTATTATCCAGCACCGCACCCTCCCTTGCAAGTGAGGTCATCGGTTTCAAAAGCTACCCTAGATCTGCAAAAACTGCCATCTCACTGCACTGCAGTGCTTGAAAGTCCGTCATGACCGTGAAAAAAAAAATAGAATCAGCAGTTTGTCATGTGAATGAGGGCGGTCCAAAATCACAACATCAGACTGCTTTAAGCATTGTATTCAATCCCGATTTGGCAACGAAAAAGTTAACATTGACAGAAGCGAGTTCATATGATCCAAATGCCTTAAGCTGTTGACCGCTAGGCTAGCTACACAACAATAGAACATTGTTGTCCAAATAGAGCTATATAAAAACTAAATATAGTGCCCAGTCTATTACAACTTATCAAACGTATACGGTTATTGGCCCCAGTTGAGTTATCTTTATTGCAGAAAAAAATCACCACGCCCATTGCCATTCGTGGTAATGTTACTGTCAGAAGCTGGAATGGCTAATTTGCACAAATGTGTTTCGGTCGCCATAACATTTGGCAACACCACATTAATCAAACATCTGCAGACATTACGATAGAAACATGCGTGTTTGTCTTTGTGTTCTTCGGGTACGGGCACCTTTCATTGTCATCGATCAGACGGATCATTCAGATAAGTGGACATATGTATGCATATTGTTGTATTTAGGACACCAACCTTTCAGGCAACTTCTCTCGACGAGGATTGAGTTAATTTGTGGATCAGAGAGAAATTTCTTCATCTGCTCCACTGAGCTCTTCTCCTCCAGGGCGGTTTCCAGAGAGGCTGGGGCCTCGCCGCCATCTTCCAGCAGCAACGGGACAAGTTTGCGAATGTGTTTCTGCAACACAGAGGTATCGGCTACCGTTTGGACAGCCGACACTTCCATGGTGCCAGCATTTTCTTCACCCCCTCCTCCGTCGGACATCTTCTTGAGCGGTCAAAGACGACCGTTCGTAGACTGAACAGTGAATAAAGAAACAAGGCTGGAAATTGGACTACTGCATCAATGGCAACGCTGGCCAACGAGTGCTGCTGTCAAAACGCCGCAGACAGTGGCCGTCACATTTATTGGTGCAAGGGATTGTGGTACTTGTCGTCTCTGTGGGTGGAAATTCAATAGAAAGCAGCAGATTAAAACTACACCGCCCATTTAGCATTTCGACTAGATAGAGGTAGGAAGTAGATGTTGCCATCTAGAGATCAATAATGGTAGCGCATCTGTCAACCTTTTTTTTTTTTTTTTTTTACTAATACCAATACTGTATGTACAGCCATGTCATCAACCCGTCATCCGCCACAAGAAGTGCATTCACTCATAACATCCGCTTTCATGTAATTCCAATACCAACAGCCATTATTACACAATTTAATATGAATATAATTATGTGTTGCAGCATGATCATGATTGGACGTATGGGCTCAAATCATGCTCAGTCAACCTGATGCCTGATTTTAATAATTAACAGTTGAATTAAATGTGTGTATCAACTACATTACTAAGCTCCAGTTCGACTTTCTGAGTTCTTAGATACATGTGAATTTAGAATTCAGAAAAGCTTTTTTTTTAATTAATGTTACTATAAACTCTTGCATTCTATACTTTAATTTGTTATTCATTATTTATTTGTCCTATCAAATGCAACTCTGTTACACTTTGTATAACTGTCAAGGTTGCTTCTTCTTGTCCCATTAGTTTTCCCTACGCCTAACAGGGTCTTGTCGTGGGTTTGAGGTATTTTATTTAATTTCTAAATCACATAACATAGAGTACCACCATTACAGTTCACACTGTGTATTTATATGTATTCCAATAAAAGGGAGGACCTATCATGCTAAATGAATCCTAATAATAGTATCTAATAGTATCAAATCTAATCTATTGTTCTATAGGCCTAGTATCTATTATTTTGCTAGTTTTACTTTGCTAGTTAATAAAAAAAAAAAAAAAAGAATCATGTACACCATTGTCTCGCTGAATATACTTGGTTAATGCTCCCATTGGTGTCTTTCCTTGATAATACTGTGTTAAATAGAATAGACTTTTCATAGACTTTTCATCACCTGTCTACCTATTGTTTCATGGCATAAATTCTGATGCATACAACGGGGATGACATAATGTCATCCTTTTAAATGACTGATGTTTTGCAGAATGTTATTGATTTCCCATGAATGGAGCTGCACTTAGGGAGGGTTTCAGCTGTAGACTGAGGCATGCTCATCCTTCCAGTGGGAGCACCGAGGATCTTCAGGGAACGTGTTAGTGCTGTGACTTATTACTATTGTTGACTTATCTATTGTTAGAGTAAAGGGTGTGACACCATTTGATAGCAGAAGAGTAACTAATCCAAATACATAATAAAATATGTCCCAATGACACTTTGACTCACAATACAAAGACAGAATTTCTGATATTCTGGGAAAATTAGTTTTATTTAAGAAAATATTCTAATAGAAAGGAAAATGTTTGTCCATAGAAAAAACTTAAGATGTTATTAATATACTCAAGTAAACCCATACATGTTAATATTGCAGTATCCATTACCCTGAGCAAACAGTAAAACACAGTCAATAGGTTTTTTAAAAGAGAATGCAATGCACACATTGACATCAATGTTCAAGGATATGGCTTTCAATACCCAAACTCTGTACAAAGAAAAAAACAAAAACTCCAAAAGCCTGAGAAGAATGACCTGTCTAATCAAACAAAATCTAATATTATATATAGAGAGAAAAACAAACAAACATTAGAAGGTCCTTGACTAATATCTTTATCCTAGCAAGTATAAAACAAACATGTGTCAATGGCATGTATTTTATACCGTACAACTGTCCCAGACTTCATACTCTCCATCATAAACTGCCATGATTTTGCACATCTGTACACTCCAGGCGCTGCCTAGAGTAGGCTTGCCATGGAGTCCTATCAATAAAAACCATTGAAAACTAATATCCGATGGTCCATTCGCACTCTTCAATGAATGGGCCATATCAAATGCCAAGGAGAACATCAGTTAAAAGGTGCCGAGCCCTAATGGGTTCTGCAACAACAACCGCCCTGGACACGTCCTACATCACTCTTCATCTGGGAACTTGAACTTAGCATAGACAATAAGCATGACTATTGACATTACAACACACATGGAGCCAATGACCAGATAGGCAATACCCAGGAACTGGTTCTTTCCACCCATCCAGGACACGTTGCTGAAAACCACCTTCTTTCTCCCATTGAAAGCCAGCACAGGGTAGTCTGGGGTACAAGGAATTAAGGACTCCAACATATAATCACAAATGAAGATGTATGGTGGAACAAAACAATATCTGTTGACTATATGCACATAACAATTATCACTCAATTATGTTCAAAGCATACCCACCAGGGTCATTTTCTTTTGTTTAGGAAGTTAACATGAGAAAACATTGGGGTTTGTGAAGTAGAAGGGAAGCATGGGTTTTGTAACATGCTAATTATTATAACTATTTACATCATACGTTATACATTAAAATTAGAATTATATGTCAGAACAGCTTTAGGCTTTGTCAGCTCCTTTAGATCTCCTTACCCGAACCAAATAGACAAGATCCCCAATGGAACAACCAGGAATTAGTATAGTAGAGTCTAATTAACTGACATGCCATGGCCTTCATTTGGTGTATGGAGAAACATTCAACTCAAGTAACAATGTTATCGGGTTGCTTTAAGATAAGATGGCACTCTAGAAATGTAGAAATTATATTTGCACTAAAGCATCTCATGGCAAGCGTCAGATTTGCATGTAATGAAGGAACAGCACCTTTTGTTTACTCCCTTGCTAAACAGAGCTACTTCAGAAATGTAACAATATATAATTAATCTGTAGACAAATGTAAATGGACAGCACTTTCTACTCATTTTGATGTGCTATAGATGATTTGCTCTTCACTATAGCGTCAGAAAAACACTGAAAGCTTTGGTCATTCCTTTGTGAATGTCGGCATCAGAAAAGCAAACTTCATGCCGGCCTTGTCTTAAAAGGTCTCCTTAAGAACCACACCCATTTCAAGTGGACACCAAATGCCAATCAATCTCAGTAAATTATTTCCATATCTTGTTTGAATTTTGCAAAGCATGTGTGCGTCATTCCTCCTCCAGGAACACCCAGGTCCTTCATATTCTCTTCAATAGAAAAGACAGTGGTGCAGCAAACTGGTAAAACAGGTTAGGTTTACACATGTCTAGCAAACACCAAGCTGCTGGTGTTGTCATACAACACCGACCCCCATGTGCCAATACATAATAGATATGTGGAGGGCAATGTGGATGTCAAAGACCAATGCAACTGTAATATATGTGAGGCTAAATACTAAAATAAAAAATAAAACCAATGGATTATTAAATGTTTAGTCATTTAAAAACAATTTACGAAAAGGATACTGTAACCAATTTCAAGGGAATAAGTCCCTGCTGGCAGGCCCTTTGCATAGTCCCCCTCCGTGATTCGTCGATACAGCTTCCTGAAGTCTGGCAGGGCTGACCTTCTCATCCAAACCAGAAAGTCCTGGTTGATGAAGCCATTGTTGGATGGATTTGTAGTATCCAGCTCATAGGCAGGCTTGGGCCAAAATATGGGCTTCACAGTACCTGAGAGTAAAGTATGAATATCTTTGTCAATTACAAGTAGTATACTGTATTTCACTGTGAATGTGATCTGAATTAAATGTCACACACACACACACACACACACACACACACACACACACACACACACACACACACACACACACACACACACACACACACACACACACACACACACACACACACACACACACACACAAAACCAATGAAAGGTAAGGTTTGAGACATTCTGATATTTGCACTCAAATTAAATTTCAATGACATTTTGAAGGTTTTTTTTTTTTTTACCATTGAAGGCGTTTTTAAGAGGAGTGACAGACGGGTTGCGGTACTTGATGTTGTAATCAGTCCACCAAGAGATCCCCTTCCCATCAAAAGGAACAAGCACCTTTGTCTTGTTGACGAGCTGGAAGAGCTTGAAAGTGTCTTTTTAAAATAAAGAGTGAAAGGAAGTAAAACAGTATCAGAATTATTAATAGCACAGATCTAGCCTTTTTACATATTTAAATGACTTTTTACACCACTAGCTTACCGTTGAACATGCTGTTTGGTAGAGAGCCACAAGGTACAATTGGTTTTTTACCATCCATCTGATAAGGGGCACAAGATTCACTGGGCGCCTAGTGGAACAAAGGAAAAGTTAAAGATGAAGAGTTATAGGACTAAAAAATGAGTGATAATTACCATTTAGTCTGAACAAAGAAAAGAAATCATCAGAAAGTTGGGTGAACTAATGGGAACATCAACTTCACTGAACGTCAAGGAAAATTAGATGAAAGTTCAAGGCAGTTGAGCCCACACACTTCAACTCTGCTTGAAATGCAATAGAACAACATTCCCAACAACATTCCCTTGCACTAACTTTTGCACAATAATGTTCAATGTTCAATGTTCAATGTTTACAGCTGCTGATGCACAATGCACATTTACATTTACAATTTCATTTCACCATTTCATTTAATTCACATCTTTTAAATTTTATATTTCTATTTTATTTTTCTTTATTTTTATTTTAATTTTATGTATATTTTCTTATTTTTATTTCTATTTGTACAGTTTCTATTTATATTCTATTTTATACATTATTTATATATAGTATCCAGTGTGGGCAGCAAAGTAAGCATTTCATTGTCCAGGGAAACGCGTTTCTTTACTGCACACATGACAATAAAACCTTTGAATCCTTGAATCCTTGAATCCATCCCATAAAAATGCGTTTTCCCCTTTTTTAATAACTATTTTACCGTGAAGTAAGAGAGATCACCGGACAGCTGGTTGGCGTCTTTGGAGGCACCGTACCTCCTGTAGTTTTGGAAGTAGTTGGACAGACCATAATAGAAGAACACAGGCCCCTGGGGTGGCCAGTCACAACACAAGGTTACAACATGACAACCATTGCAACACGGTTACATTTTACATAGATGGTAAAATATAATCGCTACTCCCATGCTGTATACCTCAAATAACTTGTCCAGGGAAAAGGTCACATTGCAAGTGCAGCTAATTTTTTTGTTCAAACACTTGTGGCAGGAGGAGTTGCTCTCTACTCCAGTGTAGTCTTTCTGCGAGTGCGAAAGGGAGGTAAAGGTATTAGCATGCTTGTTTCATCAGCTCTTGTGTGATGTTTGTGAACGACACCTTTGGACAATCGATCTGGTCCAAGTTATTTAATAGCATATGTACCTCCAACACTTGGATGTTCTGTGATGTGACAAAAAGAGCCACACCAATTCCAATGAAGGCCACCCCAATAAGGACAAAGCCCGGAATCACAATGCCAGCAGAGAGCATGGGCTGCCAAGCAGGCAGGCGCTGCTGGGTAAAGGCTGTGTTATCAGGCCGGTTGGCTGTACTCTCCTCCTCCTTAGACATTGCGCTGGTTCTGTTGAAATAACCATATCAGTTAGTTGTTGACATCTTTCCATATCAAGAACACATATAGAAAAGGTTACATACGTGTTGCTTTTTGGTGTAGCATAAAGACTATGTTTTTTTCCCTTGAATGTTGAGATTAGGTTACTTGACTTATCGATTTGAAAATGAATAACCTCCATGAACATACGTGTCTGATATTAATTAAAATTAATTGATTCCAGGTATGACTTGTTAATAGGGTTACCATTAAAGTGAGTATATAGTAACGTAGTTTAACAATGCAAAATAACAAACGACAACATTGACACTAGTTCATAGGATCATTCACGTTTTTTTTTTTTAAAACAATCCATTTAAATTTAAAAAGGACTTTGTTACTTACAGAACGTGGATTTGAAATGAAGAAACAAACGAGTTAGCCAAACATTATAGAGCTTCGGACGCAGACCAGGTTTCAACTTCGACGGAGCAGATCCACCAAGTTTGGCTTACCTGCTACACCTTTGCCTTCCTGGTACACCTTTACCTTCCTGGTACACCCATCTTCCTGTCTGTCGGGTTTTTACACATTCTGACGTCATCATGTCTGCTGTGGCGTGAACACTGATTTGGGATCAGTTTGGCAGTTTTCTTGACTTTTGTCTGCTTAGGTTTACGATTCTGAATATGATGACAATTAGACATACTTTCGGACATAGACTTAGGATATGTCGATTCATTATGTATAATTTTACACATGAATAACCAAATCCAAAAGAATGAAAATGCGATTGAACAGAGATCGTAAGCAAAATTTGAGAATATGTAACAGAAAAATATTTGAATATGTAATGACTCCAGTTTGGATTGACAATGTATCAGGCCAATCAGGTGCCTTAGAAACTTGGTCCATGACTAACTTTAGCCAATCGCATGAGACGCCGTCTATTGGCACTGCAGTGAAAGCTGCCTTTGTGTTGACATTTTCGGGGATCAAGAGGTAATGACAATAATGCAATCGTTTACAGATAACGCACGAAATATTGCATGCGGCCGCGAACTCTTAATGTTTTTTGTCAGTATACGAGTTCAGATTCATGTGAAAACGAAGTTTAGTCAGGATCGGGTCACACCTGCTAGTGAGCCACAGTTACTGCGAGTCGAGTCTCATTGTTAGCATTTAGCCAACAACAATGGCTAGCTTGCGCAAATAATCGATTGTAAATCAAATTCCTCGGCTACCTATTCTAATCGGATCGAACGAAGCGCAGTTTGGACTCGATATATGTGTACTATTTATGTATTCAACCCATGCACATTTCCCTTTGGTCATACAACAAAATGGACCAAGCTATCCCTGACTGGTTAGCTAACCTCCTTCTGGCTCACAGAGAGCTAGCATTAGCAAGCTAGCCGGGTCTTGCTTTTCACATGGGGACGACGGTAGAGCTATGATGGATTGGTTCTCCAGATTAATATTATGTAGTAGTATGTAATACAACATGATACATAGTATTATTTAGCCAATGCCGTTAGGTGGTATTATAACTACATCTCTGGTTCTTTCTTTATTTCTTAGTGTTTGAATGGATATTACGAGGTGCACGGAGAAATGGGTAAAACAAGGCTATTGTACCATAGAGCCGTCATTTCACAAAATCATGTCTTCATGCACCGTGTCCAGCTGCAGTCCGCTCCGTGTCATGACGGGTTTGGGCCTAACCGTTCCTAGGACCAACTCTAATCTCATGTTGTTGTAGCCAATTGCAGCAGGTGCCTTCATTTTTACCCAAAGTAAAGAGGCAAATAAGAGGCAGTTTTCATGTTGTTGTGTTTTTATTCTTGTTATTGGCCACATATATTGTTTGGCCTAGGCACCAGAACATATTTGTCTAAATATTTTCACGATTGTTGTACATAAATGTATTGCATCACATTCTTAAAGCTTACCTAAATATGCCAAAAATGTTTAGGTAAAAGCTTTATCGCGCTAAACCACCGATTGAACAGATTTTGATCGACATTGCTCATGCTTTTCTTCATTCACATCTCTATAATTCGGATCATTTGTTATCTTATCCATTGTCCACATTCAGGTGGCAATTCTTTTTTTATTTAGAAAAAAACACATTTATCTTGAGGCCGGTACTTATGCTATCCTCCCCTCCCGCCCTAGGAGAGGCCTCCAACGTCCTCCATAATGTTGTCCAGTAAGAAGTCAGACGCTGGCTCCTCTTCCTCCACCTCCTCCTCCTCTGCCGGGGCAGCTGGGGTGGAGAGGGCCTCTGGGTCAGATGCCCAGTCTGGGCCTTCCGCCTCAGTCCCGGGGCCTGCCGACGTCAAGAAAAAGGAGAGGGCGTCCCCGAGTGGGGAGCCGGGGGGGCCCCCTCTACCCCACCAGGCAGGTCCAGGCGCAGTGGACCAGGACTCTGCGGAGGTCCGCAGGACCAGCCGGCGCAAGCGAGCAAAAGTAAACATCTAAGATCTTCGTTGCCTCTATGGCAAGAGAGGGTGACATGTTGCTGGATATGAACCCTTTTTATTTTTAATGTCTAAATCATATCATTATAGGGCAAAGATTGGAAAGTTTACCATTATTTCAATTACGTGAGTATAATGTGCGTTCACTTTACACTATACACCTGAAATATATATATCAGCATTTCTACAGTTGTCATGATGTCCATTGTATACCATGTCACAATGTGTTTCCTTGTTGCCATAAAGTGGGCAAAGCAGGGAGCAGTGGTGAACTACTGTCATATCTAGAGCAGTGGGTACAGGCCACAGCCACTTGAGTTTCTAAAAAAAAAGAAAAGAAAAGAAGATGTAGTCGCATGGACGTCAGCAGTACTCGAACACTAAGTGACTTTAGGATCCCATGTTACTATGCCTGTCTAACAACCAATCCCCTTAATGCAAATCACATAACCGTGCTGTCTTTCCCAGTAATCGAACCCAGGCTGTTCCACACACAAAGACCCAGTGATCACCCACATCTACAACACCACAGAGAAAAGGACATGGCTATAGTGTGGCTGAAGAATAACAGATTATGCCTCCCTCCCTAGATAAAGACTCCGGGCCATGGAAGAGAGTGAAGCGTGTCACCCCTCGCACAAGTTCGCCCCTGCCTTCCAGCGGACCCCAGGGCTAGGTTTTAATGGCGCTTTTATTGTGCCTCTTGTTGCAGGTGGAGTACCGCGAGATGGACGAGAGCCTGGCCAATCTGTCTGAGGACGAATACTACTCCGAGGAGGAGCGCAACGCCAAAGCGGAGAAGGAGAGGAAGCAGGTGGTGCCTCCGCCCGCTCCGCCGCCAGAGGAGGAGAATGACAGTGAGCCTGAGGAGCCCTCCGGTGTGTCTCACAGCCCGCGCTTTTATGACTCCATACCATGTGAAGGCCCATAACCTGTGTGATGTCTTCCGTGTGTGGCGGAGCATCATGAATGTGGTCGTGAGAATCACACCGTCCGCCGGTGACCGTCTTTAACCCCGCGGTGGGCGTGTTGGGCTTCCTCAGGTGTGGAGGGAGCCGCCTTCCAGAGCCGCCTCCCCCACGACCGCATGACGTCCCAGGAGGCCGCCTGCTTCCCCGACATCATCAGCGGGCCTCAGCAGACGCAGAAGGTCTTCCTGTACATCCGCAACCGCACGGTGAGGGCCCCGGCCACACGCACGCCCCCCCCCCCACCGCACTTTGACTCTGACGGCGGGGTCTGCCTGTGAGGTGAACTCTGTGTTAATCTCCCACATGATCCGTCCTGCAGCTTCAACTGTGGCTGGACAACCCGAAGGTGCAGCTGACGTTTGAAGCCACCGCACAACAGCTCGAAGCGCCGTACAATAGTGAGTCCAAGTGAAGTTCTCCTTTTTCCTCCACTTTTCGGAAATTGTTGTGGAACAAATGCTAACTGTTTTTTTTTTCTCCATTTTTTTTTAAATCTCTTCATCTGATCAGGTGATACTGTGCTGGTCCACAGGATACACAGCTATCTAGAGAGGCATGGCCTTGTCAACTTTGGTATCTACAAGAGGGTCAAGCCCTTACCACGTGAGTGCACGTCATGTTATATGCAGGACTGTAATGTGACCCTGAACGTTGTGGACGTCTCGCCGAGCCCCCGACCGGCCACCTGCCCGCCCCGCTCACATCAGTTCTTCTCTCCTCGCGCAGCTAAAAAGACGGGGAAGGTCATCATCATCGGAGGGGGCGTGTCAGGCCTCGCGGCCGCCAGGCAGCTGCAGAGCTTTGGGATGGACGTGACTGTTCTGGAAGCCAGGGTATGTGAACCGCCAAGTCAGTACCAGTGAAATACGTGTGCTCAGCGTGACTCAGTTAAGTGCTTTGTTTTTTGTTTTGCTTTTTGTTTTGCTCAATGTATCACTCTTCACCCTCTGTAGGATCGCGTTGGCGGCAGAGTGGCCACGTTTAGGAAAGGCAACTATGTGGCAGATCTAGGCGCTATGGTAGTGACAGGACTGGGTAAGAGACCTGAATTCTCCCATGACATTCTTTCTGTGGCAGAAGTCTTATTTGGAACCTAAATTATGCCATGTTATTTTTTCTTTTAGATTTGTGATGCCAATTATGCTTACTGATCAGTGCTACAGTAACCGATAGCCATCAGTAGAGGGCAGTGTTGTTTTGCTCAGTCATTAAGCTGAAGTTAAAACATTATTTCTCTATTTGTGTGTATGTGTAGGAGGAAACCCCATGGCAGTAATTAGTAAGCAGGTCAACATGGAGTTGGCCAAAATCAAACAGAAGTGTCCTCTGTATGAAGCCAATGGCCAGGCCGTAAGTACAACCAGACATCCCACATCTAATACTTGTATTATTCTGCCTCCCGTTCCAGTATTTTACCTGGCAGACTGAAATCCCTAAAAATGATCAGATCAGTGGTTTTAAATTGGCCTTTGTGATTGTTACTTTTCTTGAAAAACAGTCATAGAAGGCTAAAATTGGTATATACTTTAAAGATGGGAAGGAGATTAATGCTACGAATGCATGTATGCATTACACACTAACTACTAGGTGATGGATCAAAAGCACAGTGTGTGTTTGTGTATGCGCAGGCTGTGTTTTGTATTTAACAATGTGTGGTTTTACAGTAGATGTAAAATTTTTGGTCCTTGTACAACCCTCATTTGTTTAGACTGAAGGCTCATTTATAGACCTGTTTTTGTCTGTCTGCGAGTTAAACCCTTCCACACACTATGAAAAGAGAGAGTGGATCTGTCCCTCAGTGCTCAGGCTAGCCCGTCATTGACCACGGTCTCTTTAATGTAGAGCGTTCAGGCTAATGCTATTATTGGATGTAAACAATGCCTTGGCTAATTTGCCGGCTGTCAGTGAAGGCAGCCATAGCAGCAGTGAGCGAGGCATTATTTAGATTGGTGAGAAGGGTGTTTCCTTGTAAAGATTCTTCAAGCCTCAACATCGTGTGGAACTAGTTTAGTCATTGGCAGCCAAAAGGAAAATTATATGTAAATGTTTTTACTTTTGTGCAAACCTGTTTGAGGAGATGTTGTATTTACTTTTTTTTTTCTCTCTCTCTCTCTCTCTCTCTCTCCCTTCCCTCTTCTCAACGCCTCCCTTGTTCATCTATCGGTGAACAACTTTAGGGTGAACGATGCACAAGTGTATGTATTGGTTTATTTATGTAATAGATACCTTACTGTGATAATTTCAACAAACCTTTTGATGGGCTGTTCTATTTGATCCTTTTGATTTTACTTTCTCCATTCATCGTTTGAGTTCCACCTTGTGCAACCCATAATTTGTCATTCATGTTGAGACAGCTTAATCGTTTATGGGAACAACAAGAGAACTGATTCAAAGATGTGGGAAATACGTATTGACTTTAACTGTGTTAAAGCTGGTAGACCAACGGCCATTAAAATACTTTTTCATGCAATACGTAATACTATTAACAAATATATGGCTTTTGGGATTTTATGAAGTTAGCATGCAGAGTAAATCTATGCATGGGCTGTGACATTAATTTAAGGGGAAGAACAAATGAATGTTGCATGAAATGCATGCTTGCTATTATATGCCCTGTAGGAGATAACATTTTCGGGGGATATTGGATTGATTTCTGGTTTTAGGGTTCATCACCATCTCCTTGATCCCTTCCTGATATTTAATGATTTGAATGGGAAATATAAGAACTGATCACATGAAACTAAACCACATTTTATTATTAGCCATGTACTTTCCTTCTAGTTGAAGCGACTATACTCTTATGTATTACAATGTATATATGTATATATATTACTGTGGCAAACCTCTGCTGGGCGAGATTCTGGTGTGGTGGTCAACGGTCCATGTGTGGGTCTCCAGGTGCCCAAGGAGAAGGACGAGATGGTGGAGCAGGAGTTCAACAGGCTTCTGGAGGCCACCTCCTACCTCAGCCACCAGCTGGACTTCAACTTCCTCAACAACAAGCCTGTGTCCCTGGGACAGGCTCTGGAGGTGGTCATCCAGTGAGTCACACGCTCAAACACAAGCACACATACAGGATGCTTAGAATATCAACCATGGGGAACCATGTTCTCACTGTTATGCACACTGGGCATGTTACCTGACCGTACACGCAATGGTAACGTGTGTGTGTGTGTGTGTGTGTGTGTGTGTGTGTGTGTGTGTGTGTGTGTGTCTGTGTCTGTGTCTGTGTCTGTGTCTGTCTGTGTGTGCATGCAGGCTGCAGGAAAAACACGTGAAAGACGAGCAAATTGAACACTGGAAGAAGATTGTCAAGACCCAGGAGGATCTGAAGGAGCTGCTGAACAAGGTGAACAGAACATGCATGTGTTTCCTATTTTACATCTAAAAAATAAAGGAGATTTCTTACCAAATTGTGTGCTTTAACAACTCAAAGGTTGCATGTATAATATACATGCAACCTTTGAGTTTAGGAGGTACTGCAGAGGCAATACATTTGAATATATTAATATTATTAATATATTCTAATGTATTGCCTCTGCAGTACCTCCTCTGGTAGCTAAGGACTTATCATGACCAAATAAGAATCTTTAATCTTTATCCAACTCTGAATATGTTTCTCTATGTGTGCTGAGTTGATGTTATTGTGATCTCCTGCTCCTCCCCACCTCCCATCAGATGGTGAACACCAAGGAGCGTGTGAAGGAGCTCCACCAGCAGTACAAGGAGGCCAGCGAGGTGAAGCCTCCGAGGGACATCACAGCAGAGTTCCTGGTCAAGAGCAAACACCGAGACCTCACTGCCCTCTGCAAGGTGAGCCCCGGTCCCCCAGTCTGTCTGTGGTCTGACCTGTCTGTCTGTCTGTCTGTGGTCTGACGTGTCTGTCTGTCTGTGGTCTGACCTGTCTGTCTGTCTGTCTGTGGTCTGACGTGTCTGTCTGTCTGTGGTCTGACCTGTCTGTCTGTCTGTGGTCCGACCTGTCTGTCTGTCTGTGGTCTTACGTGTCTGTCTGTCTGTGGTCTGACCTGTCTGTCTGTCTGTCTGTGGTCTGACCTGTCTGACCTGTCTGTGGTCTGACCTGTCTGTCTGTCTGTGCTCTGACCTGTCTGACCTGTCTGTCTGTCTGTGCTCTGACCTGTCTGTCTGTACCGCATTTCCTGCATCTCCCCATTTCTCTGTCTGTGTCTCACTTTATTTCTGTCTGTCTTTCAATAGAGACTGTATTAATGGATCAAAACCCTGCTGGCTCAGGTCTTGGTAACTGGCGTGACTACTGTCACAGCCAGGCGCCTAGTCGACTGCATTTGTTATTCCGTGAATGGCTGAGCGATTGAAAGGTGTGTCAAAGCAAATCTGAAATGTCTGCAGCTTTGGAAATGTGTGTGCAGATTGCAAGGGTATGCAATAGATTGCTGGAAAATGATCAAGTACTCATTTTTCCCCTTGTCATCCTGCTGTTAAAATTTGGCAGTGCAAAAAAAATCCTTGTGGATTGTTTTCATTATACATAGTGCGGTTTTTAGGAAGCTCGTTTTATCTATTTCTTGGCATATTGATGGGGCCCTCTTGCATGAGTCACAACTATGTCTGCAGGTTTTGCGTCAACCTAATTTTCATCATCTGTGACTCTGAATGGTGAAATCGTTAATATTCTGAAGCATACCTAGCTCATAAAAGTGATGTATTGTGCCCGGCGAGGGTAGAGGATGCTTCAGAGTCCCTAAACCACATGCCATTGTAATTCTCTCAACCAGGCTGCGAAGGCCTGTGTTTAAGTGGTTTAATGCCTTAGCTGTATGTGCTATTAGAGCCCGCACTGCCCTTTTATTTTGGGCTGGAGATAAATCTGCTCTCATTGGAGCTGTGTGTGTGTGTGTACTTAAGACGGTGGATAGAGCCGCTCCAAACACAGCTGCTGTCTGGAACGGAACGGTCCCTTTTTCCCCTCATCCGCTGTCTGTAGAAGCCACTTCAAGGTCCCCGCCGACCGGCCTCTGACTCAGTGTCTCACTCCACTCACTCACTCACCCGCTTCACTCACTCACCCGCTCCACTCACTCACTCACTCACCCACTCCACTCACTCACTCACCCGCTCCACTCACTCACTCACCCGCTCCACTCACTCACTCACCCGCTCCACTCACTCACTCACTCACCCGCTTCACTCACTCACTCACTCACTCACTCACTTGCTCACGGTCGTGGTTGGCCTGTCGTTGTGTAACTGCCCGTGTGTACTTTGGGTGTGAATGCAAATGAAATCCAGGTTGTCTACGTAGTGAGCAGTGGGATGTGCTCGCCTGCGGGCGGTTTTCGTTATTGTTCACATGACCCGCGTGGTCGGGGGGTGGGGCTCCCGCTGGCCGTAGCCGTCAGAGTGGTCAGTGTTGCTGCGCGGAGCCGCGGTGGGAGGCGTGGCTGTGGTGCGGCGGCGTCTCTGGGCCGGGCGGCAGCGTTTTACAGGCAGGGTTTTAACACCGTGACTGTGGCTGCCAGCACTGTGGCGGTGAACCTCTGACCCGGCCGGCGGGGCCCTCTGTGACTAGCCTGTTTGTTCTCTCTACCTGTCCCAGAACACTGCAGGGTGTGTCGACGTGGACACGCACACGCACTCACATGCCATGCTTGCCTTTTTTTTTTGTTTTTTTGTTTGACAAAATGCTTAAGTAAAGAACAGCCCTTTGCTGGCTCCTAAAACGGGCTTCCCGCCAAGCAAAACAACCTGTCTTGACTAGGCAAAACCAAGTTTTGTATTAACTAGTGCAGTGCCTGTTCAACACGATCCAAGGGCGCCATCTTCCTCAGCATTACACCCACTGAGTGTGACGTCGATTGGATGAGCGGTTGTGGAGAGGAAAAAAAGGACAGGCGAACACACAGACTCTGTGTGGTTGGCTAGAGATCATGGGTGTGCCATTGGAGATGCACTGCCGGCAATATTCGCTCACAGTGTTGGTGCACCTACATATCATCTCCAATAACCAGATCGTCAACAGTAACCTGCCTTCAAATGGAAATACCCTCGTGGCCGTACAAGCCCAGTCGTGGCTGCCTGTCACTGTGGGCAGTAGATGAAGTCGGTGGGTCAAACCCCTCCACGTGTGTCTGTCTGTAGGAGTACGACGAGCTGGTGGAGCTGCAGGTGAAGCTTGAAGAGAAACTACAGGAGCTGGAGGCCAATCCACCCAGGTGAGACCTCCATTCAAGGAAGCCACTCTTCCTCTTGACTTATGACTCAGTGACTCGAGGAGTCGTTGTTTACACCCCTTATGTTCACTCACACGGTTCACTTGACTGAAATAGACGGATAATGACCTTCAAGTCAATCAACCTTTGTTCCTTTGCATCTGTGAACATGACCGAGAAACACGACTTGATCAAAACGTGAACCAACACGCTCTTTAGATGAGTAATTGCTCTGCTTTTAACCATTATCATCCTCCACCTCTTATCTCTACCTCCTCTTCTTCTTCTTTTGTCCCTGGCAGCGATGTCTACTTGTCGTCCCGAGACAGACAGATCTTAGACTGGCACTTTGCCAACCTGGAGTTTGCCAATGCCACACCCCTTTCCACCTTGTCTCTCAAACACTGGGATCAGGTACAAAACATGTGTCCCATCAACATGCCTTATTATGCAAGGCATTTGATTAATGCAATTGGTAATGACGACGCTCAATGCTATGAGACGAACGCTAATGCGATGCTAAGTGAACAGTAAAATCCATTCCGCCGTGCTAACGATGTGTTGTATTACAGGACGATGACTTTGAGTTCACTGGCAGTCACCTGACAGTGAGGAACGGGTACAGCTGTGTGCCTGTGGCTCTGGCTGAGAACTTGGACATCAAGCTCAACACAGCAGTCAGACAGGTCCGGTACACAGCCTCCGGTAGGTTGGTGGGACGCGTCTGTGCCTCTGCTCTGTGTTATACGTGTGTAACTCTGTTGGCCCACTTTAATTACACTTTCAGAGAGTCACCAAACATTTAACATTGAACCACTAGGACACCATCTCATAGCTCAAAACTGGGTACTCGACATGTTCTTAATTGGCTTTGCTCCAATCCAAACAATAATCCATATGATTGGCAGCAATTTAAACCAATCAGACACCAGCACCTCACACGGATGCAATTACCTGTGTCTCACCAGACCGCCCCTTCACTACACTAGCCTTGTTGTTTTGTAAGTATTTGGTGGCTCTTAGATCATGGAGAGCTGTATCCAGCACTCTGCACCAAGCCAAAAAAAAGTATTTTTTCATTTAATTTATGACTTCAGTTTTATGAATTCTTGAATTTTTATGAATTTTTATTTTTTATGAATTGTATGAATTCAGTTTTGGTTTTTACTAACACTTGAGGGTGGTGTGGGGGGGGGTACAGTGATGAGCAACAGAGCCGCTCCATTCATGAGACACGCAGCTCTCTAGACAACACGTCTCACCTTGTGTGCTCTGCCTTGACCCTGCCCTGCGGCCCCAGGCTGCGAGGTGATAGCGGTGAACACCCGCTCCACCACCCAGACCTTCATCTACAAGTGTGACGCCGTGCTGTGCACCCTCCCGCTGGGCGTGATGAAACAGCAGCCCCCCGCCGTGCAGTTTGTCCCCCCGCTGCCAGAGTGGAAGACCGCCGCCATCCAGAGGATGGGCTTCGGCAACCTCAACAAGGTGGGTGCTGGTGGTGGTGGTGGTGCTGGGGGTGGTGGTGGGTGTGTGGTGGTGGTGTGGTGCTGGTGGTGGTGGGGGTGGTGCTGGTGGTGGTGGGTGTGTGGTGGTGGTGGTGGTGGTGGTGGTGGTGTGGTGCTGCGGGTGGTGGTGGGTGTGTGGTGCTGGTGTGGTGGTGGTGGGGGTGGTGGGTGTGTGGTGCTGGTGTGGTGGTGGTGGTGGTGGTGGTGGTGGGGGTGGTGGGTGTGTGGTGGTGCTGGTGTGGTGGTGGGGGTGGGGGTGGGGGGAGCATCCTGTGCGTCCTTGGGGGGCCACTTGTGTCTCTTCACCTGCTGAGTTGAACAAGCTGCCAGCCAAGCAGTTGTTTGTAATGTGCAACCTTTTTACTTGCCAAGGGAATAAATGTCATTTGATATTTGACCCTGCAAGCACCTATGCACCATTTTGAATTATAGCTCCATGGTGCATAGTTTTTTTTTTTTGCAATATAGCTTCAAGCCATTCGTTTTTTTATTAGTATTTAAAAACTAAATGACTGAACACCTTTCAATTGCCACATTAATCATGTATGGATCACCCACAGTCATACATACATATATATACGTATGTACATGCATACTTGCATACCCATACATCTGACCCAAATCTTTGACCAGTTATCGGTGTCACCACATTCACACAATTATGGGACAAATTCATTCACAGTGGCCCGGCTGTTCTGGGGAATGTAGCTCAGCATGGGGATTATTCAGCTGGGACTCCACCTGATGCTACTGTTAGGAGACAGATTGGGAGTCTGTCTACCTCTGTCTCTGTCTGTTGGCCTCCCCCTCCCCCACCCCCTCCAAGCTACTACTGTATTTGATGGAGGTATTTGGTGGCTTTTTGTCTCGTCTTCCCCTCATCCACCCACGGATATGAATCAGAACAGGTGTTGGGTTTCAAGATGGAACAAGGTGGTCCAATCATATGAATGGTCCGAGCTACTGTTTTCTTACACCCCTCTTGTTTAAAATTGGAGTGCTGGATGAACATTGGTATTGAGTGGGGTCGGATAGAAGTGGAGTTTAGGAGTGTGGCCAAGTGTGCTCTCTCTCTCTCCTCTCTCTCTCTCTCTCTCTCTCTCTCTCTCTCTCTCCTCTCTCTCTCTCTCTCTCTCTCTCTCTCTCTCTCTCTCTCTCTCTCTCTCTCTCTCTCTCTCTCTCTCTC
>JAXIVH010000014.1:10260004-10265963 GCA_036785325.1 Urophycis tenuis | reverse complement strand
CACACACAGACAGAGAGAGTAATTATGGCATATGTTCAGAGTCAAAGAGCGTCTATGATCCGTTAAATACCTTTTTTTGCGAATGACTCCCGAGAACTGCATTCCGAACCACGCAGTTTTAAAAAAAGAAAAAAAAAAAGTTATGTTATGCTTGCTGTGTTTATGTGGTGGGGAGAAGGTATAGCAACATAATATGTGGCTGAGGGGGACATGTGCTTTGAGTTCTTCAGTATATGCTGCAGGGCCTTAGGCTTATATGTTCACGCTGAGGACTGCTCAGGCAGCAGTGTTACCAATGGTTTGCTTTTGTTTGTTGATTTGTTGTGTGACTTCTGGTGAGAAGCGCTATGCCGTTATTATTGAAATACCATAATAGCTTTTGGTTGACAGTGGCATGACGCAGTCGACTGTATACTTATGGTTTCACAAAAATATAATGTGAACGTTGTTAAGGCTCTTAAATGGTAAGAGTACACAGAAGTAGACACAAGGCACGTTGGCGATGGGCTGGAATTAGAAGTAGCTTTACTTGATGGATATCAACGGTAAGTACAAGTTAAACTTGTGTCGTCTATTATTAGCCCCTACACAGACCTGTGGCTAATTATCTCAACAACACAGTGGAGGTGTGCGTGTTAGTGTGTGTGTGGTGGACGGCTGGTTAAAGCAGCCTCACCTGGCCCCAGTCACACTGATTAGACTCTGGGTGAGGCCCGCACACCTGTTGTGCACTGAGTAATCAATGTGCACGGGTTTAAACCAGCTATCGCCCCCCACACACACACACAGTGAGATCTCCTACATAGCAGAATGCTACACCTCCTGCTCTGCATCATTATACCCAAACCTGTTCCAACATCACCGCCCTGCATCCAGTAGGCCCCCACACCCTGAGCCTGGTCTGTCCGAGGTTTATGCATATAAAAGAGGCAATTTTTCCTTGCCAAGCTGTCACATAATGAAAAGTGCTTGCTTATGGTGGGAATCTGTTTGGTCTCTGTAAAATACTTTAAATAATTTTGGTCGAGACCTGCTCTATATGTAAAGTGTCTTGAGATAACTTCTGTTATTAATTGGCACTATATAAATAAAATGTTCACACAATGTGTCTGAAATAATGGGGGGAAACAATCTACATTGAACAACACGCACACCCATTCAAATACAGCCATTTCCAACTCTCCTTTCGTTTCATTCTACTCCACATCCCGTCAGTAAGCCAGTAATCTGTTTGCTATCTAATGGACACACACAGCCTCCTCGAGACCTCAGAGCCCTGGACTGAAGCTTGTGTTCCCTCAGAAGGCTGGCTCAGCCTGCCCAGGGTCACCTGCCGCGGGGGGCTTGAGCCAAAGACCTCCGTGTCAGAGACCTACGTCACGGCCCAGTAATGACAGCCCCCATTTTAAACTGTCTGGGGGCTGGCTGGGGAGGTTTGGCACTGGCCATGCAGACCACACACCAACATATACAACATGGTACCAATAACAAACAAATGCAGAATTGTTTGGGTGGAAAATTTGAAGGGAAAAAAAAAAAGTCATGCTTTATGTTGCACTGTTGACGAGGGGCAGAGAAATATGTAGTTAATGGGCTGATTGTGTGTGTGTGCGCGCGCGCTTGATGAGCAACACTTGTTCTCTAGTATCTGATGACAGATGTACACGACTGGAACACACACACACAGGTTGTAAAGCCAGGGCCCTGCTGCACAGTTGCTGATAAGGAAAACTGAAAGGGATGGCAAGGGGAGAGAGAGAGAGAGAGAGAGAGAGAGAGAGAGAGAGAGAGAGAGAGAGAGAGAGAGAGAGAGAGAGAGAGAGAGAGAGAGAGAGAGAGAGAGAGAGAGAGAGATGAGAGAGAGAGAGAGAGAGAGAGAGAGAGAGAGAGAGAGAGAGAGAGAGAGAGAGAGAGAGAGAGAGAGGAGAGAGAGAGAGAGAGATGGGGTGGCAGGAAAGAGTGAAGGTATAGGAGAGTGTTGGACAACGGTCTCACAGACCAGCTGTGTTCTCTCAACTGCAGCCTCCATCCCGGGTACTGAACCCATCATTACATTACAACACACACACACACGCACACACACACACACACGCACGTATTGTGGGCTTTCAATACAAGCCTCTACGACGTCATGATTCATCTGGGCTATTTTAAAGACACCCCTCTCTCCTCCCATCCTTTTCTACCCAGCTCCATCCTCCTGTGCGTGTCATCCAGTGCTCTAGCCCTGCCTGGGGCGAGGGGTACAGAGGCTAAAAGTGAATCATTGATCACTAATAATAGCACAACACATGGCCCATAATAGCCAGACCCTGTTGCTGCGTGGGCTATCAATTACAACCCAATGGGAGATGGACCAAGAGGGCAATGTTTTGTTCACACCAGCTTCCTTCCTCCTTATCGTGAGATACAGCCTGTAACTACAGCAGCAACTGGCCAACTGTCTGTGTGTTAATATGCTGCTTACATTATTAGCATTATTATTAAATAATGACAAAGAAAAAAAACTAATGATGGATTTAGCAATTATCTGAAAGAGAAAGGCAGAGCTCATTGCATTTCTGAAGCTAGGAACAGCAAATAACACACACACACACACACACACACACACACACACACACACACACACACACACACACACACACACACACACACACACACACACACACACACACACACACACACACACACACACACACACACACACACACACACGTCTCTGCTCTTGGATACCGGTAATCACAGCACCTGCATAGTTTAATAACTGTACAGCTCTGAGGGATCAAACTTGTGTCACATCACAGGTGGTAACCGCAGTGACCCTCTTCCAGTCCTCGGCCAATTGAAACACACAACACAAGCCATGCTGTGACCCAATCAAATCCACTCTAGCAGAAAATACCATCTCTGTGAAGAGCAAAAGTAACACTACACTACCCAGCGGTAGGCCAGCTCCTACGTGCCCAGTGGTTTTCATCTCTGAAGCATAAAACCTCAATATTTTAATTGAATCCCAAGAGTGGCCATTAAGCCACTCCGTAATCCCCCTAGGGCCAGCGTTTACCATGATAATTACCATTATTGGACACCCATAATGATTGGGTTTTAGGTTTTTGACAAGAAGCAGGACGGTTTCAATCGGCGGCCACAGCGTTCCATGGAGTGGAAAACGAATCATGCGTGACGCGGAGCCCGGGGTCACGCAATACGGAGGGGGGGGGGGGGGGGGGGGTGGGGGGGGGGGGGGGGGGGTCCAGGGGATAATTATTACAGTGCATGGCGGGCGACAATCCTGGACCAAGTCACACTCAACTCAACTCAGACGCAAAACGCCCTCTCAGGCTGACTGAGGTGGCCGAGGTCCTTGGTGAAGGGTCCATGATCAGAGCAGCTTTGGCAGTGACACTCCTGTTGTGTAAACAGACAGTCTCCCAAACTGTTGGAACCATTAAGTTCATTTGTGTAAAAGGTAAGGGCCAAAGGTCACATCCTCTTGGCAGCTTTCCTGCAGCCGAGCCAAATGCACACACACCAGTCAAACCTGATGCAAAGAAATACCTGGCAGAGAGAAAGTGGTAGGATGTGTAAACAAACAGTGTTTACACACACACACACACAGAGAAACACACACTTCTCAACATTGAAAACCCAAAAGTCCTCTTATTTAAGTATCTGTACTGAGCGTCATGCCGCTGTGAGGAAGCAGTTAAAGAACCTCGGAGAATAAAGGGAGATAGAAAACTGTCCAACTGCTTTGCATGTCTGCAAAAAGAAGCCTTTCTAACCGCACGGCTGTGCCCAGCTGCCTCTTCCTGCACCTCCTCCTCCTCCGCGGGGCTGACTTGCAGATACTTGTGCTTTAAGGTGGGGGTTTGTGGGTGGGTGGCGTGGGTGGGGAGTTGGCCTGCCGCTGCTGAGCCAGCCAGGAGCAAGCAGCAGAGAAGCTGGTAGCTGGCATGGACTGCAGCTGGCTGGGAGGCAGGCAGCTCCTTACTGGAAAGTCATCAGTGAGGCTTTTTTTTTTCTAAGTTGCTTTTCTCCCTCTCCCTCCTCCTTTGGTGTCTGAAACAGGTCAAGGCAGGTCCCCCTCCATCCTTTTTTTTTTATGAGCCCCACCTGGCAGCTTAGCATTCAACCTCTGCCACCGCCATTTCTGGCTGCTGACACATGGAGGCAGAGGCAAGAACAGCAGCCGCAGAGTGGGCCGGTGTTGAACAAGGACACAAACACATGTTGTCCATTTCAGTTGTTGCCAAGAGAGCAACGGGGGTCACTGTTCAGAAGCAGTGTTCATGTTAACACACATTTGCATAACACAAGCTGTGCCCCAATTCTAACTATGACAAGTCCTCAGAAACTAACAGCCACTTGGTCTAACACACAGACACACACACACACCTATAACTCAAGACTCACCACAGGAAAACACCTGAACACATCTCTACCTGAGGCCTGTTTAGATTTGTGATCTCAGAACAGTTAATTAGCAACTCGATACCTAAGCTGTGCTAAACTGTCCCGACAAGTTACTCAACAGACCAGTGTGATGGTTGCCTTGTGTTTGTTCAACACACACAACACATGACGCTGAGTGTAACCTACCGAGGCAAGACTAACCACGTCAGGCACTTTGTTCGCAACAACATTCATCAGACCTCTAGGGTTATTCGTCTTCAGTTTTTTTTTTTTTTGCCTAACAATAATTCTTTGCCTATTATGACTGCAGTGAGAAGAAGCAGTTTAACCTCAAGAAAGCCGACATATTATAATGAATTCGTGTCGTGGCCGATGACGTCAAATACAGCCTCAAGATTGTTAATTGTTAAATGCCTCCTTTTGAATGACAAATAGCAAAGGGACAGCTAACTGGCCCTCGGTCAAGGGCTGCCCTTCACAACCAGAATCCCCATGGCTGATAACTAAACCGAGGAGGAGGAATAGGACATATCGACTCGACTTCTTCTTGTTGCCACCTGGCCACGCCGCAGTCCTGGATGCTTCCTCCGACTACGACACAACAAGCCCCGTTTCAGACCGAAACCCGGCGTATTATCACTCCCATTTACGACCTTTTGACGGTTTATGATCATGGTGTATTATCACCATCATTGAACGGTGCTCGACAATGATAATACGCCAGATTTTTGGGTGACAAATCAGGACTACGACAGACCAGGAGGGAGGAGGGGTACAAAACTTGCCGCAGTTCGGAGTTCTGCAGTCCCGACAGGCTGGGAGTCAGAGCGCCGCTGCCACGCACACACCGCACGTTAAGACACGTTAAAACACGTTAAAACACGTCAAAACACGCCATGTCAACCTACAGCAATACTTACTATCGCGTGCCTCGGCGAGAAGCGCGAAACGCAGGTAATCCACAAGTCAACGCTGGATTCGAAGAGTTGACGCGAACAAGATGACTCGGTGACGGTGAACACAAGTTTTTCCACATACTCGTCGGCTGGCTAGACGAACCCGGGAGCAAAAATGGGGGGGGGTAGTATTTTTTTTTCACTCTGACCGGATTGCTTTCTCTGTTTCCTTTCTCCACGTTCACATTTCCCTGTGCTGTAAGATCAAACCATCACATTCCACTGCGTCCCCAACAATGAAGAAGGTGGGTTTTCCTTTCTGCGCCGGAGGACCCGCCCCTCGGGATGACTGCGCTGTCTGACCGCAACAGAACGCCCTTCCCGGCTACAAGGCCCCGCCTCTCTCAACACCAGCCTCTCTGAATGTGGAGGAATCCAGGAGACGAGCCACACACTGTAAAGTGGGCAAATTCAAGATCTTGAAGGAATAATCCCTGGTATGCTGGACATCACGTTGCCCAAAAAAGGACGTTATAATTATGGGATGTTATGTCAATGGTCACACCACAAGTGTTTGCTATCTGGCTTCTGCCTGCCTTAAGTGAAGTTGTTGTAGGCTAGGTACCTTTTATGGTTATAGTTTGAGA
>JAXIVH010000014.1:10230004-10255004 GCA_036785325.1 Urophycis tenuis | reverse complement strand
TGAACTCTGAACAAGTGAGTCTTGAGTCTCTTCCGGAAGATGGGGAGTGACTCTGCAGTCCTGACATTGGCAGGGAGCTTGTTTCACCACTGCAGTGCCAAAACAGAGAAGAGTTGTACATTTGCCGTCCAACCTTTTCCCCCTTTTAGTGATGGAGGACCCGGGACCTTTCTGTGTGGAGTTTGCATGTTCTCCCCGTGCTTGCGTGGGTTCTCTCCGGGTACTCCGGCTTCCTCCCACAGACCAAAAACATGCAGGTTGGGGATTAGGTTAATTGGTGTCTCTAAATTGACCATAGGTGTGTATGTGAGTGTGAATGGTTGTTTGTCTATGTATGTTAGCCCTGTGATAGGCTGGCGACCTGTCCAGGGTGTACACCGCCTCTCCCCCGTTGCAGCTGGGATTGGCTCCAGCCCCCCCGCGACCCTCGTAGAGGATAAGCGGTCACGATAATGGATGGATGGATGGTACAAGTTGACCAGCTGAGGTAGTTGCACGGAGTGCTCAAGCAGGGGCGTGGGGTTTCACTAACGCTTGGAGGTAGGTAGGGGTAGTTCCCTTAACAGCTTTTTAGGCCAGTAGCATCGTCTTGAATTAGATGTGAGCCACTACAGGGAGCCAGTGGAGGTCATGGAAGAGGGGGGTCACGTGGGAGAATTTGTGTCGGTTGAACACGAAGCGTACTGCAGTGTTCTGGATCCGCTGCAAAAGTTTTATCGCAGTTGCAGGGAGTCCAGCTAAGAGCGAGTTGCACTAGTCGAGGCAGGAGATGACAAGTGTATATATATGTATATGTCTCTTTTAAGCCTCGTTTGACTGCCATAAAAGACTGGGTGGACAGCAAGTTTTTACAGTTAAACATGGATAGGACTCAGGTCCTTTTCCTCAGGGTCAGGGTGCTTAACACTGAGCAACCAGTGTATCGGCTGAAATCATTGTACATGTTTCATCCAGCTAAGAAACATTGCCAAACTCGAGAGCTACTGATGGTCTTCACGCTTTTGTGTCATCCTGACTAGAACTGCAATTCCCTTTTGACCTGCCTCAGCAGGCTGCCACTGGACCGTCGACAAAGGGTCCAGAAAGCTGCGGCTGGCATGTTGACCCGGTCTAGCCAGACAACTCACATCACACTCATCGTATCTTCGTTACATGGGCTTCCCATCAAGGTCAGGGTCAATTTTAAGGTACTTCTTTGGACATGTAAGGCCTTGCATTGTCAGGAAACATTTCTGACCCACCTCTTCCTTATATCACCAGTAGGTCACGGTCTTCTGACCAGGGCTTACTGGTTGTCCTGAGCACTGGACTGAAAACAAAAGGCGCTTTTGAAGTGGTGGCTCCAACGCTCTTCCTATAGACATACAATCTGCAGTCTCTGTATGCACCTGCAAAAACCTCTGCTGCTGCTTATCTTTTATTGTTTCTTTCATTTTACTGAGTTAGTCTTATTTTTCAATATAGTTTTCTAAAGCACTTTCTGACCATGCTCGGTGAAGGTTGCTATACTAAATAAACTGTACATGCTTTTCTCACTTTTTGTTCAAGCTACTATGGTGATAAAATTGATAAACAAATGTATATTTTCAGGGTGGCTTTCCTTTAATGGTATCTAAATTAACTTAATGATCAATTTTCAATACTCAATCAATAAAAGAGCACATTTTTGAATTAAGTATGAACACTACATCTTTCAAGATAGTCTTTCTCTTCATTGTTGCTCTTTGAGGACAGATTTCCCTCCCTCAAGTCCTAGGAAGTCTCAGGATTGCAGTCATAACAAGCTCCCAGCCTCAGCATGGACTCCTATATAGGTTCTCAGTAGGTACGGATGCCCTGGCCTCTCGCTGTCTCTCTCGCTCTCTCTAACATACACGGCAGGGGGACATTCCTCTAAATTCTCCCTCTCTGGCATGCTGTAAATCTGCCCTGAGAGACACAGAGTCCGCCTGGCCTGAGCCCTCAGCCCTATACAAAGAAACAGAACAATAAAGAACAAAACTGCCATGAAACATCCATAGATTCTTCCGCTTTCAGTCAACAGACAGAAAATGTACTTTGGGTTTGATGTCCCAATGTCCACAGCTTAGCTGAAATCATCCTTTCTCGAGCTGCCTAAAGGTCACCACATCCAACCACAGCCACCGCATGTATAAAAGCATCAACGCAACTAAGAGGGGCGTGTGATGAGAGGTGCTGGGTCAAAGGTGGTGTATAGGGGAGGATGGGACATGCAGGATCTCTCTCCCTCCCTGTGGAACGCACAGCCCTGAGGACTGCAGCGCTCCCATGCCAGCAGTGGCTCCACCGTTTAGAAAAAAAAGGAGGTCCTTGGCAGTGTTCCCTCTCTCTTTGTCTCCCTCCTTCTCCCTCTCTGCCTCCCTCTCCCTGAACACCTGCACTGAAAGCCTGCCGTGCTTTATCTGCAGTATCTGTTGAGATGAAGAGATTCCTCAGTGTGACCCATGCAGCAGAGCAGAACATCAGGGTCTATGTACTGCACGGACTGGTGGCTGGGTTCTGCACTGCCGGGGGGCCACTCCATTGCCTTCATACCCCCCCCCCCCCCACATACACACACACACACACACACACACACACACACACACACACACACACACACACACACACACACACACACATGTACACACAGACACATGCACACAGGAGGAATGAGACAGGGCGTAGCTTTGAAAACGCCATCATACCAATTGCGTATCCAAATAAGAACAAAGTTGAATGTACAGGAACAGTTATTTCAAATGTGTAAAATTTAGATAGAAACCAACCCATGAAACAGAAACTAAATTCACATGAAACATCTCCATTCATCGCTGAAACAAGGACAAGATAGTTTTAAGTCCAAAGCCTTTATTGCAATGTGACAGTGAACTTACCTGACCTTAAATTAGGAATAAAACCCTGGCCCAGGAGAGACCAAGGCGCTTTGACATAAAGACCTACCACTGACCAGGCATGGATCTTAACATATCAGAGGTACGTAGGACGGTGTGCGAGAAATGGCCCGTTTATACTAGTGAAACCATCAGGCCCCATTTAGCTCCTCCACGTCTTTTAGGACTTTTCATCAATCTCTGCTTCCACCTAGCGTTGGAGATCCAGCACTACATAGTTTACTCATAGCTACTTAGGCAATTCATATATCTATATAATCTAGTTTTAATATTTATATGAATACATGTGGCAGTAATTAGATTCATAGACATATTCAGGTATTTGATATCTATCTATCTATCTATCTATCTATCTATCTATCTATCTATCTATCTATCTATCTATCTATCTATCTATCTATCTATCTATCTATCTATCTATCTATCTAGTAAGTAAGTAATTTTAATTTATAGAGCACGTTTAAAACAGTTTACACTGACCAAAGTGCTGTACAGAGGATATGGCTAAAAATAGAAAATAAAAGCAGATCAGAACAAGCAAAATATAAAAAGGCAAACACAGAGAAAGTAAGCAAGACAAATACAGAAGTAAAATTGACAAATAGACAGCCCTAACAAATAAATAGCAATAGTACAGAAGACATTTGAATATGAAGAAGAGAGGAGAGAGATGGACAGCTATAAAGCAGGGAAGGCCTATCTATCTATCTATCTATCTATCTATCTATCTATCTATCTATCTATCTATCTA
Organism: Urophycis tenuis; assembly: GCA_036785325.1. Taxonomy (NCBI): domain Eukaryota; kingdom Metazoa; phylum Chordata; class Actinopteri; order Gadiformes; family Phycidae; genus Urophycis; species Urophycis tenuis. The sequence continues at coordinate 10,251,338 of JAXIVH010000014.1, read as the reverse complement.
TCTATCTATCTATCAATCTATCTATCTATCTATCTATCTATCTATCTATCTATCTATCTATCTATCTATCTATCTATCTATCTATCTATATCTATATCTATATATACTGTATATTTAGTTTGGTAGATGAGGTAGAAGAAAACTAAGCGTGTAAAGAATCCCTCAGACCTCTCAGGAAGAGGGAAATTCACAGACAAAATGAGTGCGCAACTCTGTGATTACCCATTGCGCCCCCAACACCACCTTATCCTTACGCAACCTCTTCCTGACCGCCTCATTCCTCTTCACTGCGTCTCACGGCTGCCCGTGTAGTAAGACAGGAGATTACCAGAAGAACTACAGGCTCTGCGCACTACAGGTACGTTCCTTTGAGGTGTAGTGGAAGTTAGGCCTTTAATCTACATGCCTTACCTTAATTAATTGACTTACCTAATAGCCTAGTGATATCATAAACGTTATAAAGATGAATGAAAATAGATAATAGATTTTCATTGGCAATTATACGCTGTTCTTTGTCTTCACGAACCTCCAAATGAGTAGGCAAAATAGCAAATTTGTAACACAATTATGTTGTCAATATAACAATAATAATAATATAACATATATATACATTCTCACTGGTTTGGATTAGGATTAGAGTTTGTGTTGCTGGTCAGCCGGTGTGCTCGTCTGGCTGTGACCCAAAGGGTGTTACAGTTTGACCCTTTTAAAAAGATAATCAATAATATCAATTAATTTAATCTCTGAATTTCAAGAATAAAGTTAATTTCGAGAATAAAGTTCCTTTCATTTGACTGGAATGGAAGATTCGACATTACGTCGAGACTTTTATTAGAATCAGCGAGGGGGCTGCGTCGAGATGAACCAGCGAGCAAAGATTTGTTTTGTTTTGTTTTTCTTTGAGTTTTTGTGAGTCATTTTCCGTAATGTTGGCATACCGCTATCAGAGTGTCTGCCTACACACCTTGCTCTGAATTTGTAACACGAGGTCTCAGACAGACTCTACATTATACCTCCAATCGCGACTGAGCGCATCGCCGTGACGTGAAGCTCGGACAATGAGGGCTCCAACAGGTTACTAGGCGGTTAAGGGTGCGGCAGCAGAGGCTAGGAGGAAGTTACAGCATTGAAGTCTGTGTCAGAAAAGAGCTAAAATACATAATAACTCCACACGTTTTGATTAGCCCTTGGGTGTATTATTCACTTCTAGTCTTGCAAACTATTGAATTGAGCAACCTTTGCTGAGGTAAAAGTGGTCTGGGGATTAAATAGCAGTAATATTAAATATACATGAATAAACTTGTTAACTTGGCGAGTCAAAATAATGAATTGTTCATAAGCAAAACACGTGGATCAACATTGTATGTATGTATTGTATGTATGTTTAAAATGAGGAATTAAAAACTAAGTTAGAATCTAATCAGATTTGTTTGCCACTTGACAGATAGAGGCGATAGACGTCTTCCAACAGTAAACATGGACGTCATCACAGAGGTGAAGTCACCATCCCCAGCTCATGTCACAAGCAGTTCCACTCCAGACAACACCAGTGCCCATGAGGACTTCCTGGACTCTGAGTTTCGCTACTCCCTTTTCTCCATCTCCTATGGCATCATCTTCATCCTGGGCTTCCTGGCTAACTGCTACGTGCTCTTCGTCCTCCGTCGGATACGCGAGGCGCAAGCTATCGGAGAGATCCGCATTTACATGGCCAACCTGAGCGTGGCCGACCTGCTGTTCGTCTGCGCCCTGCCCTTCTGGGTGGACTACTACAGTCGCCACGGCGACTGGATCTACCCGGACGTCTTGTGCCGCGTGACCGGCGCCATGTTCTTCATCAACACGTACTGCTCCATCTTCTTCCTGTGCGCCATCAGCGTGAACCGCTGTTGGGCCATCACGCGGCCCCTGAGCGCCGCCTCCGCCGACCACTGGCGCCGCGGCGCCGCCGTGTCCTTCACCATCTGGGCGGTGACCCTGGGCATGGCCGTGCCGTCGCTGCTGTCGCCCGCCTCCCACATGGACGAGCAGAACGTGACCCGCTGCTTCGAGGGCTACCACCGCCAGAGCGACCAGGAGAAGCGGGGCGTGGCCCTCACCCACGTGGCCATCATCGCCGTGTTCTTCGTGGTCTTCCTCCTCGTGGTGGTGTGCAACCTCCTCATCGCGCGCACGCTGCTCCGGAGGCCCCCGGTGAGCCGTGCCGGCACGGTGGCGTCCGCCACGCCGGCTCAGAGCTTCAGGGCTACCCCGGCGTCCGCCCGGCCCCGCGGGGTGAAGTGCCAGGCGCTGCAGATGCTCTGCGTGGTGGTGGGCGTGTTCATGCTGTGCTTCCTGCCCCACCACGTGGTCCAGGGCCCGTGGACCCTGGCGGTGCTGGGGATCCGCGAGGGCTGGGGCAGCGTGAGCTGGAGCCTGGACACCCGGCAGGCGCTGAACGACGCCCATCAGATCACCCTGCTCCTCATGGGCCTCAACTGCATCCTGGACCCGGTGGTGTACTGCTTCGCCACCACAAAGTTCCGGAGGTTCATCTCGCGGCACATGAGGAAGGTGGTGAAGGGGGAGGCGTGCGCCTCGTACACCTTCACCAGCCAGGTGTCCACTCTGGACAGCAAGAGCCACAGCCGGAGAGGCCCAGGAGAGGAGCAGGACGTGGAGATGAGGGGGAAGGACTGCCAGATACACTTCATCAGAACTGAACCTCACTGACAAGAAGTGCAGCAAGGATGTTGGAGATTTATGGTTACAATGTGGACTATGATGTGAAGCCTTTAATGTATTATCTCAAGCTAGCGATGGTAGAACAATGGAGGTAGGTGTTGATAAATCACTTTAAAAAAGTACAGCTTGGCATTGTTGCTCTCATGCACTAGGTACATATGCAGTGTTCTGTTGACATCTTTCCATCTTCCGTGAACACTAATGTTCAGGTTGTTTAGTGTTTGAAAAGTCATTTCTGACATTATTCAACTGTGACATTAACAGATACCAGCAGTTGCATTGTTGCAATGAAAATCCCATAAAGATGAATTCTGCAGATATTAATTCTCATGAATTAGTGATAGTAACTCTAATGAATGACATGTTGCTCAGAGCAACATGCAGTGTATACAAGCAACAAGCAAGGTGACACTGAATCTGGATGCTAGTGTTGTGAAATCATTTGAATGCAGTGAATGTTTGTAAATGTTATGTGTACAGTTATGTGTACAGTCACTGTAAGTATCAGGCTACAATAATGTGGCAAATCTCTTGGATCTGTGTCTTGAATCTGGTTCTTTTTTTATTAAATGAAGATAAAGGAAAGGCAGTATTCTTCCACAACCTTTAGACAGGGAGGCAAAATTTGTCAAATTTGTTGTATTTTTTGACACCGGCCAAAAGACAAGACATTCAATTGTTGCATGAATGAATGTACAAACAGGTCCACACATGTACAAACAGGTCCACACAGAGTCACATTTTATGCTGGAATAAGAAATCGCTTAAATCAGGAAATACTCTGAGGAAACCTCCCGAGAAGAAAAGTCTGACCTGGGGCGAGTCCAACTGTAGATATGTACTATACACCCACAGTATATATATATATAGATATATAGATAGATAGATAGATAGATAGATAGATAGATAGATAGATTGATAGATAGATACACTGATTTTTTGTTATAGCATTATAAATACACATCCCTATGTGTATTTTGTTCCTTGAGCCATTGTATTTTAATGACAAACATGATACATGTAGTCACGTCATTAAAGTAATTTTTATCAAAAACTGATGTTTTCTGTCATTTCCCACCCAAAACAATATTTGTACAAACTTGCCAATCATCCCTGAAGTACTTTCAGAAAAAAGGGAACATACATCCAAAAATTCATACAACCTTCAAAAGCTGCTGATAAAAGGGGAGATGCAGTTTTGCCATTCCCCCTCAATCTTAATTTTCCTCTCCTTAGAGGTCATTTACCAGAAGCTGGAGTAGACGTCATTACCAGCCATGGAGGTCTAGAAGAGGCTGGAGTAGACGTCATTACCAGCCATGGAGGTCTAGGGGAGGTTGGAGTAGATGCCTTTACCAGCCTTGGAGTTGTGCTCCAGGTTTCCGTAGGCCAGGTTGGTTCCGGTATAGTTCATGTAGTCACCTGGACTTTCAGTATGTGGTAGGCCATCACTTAAACCAAACATAATAAACAGATAAAGAAACTTGATGATATTATGTAAAATATATTCTTGGTAATTTACTTTTTGATTCACAGTGTGACTTATACACAAAAATGAAGATTAAGATAACAATGTCATAATGTGGGTGCTTATAACAACTATGGGCTTACCTTGGGTCCATTTTAGAACCTGTCAAACCTGTAAATGAATTAACACACACACACACCCACACACACACACACACACACACACACACACACACACACACACACACACACACACAACCCTTACAATGAGCTCATGTTCCTTTAAAATAGTTCCCCATTTAATAGATTTAGACTTAAATAGATTAGACTTTTCACACCTTTAGCCTTGGCGCTTGAGGAAGTCACTTCTTGCAGAGGCGGGCACTGGGTTCCACCTCGGCCCCTGGCCCACCGCGTCAGAGCTGCTAGCAGGATGATCCACGCCAGGAGTGACAAACCAAAGCCTGCCAGACCGAAATAGTCCACAAGAGCCAGTCCTAAACCACGGGTACACACACCAAATATACAGACACGTTATAATGTACCGAGGTCCAAGGCAATCTCTGCTCAACACACACACACTGTTGACAACATTAGGAGCTCTAGAGGAACAGGAACACACATCACTTTCAAATCTAAAGGTCATCCAATATCAATAAGTATAAGTTATTTTATTTTTCATGATTTTGTGACAAATACCAAAGATTACACATATACATACAAAATAAATGTTATACATGATGTCACAGATGAATGCAATACAACTGTCTAATTTCCAGAGGGTGAGTACAGAAGAACCAACCAGTCTTCTGCATAGGGAAGACGACAATCATGTAGCCTGAGCTTTTCTTGGTTTGATTGAGCATCTTGCTCCTAGCCATGCAGTAGTACATCCCGCTCTGCTCTGGCCTGGAGATGTTCAAATCCCTCCCAGACACTTCTGGCCATTCCCAAGGACTCCGGTACCAGGACCAGCTGACGTCTGGTGGTGAGTGGGAGGCTTGACAATACAGCACCACAGTTTGACCTTCAAAGACCGCCAGGTTGGGGAGTGTGGACACCACCTGCAGATCTGACAATCCCTTTGCTGTGGGCGGAGAAAAGTTCCCACAAAATGAACGTTTCGCTCCCCAAATTGGGTAATATCTAATTGAATTACTTCAATATCATGATGCAGACAAATTTTATTCAACGTAGGTATTTGCACTGAAAAATGTAATTGTGCTATTCGGCTTATGGTATACAGTTGTTTCATATTAGTTATGACAGTGCGTTGGCAACAGATGATTTGGTGAAGCCAGGAGAGACAGTCAGCGTCTCTCCATGAAAATCTCATGAGATTTTTTTTCTGCCAATAATTTTGTGCTGGTCCACCAACATAGAACCAACAAAATATGATTGTGTTGATTTGAAAATGATTTTATTCCTTTCACTAATTAAAATAGTCAGTTAAAATTAGTGATTGAAATAGTGAGCTAGCAATGGCCTGTTAGTAGTCATTGCAGAGGTCCACTGCACCAGACAGACATACTTTATTGATCCCTGAGGGAAATTGCGTAATTGCGTACCACTGAATGCATTGATTGATCAGAATCTAGTATTCAAAGCAATCTAATAAATTGCTGTGACTGTAGCCACAAATCACTTTTGCTCATAGTAAAACTTACATAGTGCAGGGTTAAAGGTGCTTTAACAGGCAGAGTTTGATTATTAGGAATGCCATAGCTGTCCGTCAGCTAACTGAGTTAAATGCTCTGTGAGAATGTCTTATTTTGAGTTGAATAAACCTGCCTCTGTATGATCAAATTCAAGATTTTAAGTTATGACCAATCAGGGCATCTCTTTCCTGGTGGGTTTGGGGAATCCAACTGTCAAGTGTGTGAATGCAACATCTCTCAATGTGTTTCATTCACTTCTGCTGTTTTGCTCTCTCTCTGCAACTCAGATTTGACCAGATTTGAACAACTTTAAGTAAAAGTCCATAATCAAATGGGCAACACGGTCACTGTGGACACTGACATTTTCATGACAAGGCACTGGTCATATACAGTACACATTACAACGACACACAGTAGTCATCAGTCATCAATTATGAATGTTTAGCAATGGTAAGTCAATCATATTAGTTTTATTACTGTTAGATTGTCATTCGAGGTTGTGGTAATGGTCGTTCCTCTTGTCACTCACCCACTACGGTGAGGGTGAAAAGTTGACTGATAGAGGTTTCTCATTTCACATTAGAACATAGATATTTCCCAGAGTGCTCAACAGTTGCAATGAAGTTTAGATGAAGTTCATTCTGTACAATGTTGTATTGACCCAAGGTGTGGTTGAAATAATACCAAGAAAATATTCAAGGAATATGTGGAGATGGATCGCATGTCCGCTCAAATCGTGCACCTGGAATTACTACTATATCCCCGTCCCTTTGAATGTGTTTGACATGTTCTTTTCATAAATGAACACAACTTGGCATGTGCCACTTTCAGAAATCCAACATCCAGGACTACAAATTGCTTAAGACTCTTCATGAAGATCTCCCTACCTGCTGTTTCAGAGAAGAAGAGTAATAGAAGAGACCAAGGCAGCATCTTCGGTGGCCAACTGAACTGTGATTGCAACTGCTTTTCAACAGGTGGAAGCTACAGGTTGGTGGAGGTGGAAGGAGTGGTGGTGGAAGGAGGAAGTATCAGGTTCTCTTCAAATGCACACACACACACACGCACACACAGACACACACACACACACACACACACACACACACACACACACACACACACACACACACACACACACAAGGTAAAATTAACTGCCACAGGTACGTCACACAAGTTACAAGTGTAACTTTGAATCCCTTTGTAAGGCAAGTCAAGTCTGCCTGGCTACATCACTCCCAGGCCTCTGTAGTTCTGTAACCCCCAGCACTATCTACCCTCAGACAGCACCAGATTGGTGCCCCCTCCCCACTACCACCTGTGACAGAAGTGCAGTGATGTGCAGTGTTTCTTCTACTAACGGCACTGTAAAAAACATTTTGTTTTTGTGTTCTGCAATTGAACAATAATAGCAGAACATAATCGGCCATAATCATGCACACACACATCAACAGACACACATCTCAGCACTGCTGTTGGAAGAAACCTTTGTAGAATAGGGGAAGCGGTCCTGCCTATATGATGATTTTTACTCCAGATCATTGCAAAATGACCAGCACCACACTGACTTGTGCAAGAATAATTGCAGATTGTCCTTAGAAACCTGTTTGTTTTCTGAGCCTAGGATTGGATCCACAGTAGTAGCCTACTTTAGAAGGAAATGTTGCGTTTTATGCAGAGGATTCCAGCAACAACTGTGTACAAAGTGTTTCCCGTTTCGTTCTTGAGTGAAAAAGTCCCTCAGAAAAACTAAATAGTGCAACAATGGATGTCATGGCGAATAGAGAGAGAGAAGAATACGTCTTCTCCACTGCACTACAAAGTGACAACCTCAACTGAGCTCACAGTCAAGAGTTTCCATTAGATTAGATTAGATTAGATTAAACTTTATTGTCATTGTGCATAGTACAAGTACAGAGACAACGAAATGTAGTTGCCGCTCTAACCAGAAGTGCAAAGGAGCGATTTAGGTGCAGTATGTACATGAATACTGCAATATGAGTGGACAGTTGTAAAGTGACAGCAGTAAGTAAACAGTGGTCCTGTAAAATAACCAGTAAACAGTGCAAGTAGTAAGAAGTAAACAGTAAACAATAAACAGATAGTGCAAGTAGAGGTAGTAATTTTAGAGGCAGTGGGAGGGCAGTAGCTCAGTGGATAGAGCACGTGGACAGAGGGGGTTGTCTACTAACCCTAGGGTTGGCGGTTCAATTCCCTTGATCCCCCTCCTCCAACTGTCCACACGTCGAACCCCACAAATGTGCTGATTGTAAGACGTTTGGGACAAAAACGTCTGCTAAATGCCCCTTTACCCTTTAGATAGTAATTATCGAGCAGCATAGATGAGTATGGATAGTACAGTGTTACAGAGCAGTACAGCATGGTAATAAATAATAGGGTGGTGTACAGTAGTGCAATACAACAAAAAGCAAAGGTAAAGTGACTAGTGAGGTATGCGCAGCATCAAAATGGGTACAACGGATAAATGCAGTTGGTATGGTAAATGTCACTGAAGTCTCCCTTGACATAACGTTTTCGTAGCAAAGACGCAACAACCAAATTGATGAATTAGTGCAAGTGTGTATAGACAGACAGACAGACAGACAGACAGACAGACAGACAGACAGACAGACAGACATACTTTGATGATCCCTGAGGGAAATTGCATCAATGGTATATTAGAGCATTCTACATTGCAGAAAATGCAGATGCTTAAGTGTGAGCTATAACATAAGAATTTCCAACTATAATTTAATACAATTGTGCCCAAATGTTTTACTATTGTATCAGTAAATTCTAGTCTGCATTGCTCTTACTAAACTCATACCGTGCCGATATCATAAAGGGATGTTTGAACAATATGGATCACGTTTACATTCTTTCATCTCCAATGTTTGCTCAGGATTGGAATTTCACAATTATGTGAAATTAATTTCTGGGGTTGGATTCCGTGGAAACCAGCAGTTGACACGGCAATAGGTATGATGTTGAGTAGCATTTGACATGCTACATAACAACACTAATAGAGGGGGATGTCACAGGCACTTAACGCCTTTGCTAAGCACTGATGGCATTGCCGTGGTGAACTGCTACTTTCTTGGCACATATTTGTTTAAAAGCAAAATGAGAAATGAGTGATACAATTCACTGAGCAGAGCTTCACTTCCTCTTTAAATTGTTTGGACCTGAGGGGAAAGGGGGAAGCTGTGTCTGTTATTCTCTTTTTATTTCAGTGCTTCCCTTTTCATTCTCTCCTACATCTCTTTTTTAAATGTATTCTATTTCTCACTTCAAGTTTGTTTCATGGTTTTAGTATCTATGTAATTGCCAGCAGATGTAGGTGTGTTATTTTTATGGCAGATGGATAAATACAGACATTATCTTCCTTATAGAGCAAAGCTTGACAATGTGTGTTCTAATTAAGCTTGGCGATGGAGCCACTGTGTAGTTTCAGTTTACATTTATTGCTATGGTTAAAGCAAGCAACAACTGGGCACTGATTAATTTGATTGAAACATCCAGCACATAAGGCTGTTGTTTGGCTATAGAGCTGGGTAGTCCCACCTACTTTGATGATGAACTGAGCTGGTGGTAATCTTCAAAATAATTCTTCGGGAGTCAATGGACAAAAAAATATCTTTTTCTTCTGCTCGGGCAGCTAGACATTCAAACAACACATGGTCAAATGTTTGAATTATTTCAAAAATTGTTTGTTCCAAATTATGTGCAAGAAATAAAGAGCAACTGCCTTTTTTAAAATATGATTAAAATAGCTAATATCTAGTGTATATCGCTAGACTGTAGCTGGGTGGTTGGTAAAAAAGACTTCCATTCTCTGCTGCCACATCCATGTTTTCACTGCAGACTGCATTAAATGGGTCCTATGATGCACTTTTTCATGGTTCATAATTACATTTGGGGGTACTTCTTGAATAAGTTTACATGCTTTAAGCTATATGTTATTATTCTCATACTGTTCATTGCTGCAGAACGCTGTATTTTTATACAATTTCTTTCAGTGCACCAGAATGCCAAGCAAAGTGGAAAACTTCTGCTGCTGAGATTTTATGCCACTTGAGAATGTTCTGTGCTTATCTCATCATCAATCTCATCTGGCATCAACCTTTAATAAAAACAAAAATGTACACACTGAATGAAATAAATATACAATATAAATATACACAATGAGTTATTGCACTAATTAATTATTATGTGTTGTTGCAATTTGAATTATTATTATTATATATATTTGGGCGATATAGAAACTGAAGGGGGTCCAAAAAGCCTAAAGTCGTTGGGTTGTGTACACACCTGCCATCTGTGCAGAGCTTGATGTCACTCCATCATGTCCTGCTGCTTTCCTGGGGTCTTCCTGATTCAGAGCCCTAAGAACCTGTGTGTGTGTTACCTGGAGTGCTCTACATTACTACAACCTTTGATTTGCATTGGCGTCATGCATCACCCTTTTCACTGGACATGATCCTTAACGTATATCATCTATCTGTTCTAACACAATTTAATTTGGAGTACAAGTTTGACAGTGTTTTGGAAATTGTAAATTCCGACTTGAGATTGAACGCAACAGACACAGGAGTCGATGAAAAGGCAACCAGTCTTCACAGGACTGGCGGAATAATTGAAATAAAAATATAAAATAACATATTTTGGTTGCTGCAGTACATAAAAGGCGCAGCTCTGTGTGAAACAGAGATGAAAAAGAAGTGCGCACCAATTGCAGTTGGCAAGTGTACAAAGAGGGGATGTATCATGAAAATCTGGTGATCCTAGTCGGCCTTGAAGAGATAACAATGTGTGACTTGCACCTCAAGACAGATGTTGTGTCTGTAGGCCTCAAGGCAGAGGAATCAACAGATAGTAAAGTATCATCTGGGTAGAAGGGTCAGTTATTTTCCATACATGGATAGAAAGTCATAGAAGGGTCAGTTATTTTCCAGTAGCAGTGAAGCACATGTTGCTTCCTGGATCATCTTCTGGGTCTGCCCTATGCAGTGACATTGCACCCCCAGGCATTTACTTTGGGACAGCTCCCCTGTTATATATAGAGAATGTCCTCTGCACAGAGCGCAGTGACTCAGAGCCTGATGAATAACTGTGGTGTAACATTACAGCTTGTATTATCACAAATCCAAAAACATACTTGAACAATGTTGAACATCTTGTGATTGGAAAGCCATCGCCATATTTCTACACATTTTTGGCAAAGGTGGGCCTTACTAGTTCTGCTAGTAATGTACCGTTGTTTAGCTTAGCGGTTTGGCTAGGTCATCAGGGCTTCTTCCTCTCCCCCTCATGCTCTCTCTTGCTCGGTGTGTCAGATGTCAGATTAGTCAGATGAATAAATAATCATGTCAGACTCGTTATTCATCTGCCTCCTTTAGTGATAACGGTATATGTGATGAATGCAGTTTATTTACAGTGTTGGAGGTGAGGTTTAGCAACCTGGAAGCGTGGCTCCACAATTCCGAAACTCCAACATTAGCTGCTGTAGTTAGCCGCCCCCCATAGCCGGTGTGGTGCAGCTACTGCAGCTCCCGAGCAGCCAAAACAGCATGGTTGGGTACCTGTATGAAGGAGGCACAGCCCTAAAGCCCACGGATCACCATCACGTAGCTAATTAGTTCTCAGCAACACACCTGTTGAGGCTCCGGAACATACCAAGAAACCAACTCTGGTCATTGGCAGATCTACAGTCAGACATGTGAAGTTTCCCCGTCCTAAAGACACGCCAACACCAGCGACCGTAGTCACATCCTTTCCTAGGGCCAGAGTGGGCGACATTGAATACCATTTGAAACTGCTGGCTAAAGCTAACTGTAAATACAGTAAGATTATAATTCCCGTCGGCAGTAATGACTCCTGACTGCGTCAGCTGGAGGTCACTAAAATGAATGTTGAGTCGGTGTGTACATTTGCTAAGACAATGTCTGACTGTAGTTTTCTCTGCCCCCCTGCTTAATCTAACCAGTGATGTCATGTATAGCCGCATGTCATCTTTTAACCTCTGGCTGGCGAGGTGGTGGTGTCCCGATAATGATGTAGGCTGTGTAGATCACTGGCAGACATTCTGGGGAAGACCTGGTCTGATTAGGAGAGACGGCAGTCACCCTACTTTGGAAGGAGCCGATCTCATAGCTAAAAACCTGACTGAGTGTATTTCACCTCCATCCTGACAGTTGGGTTGGGACCTGGAAGCAGAGTCGCAGTCTTACCCACTTCTCTGCACTTCCATAAACACTTCTAATGTGTGTCCGACACAATCACACATTGTGTACGTAAAAAAAAAAAAGGAGTTAGTCATCGGAACCTAGTAAATATTGAATTCACAACTGCAATAGTAAAACAAAATAAGAAGATAATTAGACATGGACTCGTAAATATCAGATCTCTGTCATCTAAAGCTGTATAAGTACACGAACAATTTAATGTCAGATTATCATATAGATCTGCTTTGTTTAGCATTTAATAATCATTCCACAGAATCCTCTTTTATGGTTTGAATGAACACAGCTGGACTACACACCATGAGGTAAACATTCCCTCACTAGATGTCTATCTGATCGCTACATTTAAGGAAGCCATTCCATTTGCACTGAACTCAATGGCATGTGGAAATACAACTGACGACCTTGCTAACTCATGCCCACACAAATTGATCATCTTGGTGATGGTACTGCAAGCTCACTGCGAATTACACTCAACTCTGTTGCACCCATGAGGAGGAGGGTGAGGGGTGGCAGGGGGCTGGCTCTACCATGGAGCACCATGGACCTGGAAGAAGCTCATTTAGTCTTGCCAGATAGTCTTAAAACATACAGGAAGTAGGGTTACCACCTGTGTCTGACAAAAAACATGGACATATTGATGACACGACATACACGGCCCACCTGCATGAACAAAAATGTCCCTTAGACATCCGACATATGCAACAGAATTGTCTTTTGTGCAGATACGCACTGGATATTTTAAACATCAAGTATTCTCATGAGAGGGAACGGCTTACCTGATTCCTTAGATACTGGTGTGTGTATTGCTTGTGCTTGACTTCTCTACCCATCGGCTAAACACATGAGTAGAGGGATGACATTAGAGTTGCCTTTAAAATACTTTGGTATCACATAGCCTCTTACACTTAATGCATCTGTCAGATAGGCCTTCTGGATGTAATAATTTTCTTACCTGGTCTTCCATTTATATTTTGTGTTTCCCTTTGCTGCAGCTATCAGTGACTTGTGTTCTTCAACAAACGTCTTGAATTCAGGGCATGGTATTTTAAAATTCAATCTGACCTGAAGCTCAGCCTTCACCATTGTAACTGACAGTCTGTTTCTCTTATCAGACCAAGCATCTTCCATATGGCTGAAAACTCGCTCTGCATAGGCATTACTGACAGGTATTGAGAAAACAAAGGCAACTACTTTCAACAGCTCAGTAGAATCAGTTGCCTTGCTGAAGAAATAGCCCCACTTTCTGTCTGGTGTTAGGTCTTTTGGAATGGTGTCTAACACCTCATTCAGGATGACAACATCACTGTACAGCTTGTCCTCATCAACATCCAGGGCTAGTTTCTCCACTAAAACATCCAACTCAGACCACTGGAGTGATTGTCCTTCATTAAGGCTGAGACAGGCAATATGTGCAAGTATCTGGTCATTGAAATCAAATTTGTTGTCAAGATATTGCACTGCTTTCTCAAAAAATCTGTCTACCAGGCTTTTGAACTTCTCCTGTTGCTGAGGTAAAGTTTCTCCAGTGTTTGCTTTGCTTTGCTGCCATAGAATTGGTCTTTGCGTCCTGCAATCAGCTGACTGCGCAAACGATTAATCACAGAGTGCACTTCAATAACAGTTGCACTGTCACTCTAGGATTCTAATGGATGAGTCAAACTCTTGCATTACATTGTGCATGAATTCCAGGATGCATTCAGCAACAGTACAGTCCACATTTTCTGCATCAGTTGCACCACACACAAATGCCCAGATGATACTTGGGCAGTCCTCCTGCCCTAGAGACACAAAATAAGACTTAAGAGCTGGCCAACACTCTAAAATCCTTTGAATTGCTGGCAGCAAAGACAGCCACCGTGTGGGGACATGCCTCAGTATTTCCTTGTATTGTGTATTTGTAAATTCACAGAAGTCCTTCAGCCTTTCCACTTTTTTAGCAGAACAACTGAATTCACTATACACCTTCAGCACGAAGGCCTCCACATCACACCCACCAGCACTAAATATGCGATTGACTGTTTTCACAGTGTTGTTAAGGATATGGCACTTGCAATTGCCCTTCACAATGCGTGGGTTAGCTGCTCTGAGTTTCTGAAAGACAGAGTTGTGCCGCCCATAATTAACTGATGCATTATCTGCACCATAGGCACTGATTTGATTGACTGAAAGTCCATTGCTCTCAGTAATAGTCACTATCTGTTTAAATATGGCTTCACTAGATTCATCAGAGTCATCATAACATTCTAACAAGCCATACTTGACACCTTCGGAGGCACTGAAATACTGGACCGTGTAGGGAAACAATTTTGTATGGCCGGAGTTGGACGCGTCAGAACATACTGCAAAGTAGTGCGCTCTCTGTAACTCTTCCGCTAGCCTTTGCTGACTAAATGGTGCCAACACATTCTCCACTAAGGCCTCACTCTTAGTTCTGCCACAGGACATCTTTGTTGCAATATCACTGTCACTGAATATTTTTGCATTGACTTTGTTCCCACAGTCAGTTGACAGGTAGCTGTGGCCATGTCGCACACCATGGTAAGTAGCTGTTAATTCGGCGACAGTAACTTTGTCTGCTGAGCTTTTTGTGATCATGAATGATGAAATTGCCTTGGTTTGTCTGGTAACTTGAACACGATTTTGATGTTTTTTTGTTTTAGCATGGTCATCCAAGGCAGTTTTCCCTTCATGCTTAACGAGAATCTTAACTGAGCATAGGGAACATGTAGCAGAAAGTTGATCGCCTGGGGTGGGTATTAGCCATTTGGAGTAATTTTCGTTTTTCATCCAGTCATTATTAAAACAAGTGTTACGTTTCATTTTCTTTTTAACTGGCCTGTCAGTCCCAGTAGTGCCATCCTCGTCCTCAGTCTCCCCTCCCATGTCGACGTTGTTTCTATTCCGAAGAACCTACAGTAACGTGAAGCAAGCGATTTAACCTCCCTCCGTCTGCGCACGAGAGAGTGATTGAGCACAATGAGATGCAACGCATATTAGTGTGAGGACGCGCAGGAAAAAAATATTTTATGATCAGGAATGCTCGTGCTGACAAAGCCCATGAAAAACCGGGACATTCCGTGTCCCGGGAGAATTTAGAAATTTCCGGGGACAGGCTACAAAAAAGAAGGACAATCCCGGTTAAACCGGGACAGGTGGCAACACTAATAGGAAGGCTCTCCGAAATGCCAGAGCAGCCTATTGCTCATCATTAATAGAGGAAAATAAGAACAACCCCAGGTTTCTTTTCAGCACTGTAGCCGGGCTGACAGAGAGTCATAGCTCTATTGAGCCAGGTATTCATAGCTCTCAGTAGTGGCGACTTCATGACCTTCTTCAATGAAAAAGTACTAATTATCAGAGACAAAATTCAGCACCTCCTGTCCTCCACCACTACCGACACCAGTTCTTCAATCTCAGGAACTTTAGATAGAACTGTATCTCCTGATATGTTTTTGGATAGTTTTTCTCCTGTTGACATTCACCTACTAACCTCTATGATTTCCTCATCCAAGCCATCCACCTGTCTCTTGGACCCACTAAGCTGCTGAAAGAAGTTTTACCGTTAATCAGCACTTCTTTAGTTGATATGATTAATCTGTCTTTATTAACAGGCTATGTATCACAGTAATTTTAAAACTGTAATCCAGCTGTAATCAAACCTCTTCTGAAAAAGGCTGATCCAGAGGTTCTAGCAAACTATAGACCAATATCTAACCTGCCCTTTCCTTCCTAGATTTTAGATCTTAGTGCTGCATTCAACATCATTGATCAGAGCTTGTTACAGAGACTGGAACATTTAATTGGTATTAAAGGAACCACACTGAGGTAGCTGGTTTAAGGCCCAATCTCAATTCTCTATCTTACCCCTTCCCCTTACCCCTTCCCCTTGGTTTTGCGCGTTCACGTGGGACCAAGGGCTATCTCAATTCTCATTTCGACCGAGGGGTAGGGCCAAGGGGAAGGGGTATACACCCCTTGAAACTAAGTAAGATCTGGAGCTTACTTGAAACCAAGGGATACCCATTACAATGCGCAACCGGCAACAATCGCGGCCAGATCTCAACGAGAGTCACATAAATGTAAGTAAGTAAGTAAGTAATAAGTATTTTCGGCTGAAATAATTGATTTAAAATTTACAACAGTATTGTTTTGTGCTCTAAACAGTCCTGTACCTATATATTTGCAACCATATTCTTAATCGAAACTTTTTTGAAAATCGATATGCGAACGTTACATTGCTGAGTGCACAACTACACATTTCTCTGACTAGCAGTGAACTCCATGCATGTCTAGTTTACTAAACACAATTAGCAGCGAATTCCGTTTGATATCAGTGTAGACAACTAGAGACAAATCGATACGTGCTTTACATATATCGTCCTTTTTCACACAGGAACGCCGGAGGAAACCCGGCAGCTGATACGTTTTCGGCACGAAAACGAGCAGAAATTTCTGAAATCAAAATACGCTAAATCAAAATACGCTTCAAAGCAAATGTGGGAGTGAGTCATGCGGTCAATGTTGCAGCCATTCATAATTGTAAATAAAGACATGTTGGTTAACAAAGACATTGTTTCTGAACATCAATGAAATTCAAAACCGTATTAACTGAAAAAGATACAAAACACCATGTATATAACAAATTGTCAATATTTTGTCGTCAATGTATGATGACGTAACCGTAACGAGTGTTGTCTCAATTCATAGGGGCATGTAGCCCTTACCCCTCTGTTTCAAGGGCCAAGACGTAGGGGAAGGGGAAGGGCCAAGGGGAAGGGGAAGGGGTAAGATAGAGAATTGAGATTGGGCCTAAGTCTTATCTATTGGATAGATTTCAGTTTGTTCATGTCAATGTTGAATTCTCCTTTCATACCAAAGTTAGTCACGGAGTTCCACAAGGTTCTGTGCTTGGACCGATTTTATTCACCTTATGCTTCCTTTAGTATTATTCGGAAACATACCATCTATTTTCATTGCTATGCTGATGACATCCAACTATGTCTATCAATGAAGCATGATAAAACTAATCATTTAATTAAGCTTGGACCTGAACACCTCCAGCGTACATTAACTGCTCTTATAGTCTCTCTGGATGGCATTGCCGTGGCCTCCAGCACCACAGCAGGAAATCTGGGAGTCATCTTTAATCAGGAGAAGTCCCAGCTAAAATATAGGATATGAAATATCCAAGACTGCCTTCTTTCACCTATGTAACATTGCAAACATACGGCACAACCTGTCTCAAAAGGATGCTGAAAAATGTGTCCATGCATTTGTTACATCTCGGCTGGACTACTGCAACTCCCTATTATCAGGCTGTTCCAATGATTCAAGATTCAAGATTCAAGATTCAAGTAAACTTTATTGTCAGTTTCCGTTAATGTACAGGCCATACACAAGAACGGAAATGCCGTTTCCCTCAATCCCTGGTGCAAGACAGCATGCAATATAAATATAAATATATAAAAATATAGGTATCAAAAATCTAAATAAAAATAAGAATAAAAAATAAAAATGCTACAGTGGTCGCGAGTATGTGCAATGAAACAGTAAATGGTAAACAGTAAACAGTAAACAGTAAGATGTGTAAATTGTAAACATTAAACAGTAAACAGTAAACAGTAAGAGGTGCAGTATGGGGGTAATGACAGTAATAGTAATAAATAAACAGTATGGACGTTATGAACATTATGAACAGTATGGACAGTATAAACAGTTGTGACAATGTACTATGAACAGTACTATGAACAGTTATTTAACAGATTTATATACGGAACAGATTTATATATAGACAGATTTATGGACAGTACTAAAGTGCAAAGTGTAAAGTGGCTGTGCATGGTGGTGGGGGGTGGTGGGGATGTGCATGGTGGTAGGGGGTGGTGGGGCTGTGCATGGTGGTAGGGGTGGTGGGGCTGTGCATGGTGGTGGGGGGTGGTGGGGCTGTGCATGGTGGTGGGGGGTGGTGGGGCTATGCATGGTGGTAGGTGGTAGGGGTGGTGGGGCTGTGCATGGTGGTGGGGGGTGGTGGGGCTGTGCATGGTGGTGAGCAGGTGTGTGGTGGTGGATGGGTGGGGGGTTAAAGTCCAGGGGGAGACTTTAAAGTCCAGGGGGTTAAAGTCCAGGGGTGTGTGTGTGTGTGTGTGTGTGTGTGTGTGTGTGTGTGTGTGTGTGTGTGGGGGGGGGGGGGGGGGGGGGGGGGGGGGGTTGGTGTCAGTATCCAATGTTTGTGGGAGCAGAGGGCAGAGAAAGAAGGGGGGTCAGTGCTGAGTGGGAGTTCAGCATCCTGACCGCCTGGTGGATGAAGCTGTCCTTCAGTCTGCTGGTCCTTGCCTTGAGACTCCTCATCCTCCTCCCAGAGGGCAGGAGGTTGAAGAGGCAGTGGGTGGGGTGAGTGGGGTCACCCGCAATGCTGAGTGCTTTGCGGGCCAGGCGTGTATTGTAGATGTCCTGGAGGGAGGGGAGGGGAGCACCGATGATCTTCTCAGCTGCTCTCACTATGCGCTGCAGGGTCTTCCTACAGGATGCGGTGCAGCCGCCGTACCACACAGTGATGCAGCTGGTCAGGATGCTCTCGGTGGTTCCCCGGTAGATGGAGCACATGATGGGGGCAGGTGCTCTCGCTCTCCGAAGTTTGCGGAGAAAGTAGAGGCGCTGCTGAGCTTTGCCGGCCAGTGTTGTGGTGTTGCAGTTCCAGGAGAGGTCCTCAGTGAGATGCACCCCCAGGAAGTTGGTGCTGCTCACTCTCTCCACAGCAGCACCGTCGATGGTCAGTGGGGGGTGCTGGGCGGAGGCTCTACGGAAGTCGACAACAATCTCCTTCGTCTTCTGCACGTTGAGAGAGAGATTGTTGTCCCTGCACCACACGGCCAGCTGGCTCACCTCTTCCCTGTAGTTTGACTCATCGTTGTGGTTGATGAGTCCCACCACAGTCGTGTCGTCCGCAAACTTGACGAAGAGGTTGTTGTTGAAACGAAGAGGTTGTTGTTGAATGAGAGGTTGTTGTTGAATCAATGAGTCTCTTAAGACTTTACAGCTGATCCAGAATGCTGCTGCTCATGTTCTGACAGGAACCAGGATAAGAGATCATATTACTCCCATATTAGCTTCTCTACACTGGCTCCCTGTACTACCCCACTAGACCACTGCACTCCTTTAATGGACTTGTGGTTCCCAGAATATCTCAAAGCAAATGAGGAGCCAGAGCCTTCAGGTATCAAGCCCCTCTGCTGTGGAACTAGACCCCATGTTCCTGCTCAACTATGACTGCTAGAATATGTTACAATTAGTCGTAATATCATTATTATTTTAATATCATTATTATAGTTATTATTATTGCTATGTATCATTGGTATTATTATCATGTATTATTATTCTATAGAAGGCAACCCACCCTGAGCCTCGTCTGTCTGAGGTTTCTGCCTGTTAAGAGACAACTGTTAAAAGTTTTCCTTACCACTGTCGAATAATGAAAAGTGCTTGCTCATGGTGGGAATTTCTTGGGTCTCTGTAAATAACAACATAAACAGCTTTGGTCTAGACCTGCTGTAAAGTTCTGTATCTTGAGATAACTTCTGTTATGAATTGGTACTCTACAAATAAAATTTGATTGACTTAAAAATATAAAGCTGATCGGCAAAAAACATTTGAACACTGTAACGTTGTAGTGTTCACTATAAAGTAGCAAGCTAGCTGAGGCCTAGGGCTGACCAACCAAAACCATGAACACCACAATGCTCCTGAAGTGAGGTGAGCCGGTTCAGTAAGCTGTCCGCTGTGAAGTGAAGGAGTGAAGAGCTGTGGTCAAGGGCATGCCGAACCAGCGGAGAGGCCAGACTTCTGCATCTCCGTCATTATCTGATGTAACAACGGAAGGAAAGGCTGACTAAGATGATTTGTGAAAGAGGACTTCCCCTGGTTTGGACTTTGAGCTTTGTAGCTTAGACAGCATCATACATGGATACAAAAGCTATATAGCACACTAAAGGAAAGGGAAAAACCGAAAAGCATAATATGACCCCTTTAAAAGTGAAACTCGCTGTAGTGTTTTGCTCCAGGTGGCTACCATAGGGCAACAAGAAGCCATGCGCAGTTTGATAAAAATGGGCATGACTTCTCTGAGGCTCTGTCTCTCTGACATACAAAGACTGCAAACCCTAACCCTAACCCTAACCCTGCAACAAATACACGGGGGCTGCAGTTTTCCTGGATAAAAAGTACTATAACGTTTACATTTCTCAACTGATTTCAATTCACCTTTTTTTATTTAAGGGTTTACGATCTACATGGAGTAAAAAAAAAACAAATTAAGATATTTTATTTTGAATATATATCAAATGACTTAACGTGAAGATATAGTCATTGAACAATAATTATAGTGCTTTAAGCCAGAAACACAGCAGCTCCCTCTTTACTTTAATTACTTTAATTTGTTACCAGTCTTTGCCTCTCAAACATGGCGGTGAAGTTGACATTTAGCAGCAACAGGTTGATGCAGACAATGTGGCGTCTAGGCAACGACATGACACGCCCTGGTCAGCCTCTGATTGGCTTAGCCTGACGCTGACATTCCTCACCAAAAACAGGACGCTTTTGCCGTTCTGTTGTCTTCGGCAAATTAGAAAACTGGGAGAAAGCTTTCTTCTAGAAATGCTTTAAGAAGTCAGTGACGTTGTGTTGAGAGCTACAAGTACATGAGGAGAGGAAGTTGTGGTGAGTGAATGGTTCACACTCAGGACCATACCACCCAGAAAATCAATGTTCACACACTGTATTCACACGCTGTATGTGTGTGTGTGTGTGTGTGTGTGTGTGTGTGTGTGTGTGTGTGTGTGTGTGTGTGTTTGTGTGTTTGTGTGCGTGTGTGCGTGTGTGCGTGTGTGCGTGTGTGCGTGTGTGCGTGTGTGTGTGTGTGTGAGTGTGTGTGTGTGTGTGTGTGTGTGTGTGTGTGTGTGTGTATGTGTGTTGTGTGTGTGTGTGTGTGTGTGTGTGTGTGTGTGTGTGTGTGTGTGTGTGTGTTGTATGACACCTCATCCACTACCAGTGTGCAGCACCCATCAAGGTGCACCAAAGCCCTCAGTGCACACACTGCCTGTCACATGTTGAACCAGGGCGGGACTCCGGCCGTGACACCGGGGGAAGCACCCTTACTCTTGCGATGAGCGTCATGGGATGTTAAGTGACCACAGGGAGTCAGAGCCTCAAACGACAACTTCTCTGTACTGGGGCATGTAGACCAGTGTG
>JAXIVH010000014.1:10206174-10221174 GCA_036785325.1 Urophycis tenuis | reverse complement strand
GAGAGCAAGAGAGAGAGAGAGACAGAGAGAGAA
This sequence comes from Urophycis tenuis, assembly GCA_036785325.1. Taxonomy (NCBI): domain Eukaryota; kingdom Metazoa; phylum Chordata; class Actinopteri; order Gadiformes; family Phycidae; genus Urophycis; species Urophycis tenuis. The sequence continues at coordinate 10,221,141 of JAXIVH010000014.1, read as the reverse complement.
AGTGAGTCTTGGTAATGTAGTTTAAAGAGTCACATTGTGACAGGCACCACTTGCTTGATGCATCCGCATGCTGCCGTTGTGTTGTGTAGAGGCTTTGCCGGAAAGGCCTCACCTGAGGCCATGATGTCATGTGACCGTGGTGTCATGACATACAGTATGTCATGTGACTTTATACTGTAAACCAACGGGAAGATAGAGAGGAGGTGAGAGTTAGGTGTTGTCTACAGCGTGTGGTGAGAATTACACTCAGATGTACACTGGAGAGGATAGAGAGCACCTTTAGAAACAGAGGCCAAGTTGAGAGACAGGACAGAGAGACAAGGTGGCATGGAGAGAGAGAGAGAGAGAGAGAGAGAGAGACAGAGAGAGAGAGAACGAGGATGAGTTTCTACAAGAAAAGCAGACCACCAGAGAGTCACAGAGCGTAGAATTAACAGAAAATGAGGAGACGAGTGCTTCCCTGGTGTAATTTTGCTTTCATTTCATGGCCAAGTATCCTCACAATGTGACCTGGGCTGATAGACATCCATTAGTACAGTCATTTACCGCAAACAGCCCCAGAACGGCAAGGCAGCCTTTTTGACAAACGCAAACAGCTCCGGACAGAAGCTAAACAGCAAAGGATGTGAATGGAAGCTCGACAAAATAGTCCCCAAAAACATTTCGCTTCTCTTTACTCAGTGATTACTGGGAGCAATAATTCAATTTGTTTTGAGACACAATCCACATTTTGGCGTTGGAGTGCAAACAGAGGAATAAGCTTTGAGTTTGTGTACAAATCATTCTGGTCTCTGCAGGTAAATGCAACAGAATTGTGAAGGGTTGTTGTCTTTTCCAAGTGAACCGATACATAGATAAAATACATGTTTCATGGGGAATAAAACAGCTTTATAGATTGTTGTGTCTGTACGAGTAATTATTATGACATATGGTAAGATATTAAATGTGATGACAGTGTAATAAATTAGTATAGGTATTGGTATTTTTATTTAGCAGAAATACCCAGTGGGGCTCCTAAAGTGTGCTGTCTGGTAAAAGATTCCCTGTTCAGAGAGCGGTTGGTTAGTTAGCGCTCAGCTCTGACATTAGCATGGCATCAGTATCGTCGTCTACAGACAACAACGTTGACTCCAAGTCATCCGAAGCCAGCCAGAGTGAAGTCACAATCATGCATAGTGCACATTCAGCTTCCCAAAGCGCTGTACAGATAAATGCATCAAACACAAATGTCCTTCTGTTAGCAAAAAAAAATCACAATCCCCACTAAGAACAGCATCAACGAAACACTAAAGAAACGCACGGTCCAGCCGAGGGGCTGATATTACACTGGGACTTGTCGGGTATTCACTAAAAGAATTCCTTAAGCTCTGATGCGCATTATGAACTGGTTCTCAGAGCCCGGACAACACAGGAACACAGGAAACCATATTTCCTTTCCCATAAGGACCCCCTGGAACGACCACCACACATTCACATAACAAATGCCTTTCATAAACAAACACTGTGAATACCCGCAGAAATGCAAGTCCCCCTCCTCATCCTCCTCCTCTACCTCCTCCTTATCCTCCACCACCTCCTTCTCCACCTCCTCCTCTACCTCCCCAATAACCTCCACCCCCTCCTTCTCCACCTCCTCCTCTAACTCCTCATTCTCCTCCACCTCGCCCTCAACCTCCTCCTCCACCTCCTCCTCCTCCACGTCCACCTCTACCTTCACCTCCTTTGTGCCGGCAGAGCGCTGTTTCCCTGACACTGTGATCACTGTAGCAGCAAATAGGACTAATGTTGGTTGGACTGTGAGCACTGTCCAGCCCTATACCTGCTGTAGCGTTGAGAATGCTAATGCTAATGTAGTCTGCGCGTCCACAGGATCATTAGGGGGAGAGCACAGACTCATTAGCTCATTAGTAACCCAGTGCTAATGCACACTGATCATCTTTCAGTGCCTCTTTCCTGCCTATTCCCAAGTCTCTTTGTTGTTTATTGTGACGTGTGTGCATGTGTACATGTGACGGTACATCACCACTGACACATCTCGCACACACACACACACACACACACACACACACACACACACACACACACACACCACAGATGCACAATATAAATTGGCCGTCTGGCAATTGAATGGATGATGATTTTAAAGATGGTGTCCTTGAAAAGAATACCTAAGTATCTCGTCCAAGCATTTCCTTCCAAATGTCCTCCCAACACTACTCATTTGTATACATAATACATACCAGAAAGCCATTCAACTCCACAACAAACAAATAAACAAAGTCGATGAGACACTCAAACTTTTTTGAAATAGCATCCATTCTGCAACACATACAGAGATTGTGATTCAATACTGACAAGACCGAACATGAGCAATACGTCTGAATAAATGGTTTTAGTTTGGGACCACAACGTGGGTGTTCATAGGTCAGGTTTCCCCAGTCTCCTTGTTCATTTTAACTTCATGCCACGTTGTGTCTGGATGCCGCTGCCAAGATAATTTTATTCGTCAACAATTGCAGTGACTCTGGGATCAATGGAACTCAATATTGAAGGTCAAAAATGCAAAAAAAAGATTTTCAATGCTAACAGACAGCTGACCGTCTTTCTCAGTGAACATTTTCACAGTGACTCCCACAACTCTCCTCACTGCCTTCTGGGTGAGCTGGACGAATGATGAGAGCATCAAGCAGATTAACCTCATCATCCCTCCAAGTGGAGACTTTGGTCAGCAAGTAAACAGCAACACTGCAGTTCACCGGCGGGGCAAGAGGTCTCGTGGTCTCCCACCAGAGCCCTGAATTAAGCAAGCCGTGTCCCTCGTCACTGTGTTGCTGTCAACAGAGTGCAGTGAAACACAACTCTCTGCAGTCCTGTGTTGATGCTTAACTCTGAATGGAAAAGCTACGTGGCCTGTCCTGTCTAGTCCAACTGGTAGAGCATGGCATTAACACCGCCAGGGGGTGGGGTTCCATCGCTTGCTAAGAACATATGCAGTCACAGTGTATCCGACTTTGGATAAAAGTGGCCACTTAAAGGCACATGCTATTAACAGCTTCTCACAATAGGTTGGATGGGGTTTCCGAAAGGTCGTAACGTTCCGAAAGGTTCTGACTTTGAGCCCCAACGTTCACAGTCTGCCTGTAGTCCTTGAGCAAGCTACCAAGCACACACACATGATATTGTTTTGGAGAAAACCTGCTGAAAGTCTACTAAATGACTCAATAGTAATACTGCTCCGTATTCCAAATTCATTGTACATTGTATATATACAGTATATATTTATAGTTATTTTTACTTACTTTTATTTTTTTAATACTGCTTTCTATTGCACCAATTGCACCAAGACAAATTCCTTGTAGGTGCAAACCTACTTGGCAATAAATTGAATTCTGATTCTGATTCTGATTCTGAATAGCAAATAGTAAGTACTTCTGAAGTCATGATGCTCAACTGATGCTCATACCTGTTCATGTTTCACATTCATTCGTTCATACACACAGTGCTAGATGAATGTGTGATCACACATGGTGTGGGGACTCAACAGACACTGTGGAGTGTGCAGGGTGTGAACAGCACTGAACTAGGCCAGGCAGCAGTGAGCTGCTCAGGGGAACTTTGGTCGGAATCTAAGATGAGGAATTGAGCCAGCAACCCTAGAGCAGGTCATCCTAGAGGGCCTCAGCTGCCGCCACTCAGTATCAAGAAACACACACGCATGCAAACACAAACACAGGCAAGTGTCTGGCAGGAGGATGGAAAGGAGACTGCAGGCTCTTTGATTTACAAAAACAAACACATACATGCACACTCTTTAGTGATGGCACGCATTGTTATGCACACACACGTACACCATGACATACATAAGTACAAGCACGCGCACACACACAAACACACACACACACACACACACACACACACACAGTGTCTGTGTGTGTGAGTGTGTGAGTGTGTGCAAACATGCATGTGTGTGTCTGGTACTTCAGCAATTAATGGGCTGGAAAATGAGATTGTTACTGATGCTGAGTGAAGGTATGGCGTCAACGGAGGGAGAGAAAGAGAGAAGTGAAAGAAAAGAGAAAGGAGAGGAAATTAACAATGAGGGGAGAGAGAGAGAGAGAGAGGCTGAGAGTCAGGTGACTCAAACTGTGAATTATATGTAATATGTGTAGCACTGAATATCTGCAACTCTCAAGCATTAATAAAGTAGCATTCATACAGAATTCAGCAATTAGAAAGCATTTTTCCGAAATAAATACTTGTGTAACATTTTGTAATACCGGACCTAGTCATGAATTACAGCATTATTTGTGTCTTTCTACAGCAATATTAACACTTTGTAAATATTGTTGGTAAATTTAACTTATGAACCCACCACTGACACACTATGAAAACTGTACACATTGGTCTCCACATTTGCCTTCCCACATCGACGCATGAGAAAACACTTTTAGATAAGGAGTGGACTTACAAATCAGAGCTTGAGCACTAGAAATAGATCACCACAGATGGGTGAGAACTAGAGGGGGAAGAGAAGGAGGAAGAGGATGATGAGGTGGAAGAGGAGGATGAGGAGGTGAAGAAGTAGGACAATGAGTAGGAGGAGGACAGGGGACAAAGAGAGGCGGGGGAGAGGAAGAGGAAAGGCAGTCAGGAACACAATGGCTGGTGACATCAGAGCGACTCGACCGCGTCGTGACCTGGTGAGTGGGGGAGGGCGACCGGCCAGCGGGTCCCACCAGATCTGGACCGCCATGCTGTTGCAGATACCATCATGAAACCAGAGCCAGTAAGTAACGTGGCAGTGCTGTACAGTGCTGTACAACTGGCTCACTGCTGCAGTGATATGCACTGTACTTTCATAATCAGAAGCATCTAGCACCATCACCATTAAAATGTTTTTTTACAGAACTGAAAATAAATCAGTATCTCGTGGAGAAGGTCAGACCCTAGAGCAGGAGACCATATTGTAAATATGGTCATTGCAAATATGTATTTCTTCAATCTTTTGAACATGTTTCCTTTAGCTCAATTTCTAAAAGCTCTCCACATAAAACACAGCAGCAGTTAACCTTTTGCCAAAACTACATAAATCTCTTGCAAAAGGCATTCATGCATTCAAAACCATGTCCTCTCTTTGCTCTCACTTTCCCCATCAAAATGATTCACAAATGATTCATCCACTCATGTGAATGGGTCTTAATGAGCATTGATCAGCTGGGCAATACCTTTATAAACACAACCCAATATAGTAAATATATCAGTAACCCTTTCCTTTTACAATATACAATCAATTGCAAAAGTATTTACAAAGACTTACAAAGAGTACATTTGTCATAAGAAGGTGAAACATTTCATTGCTGCTAATACAGTAAGAAAGTCACCAGAACAAATTTCAAGCATTTTGATTGCTAGATTAACCATTGCTAGAATACATTAAATACATGTAAGTACATTATAATATATTATTGGGTAATTTCAACAAGTAGGTAAATTACAGAAAAGCTGTAGCTGAAATACTGATAATAACCTCCAATATTACCCATTAAATCTAACTAAGTTCCATTTAGTTGTGACAGTTTTAGGTTGGTCATTACTCAGATATAATTGCATAGGCTACTTCCTTAGAAACACCTCATATTACCCATCAAATCAAGTTACAATTAGTAGTTTATGTTGGTAACAGCCCAAGATACATTATGTCTCTTATGTCTTGCCTTTTCTTAGTTATGTTCATGGTTCCACCCATTTATGAATGGTTTATTAGCTTTACCCCATAAAGCATGGATTTGTTTTTTATTTTAGCTGAAAAAATACATCTGTAATTAGATGGTAAAGAGGAACACCATTCTCCTCCAGTGTCAGCTACATCATCTTAAATACTGGGTACATTCATGCAGATGTTTTTACAATTTACTCAGAAAGTAAATAAGCACTGTAAAAGGAAGCCTATTTGTTCCCATGGTATTAACAGGCTCTTATTATATACCTTGTAACTGGTTATTCCCTTTTCCATGCAATGAACACAAACTAACTCAGTAAGACACTACAAGTTACAGAATAAACTGAAACTGTACTGTAAAAGAAAGCAACACTATGCTTTGCTTTTGCTTCCTAATGGTAGAGAACCCATTATTTCAGATGGGTCTTCACACATTGGACCACACACATCTCCCAGAGTGCCTCACAATGTCCTTAATGCTAGGAATATCAATATCGGCAATCTAATAGTGTAAAATATTGCCCAATATCCAGTCTTTAGACCAAGAATAATCTGAAGTAAAGTCTGTCCTTTCACAAACTTTTGTTTTGCAAGTGAACATCCTCAAACTAAAATCACCACGTTATGATTCCCATGTGTCTGGTGGTGTTCACTGGACACTGAGCAGCTCTCCTCTCTAGAGCCATCGTTCAGTAGTTCTATTGACCCATTACAACGACGTACCCTGCACTAAACACAGCCCAACTGAAACGCCGTTAGCCTGGACGTGTCTCTCCTTCCAAAGTGTTCCCCTGCAGTACAAAGCAGGTCAAACACTGCGTGGCCAGGGGAGTTGCATTGTACCGTGACGCGCTGGACCGTCTGCTCCTCAGAACCATCTGGGACGTCGTCATCGGAAACCCCTTGGATAGCGGCAGGCTTCTTCAAGGAAGACTTGACAGGCGATTGGATGAACCATCAATCACTGTCCATCACTCTCATGTAGATCGTGTGCCCCTAATGGGACGCTGATTGGTCAGAAACACCGGTGGTTTGGGCTCCGACGCATAACTTGAAGGCTGGCTGGTTCCTGGTGGGGTCATCATGTTACATATCCAGCTGCCCCGTGAGGTGAGGTGTAACGCCCACAGACTGTGTATGATGCAGGTCTGACTCTCCATAGGTTTACATTGGTGGAAACTAGAACGGCCGTTTTCACACCAAAACTGTTCCCACAAAACAAGTAAAACAAGCATTCAACAAGAGATATCTAGTATTTCATTCATCCCTAATAATGATTGTTAACCTTTGGATTGTTTCTCTTCACGACTTCGGCAAGCTGTCATCTCTGCGGGGAACAGCCAACAACAATTCTTCAAATCAAGTTGGTAAAAGTTAGCATGATTATAGTCGGACGCCATAGAGCAACATTGGGCTGTACAGAGTCCCCTTTGAGAGAACACCTGAGATATGAATATGTGCAGGCCAGAGATGCTACCTCATCATTGGTACTGGATCTGGAAGTGCACGGTGCTTCATCATATTAAGTGATCCTTGTCATTACGTAGTGCGCTACATTGTACGCCTTGTCTCTTTCAGAGGGCCGTGCAGCCACAAGCAAATGCAGTGCGTCCTGAGCTAATATGTGGACGAGGCAGGTTTCCACCTCGCCAGAACAATGGGCGGCTGCAGACCCAGCGGACACCGCGCCGTCATCAGCATCCCGGGACAGCGCGGTGGCAGCGTGACAATGTGTGCGGCTGGTACTGTAATCAAACCGCGTCCTTCATCATCGGGCAGTCCCGGCCTCATACAACAACTGCACACGCACATCAATCATGGACGTGTGCCTAATGGCCGGGGGCCAGAGCAGGTACCTGATCATCTGGGACAAGGTCTGTTTCCCCCGGGCTGCATTGTTCTGCAATCGGTTCACAGGTCACCCACTTTTCATTGCACTCCATCTCCCCCCACGCTGTCCGTTCTTGAATCTTATAAGGTATTCTCCTCTGCATGGAAGGTGTATGATCGCCAGCCCCACCAACAAAGAGCCCCTCTACAGACCATGGAGGAGGCTTGAGGGGACATCCATCTGGGATAAGGCCAGGCCACTCCAGGCTATACTTTCCACACTGCCGAACTCAAGACAACATTGCATGTGATGGTGTATGAAGTCTTAAGGCCAGACCGACAAAGAATGTGATATATGGCCACATTTCTTTCTGTTTTTATAGAACAAATGTTTCTGTTTTCTTCTTTCTCTTATTGTTTCAAGAGAGGACTAAACTAAAATCCATGCTTTACAGATTTGGATACCTGTGTACACCTGTATTTACTACTTGTTTGACACATCTTCATTTCGAGCGGCTATGCCCTGCCCACAGAAATAACAAAAGCCACAATTGATTTTCCTTTATGCTCTCAGTGCGTACTTGATGCGTCATGCTTATTCAAATGATACTCTGTGTGTACTGTATTGATGTGAAAGTGACATCTTTGAAAAGAGTTGGATGCGTTTTGCACGAAGCGTTTGCTTTTGCAAGAGGTGTATAATGTTGTGCAGGCTTGGTGTAAGGTTTTGTTGTTACTGTGTGTTGTTTCGCTAAAATACTTTATAGTTTCAAAGAAAGTGCTGTAGGAATCTGAAAAAAACTGTAAAAATATTGTTCTTGTGTATTTTCAAAGAAAATTGAATATAGATTTTGCACACACCACCCCCCCCCACCCCCATGTACCGTAAACCATAGCAACCCATACTTCAAAACATAACATGCATTCCCTCTCGTGTTGTCGCTTGGAAGCCAGCGGTGGCCAGTAAACACAACGTTACGACACATTGATTGCATTGCAGGCAGACACCTTAATGAGTAGTGATGATTCCACACCACACTCTGACCCCTGGTGATGCATGCAGCGTGCTTCAGCACGGTGATTACATGCATTATTAAGGGGATACTCCTGCATGATCAGCACACATTAGCGTTAGCCCTCCAAGTACACACATACATACAGTACACAGTGTTAGTGGCTGGACGACGGCTCATGACTAATCGGACATGCCAGTATTTTGCCCGTTCTTCTGACTGGGATTGTTCATTGCCATGAACAGATTATCAATTCAAATGTTCTCTCCTTTGGTGCTCACCGTATGACATAAACGATAACATTAAACTGATTTTGAACAGTTTGTAATTAGATTGTGATCTAATGGACAAACAAAATGTATACATTAATTGCAACCTTTCACGATGAGTTAACCAGAGATGCTAAACCCACGATTCCGATGAACATGCAATTAATAGTCCAGCGCCTAGCAGGGGCCGTCTTCCAGCACCACCACCCCCCTCTTTATGTCGGTTCCTCTGGGTTCCCCAGGCAGGGCCGCCTCCACCTCCACTGACCCGACCAGCCAGACACCACCCACTCCAGCCCTCCACGTCCTCATTACCGTGTGTGTTTGTGTCCAGGTGGCCCATCGCTAATTGGGATAGAATGCTCCAGGGGTTAAAACAGGGAGTAGACGGGGTGTAACAGTGTTCAGTGTGTGGTCCACCCCCACCCCCACCCTCCACCCTCCACCCTCCACCACCACCACCACCATCCACCAGCACCAGCCTCCTCCACCCCTGGGAAAACATTTTTCTGGGTGCTGTAGGTGGATGCCGCACCACAAAGGGACTTTTCATTTATATCACTTAATCCAGAGGACCCACCCTTAGGTGCTAGATGGGGACACATCCACATCGGGCAATGCACACACACACACACACACACACACACACACACTGTGACATAGTAAGTGTATCGGACAGCAGCATTGTCTCTTCCTACTATGGGGAACAATTAGGCCGCTGTGTATTCCCACTGGGCCTGGCTGAACAGTCCATGTATACAGGAATGCAAGTCACAGTGTCACAGTATCAGTTACCTCCTTACTGTGAGCACATCTGAGTGTGTGCGTGTGTGTATGTGTGTGTGTGTGCGTGTGTATGGGTGTGTGTCTGTGTGTGTGTGTGTGTGTGTGAGTGTGTGTGTGTGTGTGTGTGTGTGTGTGTGTGTGTGTGTGTGTGTGTGTGTGTGTGTGTGTGAGTGTGTGTGTGTGTGTGTGTGTGTGTATGTATGAATGCATCTAAATGAATGTACATGCCATTCATCACAGTGGGTGTTTTTTAAAGCTTTTCATACTATGCAGTGGCTTTGTCCTGCCCTATAATACAACCATATCGTAATGGCTCACTATTATTTGACCGGCGGTTTGCTCTCTCCCTCTTCTACACCAGCACACATTCAAGGGCCTTCCTTCCATTTAAATCACAGACATTGTAAAACACCTGCCTGCTGTTCTACTGCACAGTGCAGAGGACATGTGTAAGGTAGTCTGTGTGTCTGTGTGATTGTCTATGTGTGTGTGTGTGTGTGTGTCTGTGTGATTGTCTGTGTGTGTGTGTGTGTGTGTGTGTGTGTGTGTGTGTGTGTGTGTGTGTGTGTGTGTGTGTGTAGAGCAAGGTAACAACATAGACAATGAGAGAGAAAGGAACTATTATGTCTATTATGTGTATTTGGATTATGTGGATAATGCGCATATTCCGTACATGTACATAGTACATTCATGTTAATCAGGCAAGGCTCATGTGCACATTTGTACATGAAAGCTGTTTAATGTGTACCACACACTGACACATGCACGCACACACACACACACACACGCATGCACAAGAGCACGCACACACGCACGCACGCACGCATGCACGCACACACATACACACACACACACACACACACACACACACACACACACACACACACACACACACACACGCACACACACATGCATGCACGCATGCACACAGGAAAACACACACATTGTTTGTCTACCCAAACAGATCAACAGTACAGATGGATATGTTCGGGGTTTGCTTGCTTCCCTCTGCATGTCTCTGCATAATCTAGGAGATGGCACGTAGCACATGTCTTCAGTCTGCCGACAAATCATCCTCCAATCCCACAGAACAAACACAGAATTACAAGCCCTCTCTCACTGGGCTCTCAGACATCATTTACATAGTGCTGAATGGAATAGAACGGAACAGAACATTACACATTATTTAATTGAGCAAAAATGTAGTGCAGTATAATAGACTGTGGTATTGTAGTATATACTATAGTAGACTATAATATAATAAAGTATAGTATAGTAGTTTGCATTGTAGTATAGTACAGTAGAATATTGTATTGTAGATTGCAGTATTGTAGATCCCAGTATAGTACAGTATAGTTTATTATATTGTAGTATAGCATACTATACTATACTATAATAGAGCAGAATCAAAGTGCCAAAAATAACAGAGCATGCGAATGATCCGCAGTATGAATTTGTAACCAGCATGTGGGCTGACGATATTTTTCATCCTCCTTCCGTCCTTATCGGAAGCGCCGACGTAACGGCAAATGAATGAGAAGCATCCATGCATAATACATTTAATATTAAAACCGACGGGAGCCGTACTCTATCTGCGCGGCTGTGCCTGTGGCGCGCCGTAACCTCTGCAGTCTGTGGCTGGCTGACGCTGTCACTCAGTGTCTAATATTAACACACCGCCGAAGACACAGTGCGGGGCCGCGCGATTGATTGGCTATGGTGCAAATGGCGATGATTAAATCGGCTTCTTTGGCTTTGCCATGGCAATTAATCACAGAGATGGCTGTTGTTTAAGGAGCGTGGGTAAAGCATGTGGACACGGTGTGGAATGTTATTACCGATTTATTGTCTTCGTAGTTTGGAACGCAGTGAAGGAGAATCTATCAAATCTATTAAACAATGACTGAGCTGTGGTATCTCTCTCTCTCTCTTTCTCTCTTACTGTCTGACAAAATGCAGTGAATGTACAATAGAGAAATCTAAATTAAATCAATATATGGTGTGGCCGCCCTTTGCCTTCAAAACAGCATCAATTCTTCTATGTACACTTCCACACAGTTTTTGAAGGAACTCAGCTGGTAAGTTGTTCCAAACATCTTGGAGAACTAACCACAGATCTTCAGTGGATGTAGGCTTCCTCAAATCCTTCTATCTCTTCATGTAATCCCAGACAGACTCAATGATGTTGAGATTAGGGCTCTGTGGATGCCAAACCATCACCTCCAATACTTATTTTTCTACTTTACACTGAAGATAGCTCTTAATGACATAGCCTGTATGTTTGGGGTCGTTTTCCTGCTGCAGAATCAATTTTGGGCCAATCATACGCCTTCCTGATGGTATCACATGATGGATAAGTATCTGCCTGTTTTTCTCAGCATTGAGGGCACCATTAATCCTGACCAAATCTCCACCTCCATTTGCAGAAATGCGGCCCAAACTTGCAAGGAACCTTCACCTCCATGCTTCACTGTTGCCTGCAGACACTCATAATTGTACCACTTTCCAGCCCTTCAGCGAACAAACTGCCTTCTGCTACAGCCAAATTTTTCAAATTTTGACTCATCAGTCCAGAGCACCTGCTGCCATTTTTCTGCCCCCCAGTTCCTATATTTTCCTGCATAATTGAGTCGCTTGGCCTTGTTTCCATGCTGGCGGTACAGCTTTTTGGCTGCAACTCTTTCATGAAGACCACTTCTAGCCAGACTTCTCCAGACAGTAGAAGGGTGTACCTGGGTCCCACTGGTTTCTGCCAGGTCTGTGCTGATGGCACTGCTGGACATCTTCCAACTTGGAGGGTAATACGCTTGATAAGTTTTTCATCTGCTGCACTGAGTGTCCTTGGCCGACCGCTGCGTCTACGATCCTCAACGTTGCCCGTTTCTCTGTGCTTCTTCAGAAGAGCTTGAGCAGCACATCTTGAAACCACAGTTTCCGAAATCTTTGTCTGGGAGAGACCTTGCTGATGCAGTAAAACATCATCTGTGTCTTGTTTCTGTGCTCAGTCTTGCCATGGTATATGACCTGTGACATCAAACTGTCTTCCACAACCTCACCTTGGTAGCAGAGTTTGGTTTTTCTGTTTGGTATAATTGGTTGATCATACACCTGACTATTATCCTTCAAAATCCCTGACTTTGTGCAAGTGTACCTATAAGTTAAATATGCTGGTTTGAGGGCAAAGGGTAGGAACACCAAACAATTTTATTTATTTATTATTATTTATTTATTTTATTGTATTTTTTTAAATAAAAGGCAGGTGACAGCAGGGGAGCCATGTTCCTGCTGGAGTTTATCAAAAGACTTTAACGGGGCCCAGAGGTGTGCAAACCCCTGTCTTGCTCCATTTTAAGGCGACTCTGTGACTTTGGACTGAGCACCTCTTTTTTGATTGGATTTTAACAACATCCCAGACTTGTTTTAAACACATGACTCTTTGTGAGAATGAGAGGCCGGGCTGTCCAGTGAACCAGTTGTTCCAAGGGGACCACTCTCAAGGACAGGCACCTTGGACACAACGCTGGGGCAGGTGGTCGAGACGGCCAGGCCACGCCTGGACATGGGAATGAGAAAAACAACTTCTGGAGAACCTCTGAACCAGTACAAGAATGAGTGGAAATGAGTGTGTTTTGCTAATGATGTTTTATAATGGTTGGTTTCCCTTCTCTTGATATGGTTCCTGGTTCCAAAGAACACACTGGCTCTTTTTGTAAACAAAGTAAAGGTTGGTTTTCAGGATTACAGGTCGAGTTTCATATTTCTATTGTGCAAAGGTTTTTTGCAAGACTAAATGAAATGGATGAGCTGACTTTGGCCAGAAGGAGGGCGTCAGGCCTGAGTGGAGAACAATGTACAAACCACCATTGGTCAACATGGCTGCTGATCTACAATGTAGACTTTTACATGGGCTAGTGGCTGTCAACTCTATCTAAAACCACTGTTTGTTTAATGTCTGTCACTTCTGTCCACAGACTCTGCCCTGGGTTCCCCTGAGGAGAGAAACCTTGGTATGTTTTTCGAAGCTTTTACATAACAGGATTTTAGTTTTAATTGTTGGAAAGCAAGCAGCCACGATTGTCATTTTTCGTTGTTACATTGTGAATGGACTGGGCAAGGTTGGCCGTCTGTAAAATGTGAAAAATAAATTTTGAAAGCTACCTCAACGTTGACTTGGAAGCGGTTTTCATCAGCGGCTTGAGGTTAAGGTTGAGGTTATAGAATCTACCAAGGATTTAAAAAGGTAGAAATTTGAATAGCGTGAGAAGCTACGAGGGAGCTTTGTGTAAGGCGGAGGAAGAACGGAGAACTTCAGAGTTGTTACAGACGTCCTGTTTTGCCTGAAGGAACAATTTATATGCTTGTTTTGTTTGCTTCGTTTTTAGTTTTGGTTTATTTATTTTCTGTTTTTATTGATTTACCAATTTTTATGTTTGTCAATTTATTTTGTATTTGTGTATGTTTATCTAGTATGTTGTATATGTTTATATATTTTATTTTATTGTAAGATGACTCTGTGTTGAAATGTACTCTTTGTAAGTCGGTTTGGATAAAAGCGTCTGCTAAATGCCCTAAATGTAAATGTAAATGATACAATGTACCATATGAGATAGTTGAAGAAATACAAAATACAAGCATTTTTAATCAATAATTAATCAATGAATCAATTTAATAATTAATAATAATTAATAATTTAGTCTCTCTTTAGTCTCTACTCACCCCCTCCCTCCCTCTCTCTCCCTCTTTCTCTACTCTTTTTCTATCTATCTATCTATATATATATATATACAGTATATATATATATATATATCCTCCATTCCCAGACTTGAACAACAAATGAATCCAGCTGCCCTCCTTCAGACCTACTCACAGCTTTCAGGATCCTCTGTAGAAGACCCTAACCAATAAAATCTGATCTTCATAACTCTTGTGGGGGGAGACGGGTGGGAGACGGGTGGGAGGTGGTGGGAGGCGCTGGGCGGGGTGGGTGAGGGACTGGTTAAGTTTGGGGGGAAATTGCTGCATGGAATAAAGGCAATATATATACGGTGTAGATAGAATATAAGAGAAAGCAGCAAGACTGACGGAGGATATTGCATGCTTAAGGCAGTGATTTATACTTGAGATGGAGGTCCAAGCTGGGGCCTGGGTTAACTGGCTGCTGGCTGGGCCAGGGAAGCAGGCGGTGAATGGGGGTTATTTCTGGAAAGTACTGTTGAAATGCATCCCTGAGAATGGTGATGCTTGACTGGTCGAGATGGTCAAAAACAACGGATCATATCATTCAGATAAAAAAAGGCCAACTGATGCTGACTTTGAATATTGTCAGCAGGAAGACGATATATGACCTGCA
>JAXIVH010000014.1:10201174-10203674 GCA_036785325.1 Urophycis tenuis | reverse complement strand
AATCTGGTGTAAATACGTGTCTCCTCACGCCCGCTGTGTTTATTAAGTCACCTCTGGGCTCAGCCGTGTTACACTACCAGACATAAACAGTATTATGTGTTCTGTCTAATATCCTCCATGCTCATAAAGAGCTTTTTCCCACAGTCCCCACTGTGGGTTTGAATACATTTCCTCTCTGTCGCTGAGTGGGACTGTGTCCTGTGGAGGCCCACTGTACCACATGTAGCAGATCCTATCTACCGCTCACTTCAACTGTACAGTCTGGAGCGTCCCTTCAGGTCATTTCAATATGCTAGAAGTGGCCTGTTATCGGCGGATTTAAAGCATTTAATTACACGTCTGCCCCTGCAGCCTTTTGTGTTGATTTCATTGTTTTTCTTCTTGTTTTTATCTTCCTGCTCCATTTTCTGCTCCGTCATCACTTCACATAATTGCCATGACACTTACAGTGCACCTGCCCACCCCCCCCCCCCCCCCCCAGAAGACTTTGTGAGTGTACAACGAGAGAGAGAGAGAGGGCGGAGAGAGAGAGAGAGAGAGAGAGGAGAGAGAGAGAGAGAGAGAGAGAGAGAGAGAGAGAGAGAGAGGAGAGAGAGAGAGAGAGAGAGACACACACCTCTTCAAACGTTCTCACAGTCATGTAACCCTGTGGTCAACACGGGGCCATGGCTCCAGTGTATTATCTCTCTTCTCCTACTTCAACATTATTTCCACACAGATACGAGTGTGCTCTGCCATGTGGATGCTGTCAGTCTAACAGGACCACTGTAGACACACAGCTTATCAAGCTCCTCCCCTTGACTCTGTGCGATCACATGGTCGTCATGAGTGACGCCCAGATGGATCCCTCGTCCATGGGCATCCAAAGAGGCCCAGAACTCAGGCGGCAAGACCTCCCCTCAGGCCTCACAGAGGCCAGACCGAACCGTTCGCCATGGAAACGGACATCCATCGCCAGCTTCCTTCCTTCAGACCCGCCCACCGGCGCCGACTCCCCGAGCCGTCCGGCCGCTGCTGCGTCCCGGCGTGGGCTAACAATAGCGTGTCCAGAACCAGAAGGAGCAGGATATTGTAACAATGATAATTACTCATAACGGACAGTGATGAACCATTCCTGAGCGCTGCGCCCCGGGAGCTGACATTGGCCGCAGTGACGCGCGGGACACGGTGAAAGATCGGCCGCTCGGACAAAATTAAAGGAGCACAAATGTTGCGTCGTCTCTCATTCCTCCCCTGATCCGTCTTCTCACGACGTCCGAGCGGGGCGGGGGGGGGCGGGGGGGCGGGGGGGCCGGGGGGGCCGGGGGGGGCCAGTGGGGGGGTAAACTGTTTGTCTAGGCCCCGCGCCCCGCTCCTGTTTCTGCGAGGCTAACGAATGGTCTCACTCGGAGGCATAATTAGTTTTTAGGCGTCAGCGGGGTCGTGGTAAAGCGCGGCTCGTGGCTGATTTATGACGCTTTTAAGGGCTGGTGAGAAAGAGGAGGACGCAGGAGGAGGAAGAAAAGGAGGCGGGGGGGGGGGAAAAAAGAAAAGAGGGCCCTGACTCTGGTTAAAGCCGGACCCGGTCAGCCTCTCAAAGTCAATAGGGGAGAGAGAGAGAGAGAGAGAGAGAGAGAGAGAGAGAGAGAGAGAGAGAGAGAGAGAAGGAAAGAGAAGAGAAAAAGAGAGAGTGCGAGATGGAAAAAAGGAAAGTGTGTGTGCCGTGATTAACTTTCATTTCCTATGCCTCATTATTCCTTCCC
Source organism: Urophycis tenuis (assembly GCA_036785325.1). NCBI lineage: Eukaryota > Metazoa > Chordata > Actinopteri > Gadiformes > Phycidae > Urophycis > Urophycis tenuis. The sequence goes on along the minus strand of JAXIVH010000014.1, from coordinate 10,201,932 downwards.
CAAATGAAATTTCAGAGGAAGAGATAAATCTTGTGGCGCTGCCCGCCGCTGTGCACCTCAGCACCAGGAATAGCCGCCCCTCGGACCCCGCTCTGCTTATCACTTTAAATTCATAGCAAGGCAGCGCCTGCCAGCGCCATATGAGAGCTGGGCTCAGAGCCGCCATGTTTGTATACCTTATGTATGTATGCTCCATGCTGAGTGTGTGTGTGTGTGTGTGTGTGTGAAGGTTCACCTGCAATTCTGCTGTCTGTATCTGTGTAGGTCTGCTTGTGTGTGAGAGAGATTGAGAGAGACAGCGAGAGAGAGAGAGAGCGAGAAAGAGAGAGAGCGAGAGAGGAGAGAGAGACAGAGAACAGAGAATAAGAGGGAGAGAACAAGGAGAGGAGGAGAGTAGGAGGTAAAAAACAAGGAGGTCAAAAAATATGTTCAACATTGTAATGTACTGTATGTTATACAACATGTTAAAATATGTTTTCTTGAATATCCGTATCGATTATGTGTGCGTGTGTGTGTGCGTGCGTGTGTGCGTGCGTGCGTGCGTGGTGCGTGTGTGCGTGCGTGCGTGTGTGTGTGTGTGTGTGTGTTGGTCAGTGCATGAATACATGCAGGTGTGGAAGCATTTCATCACAATTAGACACATGCAACTGAGCAGGACTCAACTGTAATCTTATGGTTTTTATGGAATCAGACCCATAAAAGTCAAGGCATGAATACTCAGCCTTTTAATACACTCCCCTCTGATATATATGAGATGA
>JAXIVH010000014.1:10174459-10179459 GCA_036785325.1 Urophycis tenuis | reverse complement strand
TTTGTTGTGTCTATACCGCAGCTAGCCATTAGCTACAACACCTAGCGCTGCTTTGTTGTGTCTATACCACAGCTAACCATTAGCTACAACACCTTGCGCTGCTTTCTTCTGTTGACAGCTAGTTGCTAGCTGCACCACCTCGCACTGCTTGTGTGTTTCTGTCTGTTGGATGGCTAGTCATTAACTACACCATTATCCCTACCTTATTCTGTCTGCTTTTTTCTTCTCTGCGATTGCTGCGATTGCTGTTTGTGCCTTTTTTTTGTTTTCTTCTTTCTTCCTTTTTTCTTTCTTTCTTTCTTTCTTTCTTTCTTTCTTTTTACTTTGGCTAGTGTAGCTTTGTAGCTCTTTGTCCTATTTGAACTACAGTTAGCCGTTAGCTACACCTCCCAGAGCTGCTTTGGCCTTTGTGCGCTGACAGCTAGCCGTTAGCGCACATCCCCCCCCCCCAACCGTGAAGAACAACTCTCAGGACAAAAGATATCAGTGCCATCAGTGAAAACAAAGAGACGAAAGCTCCCAACCACACAAGATAAAAAAGATGCAAGACAAAATGCCCACGAAGGCGAAGGTAATGTCTGCGGTTCCGCAGAACTGCCATCAAAACCAAACTTTGTCAGATTGACGCGCTTCGCAAACACTTTTGCTTGACAGCAAAAGAGATCAGCCATGATGGCACAAATGTGAAATATAACTGTTCTTTCAGCATATATTAAACACAAAATATTAACTATAGCAAAATTTGTCTCTGAAAAAAATGATACAATTCAGCACATAACTCCTAAATCAACTAGAATAAATGAACAGAATATATGATCACAGCAGGCCATGCACTGTCATGGTCCAACATGGAAATAGGTGGAGCTAGGAAGGGATGTCACCGCAGGCCCTTGGATGCGTCTTCAAACCGCTGGTGGTCACACTCTCACACATCTTAGCCCTCGCACGGTTGGGTACCACAGGGACTTGTGCCACTACCTACTTGTAGTACTGCTGTTTTCTTTTTGTACTCTAGCTAACCATGAGCGACAATGACTAGCGCTGCTTTGTTCTGTCTGTAATACAGATCCCTACAGATCACCATGCTCTTGCTGTCTTTCCGTCGGTACAATGGCTAGACGCTAGCTACACCACCTAGTGCTCTTTTGTTCTGTCTGTATTACGGCTGGTTGTTAGCACCATCACCTAGCTCTGCTTTGTAGCGTTATGTTCTGTCTGTAGTACAGCTAGTCTGTTACCAACTGCTTTGTAGTTTCTTGTGCCACTGAACCCATTCTGTCACACACTCAGCTGCAGACACAGCCTGTCCTAGCATGTACAGAGACCCACAGGAATGCAACAAAGCTGCATTCCTATGGATGAAAACACAGATACACACCCACACACACACACACACACACACACACACACACACACACAGAGACTGCAAAGACACACATGTGCATGCACCTACATGTAATCACACACCTACTCACACACATACACACTGCAGACACACACACACACACACACACACACACACACATACCCACACACACTGACTAGACAAACAGGTTAGCAACCAAACTGCATTCCTAGTTGTACATGAAAACACACATACCTAAACACACACACACAATCACACACACACACACACACACACACACACACACACACACACACACACACACACAAGGAAATACATGTGCATGCATGCACCTACATGTATGTAATTACACACCTACTCTCACACACACTAGACAAACAGGTTTGGTGTATTTAGCAGGTTAAGGTTTTGGCAGGTTGAGTAACATGGGAGAAACCTACTTGCTCACCACTGTGTTGAGCCAGGGTCTTGGACCCAGTGGGCCCAGCCCACTGCAGTAGCTGACAGTTACACAACACTTCATTAGATTCTTACTCAGAGCTCCAAGTCGGAAAGGAAACCTCTTCCCAAATACAGAGGTAGCCTCACACACACACACACACACACACACACACACACACACACACACACACACACACACACACACACACACACACAACACACACATATACCAGACACACACTCACACACACTCACACACACACCACACACACACTCATACACACACCACACACACACTCACACTTGCAGTCACACATGCACGCACACACACGCACACATCTGCACACACACATGCGCCCTTACACACATATGCATGCTGCACACACATTGAATGTGACAATGGGACAGTTCTGACACCATCCCGCCCGCCCCATCCCCCACCTCAGCAGGGCCGCGGGCCTCTTCACACCTGCCCATCCCAGAGGCTCCCTCCTCACCCCCCTCCCACACCACATCCACGACCCTGTCTCTCCTGGGAGTAGAGACGTCAACAGACTGTTCAAGAGGCAGAACCCCCGCAAAGCAGCGGGGCCAGACTCTGTCTCTGCCTCCACTTTAAAGCACTGTGCTCATCAGTTGTCTCCAGTGTTCACAGACATCTGTAACACCTCAGTGGAGACATGCTACGTACCAGCCTGCTTTAAACCCTCCACCGTCATCCCCATCCCCCAAAAAAACAAGGACCACAGGACTACAGACCTGTCACCCTGACATCAGTGGTTATGAAGTCTTTGGAGCGCCTTGTTCTGCCCCTACCTCAAAGCCATCACTGACCCTCTCCTGGACCCCCTGCAGCTTTGCCTCCAGAGCCAACAGGTCTGTAGATGGGGCCGTCAACATGGTCCTGAATTTCATCCTCCAGCACCTGGACCCCTCAGGACCAAGCTCTCACAGCTCCACGTGCCTGATTCTACCTGCAGGTGGAGCACAGACTTCCTGTCTGACAGGAAGCAGCATGTGAAGCTGGGGAAACACATCTGTGACCCTCGGACCGTCAGCACCAGTTCCCCCCAAGTTCTTTCCCCTCTGCTCTTCTCCCTGTATAGCCAACAGCTTCACCTCCAGTCACCAGGCCCCACCATTTTGTACAGTGTTGATTGTTGATTGTTGATTGTTATTGTCTATTGTTATTGTTTATTGTTTACTGTCGCACACCAACCACCAAGTCAAATTCCTTGTATGTACGGTATGTGCAAACCTACTTGGCAATAAACCGTTTCTGATTCTGACTTCTCACATACTCACACAGACACACACACACACACACACAGACACACACAGACACACACACAGACACACACACACACACACACACACACACACAAACAAGCAAACACTAAGATGCACGCCACCAGCCAGTGCTGCATTTACAGACACACACATTCCCTCTCACACTCACACACACTGAGACAGAGCACCAGGCCAACCCACAGGGAAAATGCAGTGTAATTGATTTGTGACACTCGCAGGGACATTCACGCTGACTCTTATTGTCACTCCGTGTCTCCAGTGGAAAGCAACTTTACAAGCCTGCCGAGGAATCTGTTCTCAACTAGCGGACAGGTTCATAATGCTCATATTTCACTGGCGGCGTGTCCTACAGGAACGCCACTGAATGGCTTCTCCACACCGTTGGTCTGGGTCGCTCTCCACACCGCTCCACCCTACAGTGAGGTGACTCTGGAAGGCCAGGTATCTTATATGTTTACATGTGCTCCTATGGGCCAAATGCTGGCCCATAGAAATCAGACGTGGGTCTGGCCTATATATGCAATTTAGCTTAGTCTGTGGTGTAAGTTCTGTCCACTTCCTGTAAAACCACAAGGTTCCAAAGGAGTTTAGTTCCAACTGAAGAGGGAGGAAGTCATTCATAGTTGATACATGTGATGTGACTCAATTGGGAATGTTTTACACCAGTTATAGTTTGGTAAATATAATTCACTTCACGAGTGAGTCAGAGTTAAAATCCCTCTACTGGCACCATTGCCAATTTCTGAATAAGGTATGGTCTTTGAGGATCTTCTTCACAGTCGCTGCCTCAACCATGCCTGGTAAGAGTCCAAGAGAATTACATCGTCTCCCGACAGCTGATCTTTGATTTTCCCCCAGCTGTTGTTGAAGCACCATTCAAGGTGTGAGATCTGCATGCCGGCCTCAGAAATCCAGCAGTGGTCTGACCTCCGGAGCGCTGGGCTGCGTGTTGTCGTATCAACAGTGCCCCGCTGTCCCGCGGCCTTGCTCTAATGCTACTGAGCCACAGGCTAACGGCCAGCCAAGTGCTGCACGGAGCGGCTGGCACGGCCGTCAGCAGGGCCTTCACTTCAGCATCACGCCGTTGTTTCAGGAAGGACCGCGGTGTTTCCAGTCCGTGTCCCTCCGGGCCGGCCGTCTATGGCGGGCCGCGGCGTCGCTCTGACGGCCAGGCAAGGGGACGCCGCCTCAGGACTGCCGTGCGGCTCGGCATTTAAAGGGTGGAGGCTGGGATTGATCTGACTCAATTAGGTGACACGGCGGGCAGTAATGGGCGTTCAGATGCTAAATTTAGTCTGTTTCAGGAAGCGAGGAAAGTTCATTAGTAGAGGTGAGGTTCTAACGGGGGAACATTGGCTGAGGTGGTCTTTTGAGTCAATTTAACACGTGCACATTTGCGCCCGCGCACACACACACACACACACAGAAACACAAACACGTACGCACACACGTACACACACACATACACACACACACACACGCACACACTCACACACTCACAAGCACCACCATGTCTGTTGTACATCTAAACAACAATATCAAGCAGCAGTTGCTCATGCAGGTAATGGAGTGAACTGTGAAATGAACAGGAAGGGAGGCCGCCAATAAGGTTATTCAGCCTATGAAAGTCATCATCGCATGGCTGGTCCAGACCGGCAGGGAGGGCACACACACACACACACACACACACACACACACAAACAAACATACACATACACTTTCACTTACTCGTTGTATTTTTCTCAGAAATAAAAAAAAAAAGGTCAGAAAACATGTACAATATTTGTTGTTGAAATTGCAGATCACAGTTCTCTGACTCCCCAACCCCTGCTGGTTGTGATGAGTAATTGATTATATTGGGGAGAAAGTAGGAGCCGCCTCA
>JAXIVH010000014.1:10136959-10169459 GCA_036785325.1 Urophycis tenuis | reverse complement strand
GATGGGTGGAGATGACGGGGTTATTGTGATGGGTGGAGATGACGGGGTTATTGTGATGGGTGGAGATGATGGGGTTATTGGAAAACATTGTGGAGCTGACGTGTTGCTACAGCAGAATGGATTTCTATATTTTTATATTTTTCCTATGTGCTCCTCCGTCAGTGACGGGCTCCTACACCCTCCTGTGCTACCCGAGGCTCTGTGGCACCCACGGAGCACCACCCAGCTCACTCAAGTCACACAGCGTCACGTGGGTAGCCATCTTTGTTTTAGAGCAACAATATTCGCATAAAAAATATATAATTTTTTACTCATATCAAGAGATTTGCCTTTCATGAGAGACAGCTTCTCTTCATGGTTTCACAACATAATTATGGATCCATCACTTTGTTATATCCCTTCATGTCTGTTTCCAAGCCTGATATGGCGGTGCCTAAAATAACCTTGCAAATCTGCAGGAAACACTACATCTTCCTCTCTGGTGTGGTCTTTTGGGTCAGTTGTGAAGTGGCTCTCTGCCTCTCAGAATGGAAACAGAGCTGCTGCCTGGGGGGTGGGGGGTTGACTAGATAGGTCGCAGGCAGATATAATGCAGGGCTGCTCTGGTGGTGGTGGGGGGGTGGGGGGGGGGGGGTCCGTTTATCATGTGATATCTGTCACCTGCCTGCTGACTGGATTACCAGACCTGATCCACCACTACAACCCAGATGAACACAGGAGAATGGGGGGGGGAACCCCAGAGGGTCTTTCCAGAGCCTTTGACTCTACTTGTTAGTGTTGGCATCACCTGCAAGCTCCTCCTCTCTTTTCTCCTCCTCCCTCATATCATCCCCTCTCTCCCCCTCCTCTCTCTCTCTACTCTTTTCCCCTCCCCTCCCCCCCCCCCCCCCCCCCCTTCCAGTGACCTGTCTATGATTGTATAACAACAGATGGATGAACTTTGCCTGGTACTAACCCTCACAAATGCAAATATTATGAGTTTGACAACACGTTGGAATGACATGCGCTCACATGCATCCACACAGATGCACATATTCGTGTGCGCGTGCACCCACACGCACACACACTGTAAACGTGCACAACAGGTTATTTGTCAGGGCTGTGATGGGGGAGTTATATTGAAAAGTAGCTGCATGATGCATCTCTCTCATGTGCCGCCTGTGCCGGGCTTGCCGGGGCATACATTCATTTCTGTTGCACTCTTCTCACACGTCAGAATGTAAATTACCTCGCGTCTGCTAGTGCTTTTGTTCCCAAAGCCCCTAAACTAGTAACTCAAAAGAAACAAGGCGAGTGGCGCGGGCTGCTTGTTGTGTGTACATATGGACGTGTGTTATCTGAGCACCCTGGGCCTCAGCTCTGCGCTGCCTGAGTTACCACTCTTATCACGGGCTGCCTTGCTGCCTCGCCGACCCACCGGTGGCTTTGGCCGCGGTCGCGTGGCCCCTGGCGAGGGGAAGGCCGGGCTCAGGGGGCCCCGCCAAAAGGCCCCCCCCTTTGATTGTCTGCGCCTCAGAAAAGTGTGAGCTGAAAGGCGTCGGTGCTCCCCGAGCACGCGGGGAGAGAGCGTACACAGCTCCTCTTCAAGAGAAGCTAAACGCTTGTTCATTAATTATCTGGATTTCTGTTAATTGGATTAATTGTTGAATGGAACCCCGTGTTATTAAAAATGACGACAACACAAGGGCTCGAGGAGCAATGGGGGATTACTATCTGTTCTGTTCACTTCCAGGCTGAGAGGGACTCTATGCTTTCTCTGTCTCGCACACACACACACAGACACACGCACACACACACACACACGCACGCACACACACACACACACACACACACACACACACACACACACACACACACACACTCACACACACACACACACACACACACACACACATGCACAGATATTTCTTGGTCTAAGGCTAGTTTGTTGTTTTCATTGGTCCAGTGTTTTTGTGTGTCTGTCCCTCTCTCTTTCAGTCCATCTTATCCTCCTCTCTCTCTCTCCCTCTCTCGTTCTCTCTCTCTCCCCTTCCCCCACTAATAAGAACTCACAGGAAAGGGAATCAACATGCAGCCCAGCTGAGATGAATCACCTCTGTATTCGGTGCAAATTACCATCCAAGCTTATGAAGACACCTTCAGAATAAATGCTAATTTCTTTTATTTTATGCCGGGAATATCAGACAGTAAGCAGAGTGTAAACATTTTAAAATATATATTTGTGTTAAGAATAATACATCCAAAAATTATCTTCATCCTCCTAAAATGATGATCTGATCAAATATACAAAGATAAAATCAGAACAAAATTAGAACACTTGAGAACATTTGAAAAATTGAATGCAAAAAATGTGAAAGTAGAAAGTCAAGTTTTCATAAAAAAACATGACATTACTCTCAAATGAACTTTAAATATAGAACAGTCCAGTGAAATTATGGATAATAATTAAAAATAGAAATAATTACTTTGAACACAATGCCTCAGCATACATTGCATTTAATTTCCTTTTCTTGATGTTCTGTTCTTTTAAATTAACTTGCGTCTAATAAAACATTCATTATTAAATTGATTGGCAAAATGAGCTGTCACCATTTCCAAAACATTATACTACAACACAGCCAGTGAAATTTGTCATTCAAATTTGTGGAGAGGATTTTTTGAACTACTCTGTCTGCCTGCCTGCTTTGGTCACCTCTAACGCCCTTCCCTTTTGGAATTAATTCTTCAACTGTGTGTGTGTGTGTGTGTGTGTGTGTGTGTGTGTGTGTGTGTGTGTGTGTGTGTGTGTGTGTGTGTGTGTGTGAACTTGTGTGAGCGCTGAATAATAACGTGTGTGTTTGTCTATCTTTGTGTGTTTTTATGTGTGTGCGTGGCTTTCTGTATTAAGGTGTGTGTCTTTGTGTATGCGCGTATTTATGTCTGTATTTAGGTGTGTGTGTGTGTGTCCATGTGTTTGTGTGTGTGTGTGTGGGCATGTGTGTGTGTGTGTGTGTGTGTGTGTGTGTGTGTGCGTGTGTGTGTGAGTATGTGTGTGTGTGTGTGTGTGTGTGTGCGTGTGTGTGCGTGTGTGTGAGTATGTGTGTGTGTGGGTTTGTGTGTGTGTGTGCGTGTGTGTGTGGGTATGTGTGTATGTGTTTGTGTGTGTGTGGGCATGTGTGTGCGGTACTGCCATAGGCCTACATGAAGCAGACACTAGTGGTGTGACCATCTGTTTCCTCAAAATCATCCAAAATGCTAATTATTTTTGCTTTTGTTACAGTGACTCTGTATATATTTTCGAAGCTGGGTGCTTGAACTGTTCTACTTTAATATGTGTTAACATTGTGGAAGCATAAATAAATCTGTAAGGTCAGGGTGCAGCTGTTTGTGTTTCATACGCTGGGCCCAGGGACTACTTTTTTTAAGAAGACGTGAGGGCTGTTGAATGGCTATCGCGCAAATCGCATATGGGCATAGGTCAGGGCTCATGTTTAGTCGGGCCTCTCTCGGCTAACAGCTGTTAAAATTAAAGTAGACTAGTCTGGGTTTATTTAGACTAGGTTGATTGTGAGAGATTGGCGCGAGTAGGTTAGGAGGCGTCCCATTGATTTTAGTGTTAATCTCCAGCACGAAGAGGGAAGGGCTTCTCAAGGACGGGACACGAGTATTATTGATTATTGAAAACGTTAATGATTTGTCGCAAAGCCATGTCACAAATCGTGTAGGCCTACGACTGGCACAAAACGTGTGTGCGATTATGAATATACACGTACATTAGTAGTGTATACATAGTTTACTAAACGATCAATGTTTTAGTATAGTAGATGTCGAATAGATATCTATGTACCTACATGTAAATTCAAACTTTAGAGAGCCACGTTGATTAATGAAAACCATGATATTACAAGATGCGTTCGGTCATAAATGTGTCATCGCCTGGTAAATTAACTAAACGTATTGCAACATTGTTAGCACATTTTATTTCCATCTGTGTATTCCTGCATTCAATTGGTCCTAATCTCTGTAGATCGTTGGTATTGGTAACTATTGGCATTACACCGCCCTCGCGGTTGAACACTTCGCGCCGATTGGCGCATCCACCAGTCCCTTATGAGTCACTCTGGCCAATCAGCGACGAGAAAGACGGACCCTTCCAGTGGAATACTCTGGCGCTTACAGTGGTGGAAACGAAGGTCCCTGAGCGCGCACAGTGAAGAGGAGAGTGGACTGCTTTCGACTCTTTGGACGGAGATAACGGGTTCTTTCCCTCTACACTCAACAAACGCCAACAAATCAACCCCGATTTTTCCGATACGAGGGTGGTCTAACTACAGCGATCGAAACGTGGGGGGGAACGAGGGATCCGATCCGCAAGTTTTTTCTTTTGCCTTTTTTTTCCTTTTCGTACAAGAGGATTCTGTTGGTGGCTTGATCTCACTCTCGTTGCAAAGATGATGGTCGGGGAGATCGAAGTGAAGGAGCGACCGAGGCCGAGCCCTGACTATTTAATGCAGTTATTGAATGAAAAGAAGCTCATGACCAGTTTGCCAAATCTCTGCGGCATCTTCACACACCTGGAGCGGCTCCTCGATGAAGGTAAATGGCCGTGTGGAGCGGCGGGGCGGCGGGAGGGACGGCGGCCACAGCTCGGCTCAGAGCGGCTCCAGCTCTGCAGCACCGGGAGCCGCAGACACACGCTAGCATAGGCTGCCCACACAGTGTTAGTAGACAGTCTAAAAACTTGTCAGACATGACGGTCAAGTAAAAATAGAGTCAATTCAAGCGTATCTGGAGGGTTTTACTTTTCCTCAGACGGAAAAGTACATTTGAAGAGTTTTTTTTGGCCAAGTTCTTCAAAAGTCGTGTTCCTCTGCGGAGTTTGTTTTGCACTCTTGACTTTGACGACGAAGGGAGAAACAACACTTTAACTAAGTTAGAATACACCCCACACGGCAACGGCCGTCGGCACGTGATCTGAACGTGGTAGACAAAGTTGTGTAGTGGATCTGCGGTCGTTTTTTGGTGTGTTTCCATCACTGACTATTTAGTCTGATTCCACATCAACTATGAAGCCTTGTAGCTTAGCTGCGTGGTAGCCGCTGCACGAGGAACTCGGGCTAACCTGGGAGTCTACAGTACCGCCACAGCACGTACCACATTTTAACACATTTAGTCGAGACTGCCAGGAAAGATCGGCCACGCCACCCAACGTGATCGTAATGCTGTATTTAATAGTTTAGATTCAGATGGGCTGTTTTTTAAACCCGTCCATCGGTATGCATCTTAGTTATCCCCCCCAAAACAATGGACCCTGGGCAGTGAGGACATCACAGTCGTCCACATTAGAAACGATGTAATGACGTGTTTTTACAAATACTGTATGTGTATATCGCCGGGTAACAACGTGTCGCCGCCTTTTATTGTTCCTTGATGGTTGCAGTCGTCGTGTTTTTTTTTTTGTTTTTTTGCCAGACTACCTTGCGAAACTGCGTGGCCAGTGTCGATGGAGACTTTAGTGCTCTGTGGTATTCCGCCGCAGTTGGTACACGGTGCTAACAAAGATCAGTGCTCGAACTTATTGCTTGTTTGTAGTAACGATAACGTAAGCGGATTTATTGTAACGTTTGAGTCGAGGTTTATGTAATTGAGCTGGGGACACTAGAGAGCGCCACATCCTCCTCACAGACGGGCTGTGGCGTGATTATACTATAGGCAAGGATCAGTTCACTTTATTTACAATCATTTTTATTTCCAGTGTGGATGTTTGGAGGTCAAACTATGTTGGCTCTGAAACCACGATGAAATAGTTGGGCAACTTGCGGCTGGTTTCTGTTTCCAGTTTGCACACCTTGGCTCGCCATTATGTAGTTGTAAAACTGGTTAGAAAAGATTATATGCGTTCCGCGACAATTGTGAAAACAAAAGGTGTCGGTTAAGATGAACTCGACACCTTTTTTTAACCTTATCAAAGTGAATCGTGTCTATAGCGAGCCACGTTGTGTGGTGACTCAAGTATTTTCCAATCGACTGGGTCATTTAGTTTCAACGCAGGCAAAGTTGACCGAATAAACATTCCATACATTGTTATACCGACGCCTGAAACACCCACGGCCCGACATTAATATTTCACATTTCTCAATGAGTGGGTTAAGTTTATATTTGTTTTCATGGAGCTACCGGAAACTGCTGTTTTTCTTTTTCGCTGCATTCCCTTACTGCCAAACCACATAATTCCACACCCCAACAAATCCGTAGTAATAATAAAAAAAAGTATAGTTAGGTGTGGTTCTCACAATCAAATATCTGATTGAAGTAAAACTACAAAAACAGTGTTGAGTTAAATCTCCTTTCTTCCAGGCAGCCATGCGGACAGACTTAGTTTGTCTTCCTCTCAAAGCACACATCCACTCTAAAGTGGGAACAACTTGAGTTCAGTCAGACTAAAATATATTCATGTGTGGCAGTGTTCCCTGCAGCACAGGCCTTAGTCATAGGTGAGGGGGTGTTATTCCAGTTTTTCATTTATTTCATGAAACCACAGCTAGGACTCCCATGTCTCCCCCCCACACACATCGTTTTGTTTAATACCCCCCCCCCCCCCTTTCCCTCTCTTCATTGTTATACTAGAGTTTCCATGGCAGCGAGTAAAATCTTTACCCCTCTGCCAAATGTTTCATGTGACTGTGAGACGAGAGGCGGCCCGGGCCGTGAGGCGTCAGTTTGCCCCCCCCCCCGTCTGCTTCCTGTTAGCAGGCGGCTCTGTGTGTATTCTCGGGCGGCTCTGTGTGTATTCTCGGGCGGGAGGAGGGGGTGTAGCTGTAGTGCCGGTGTGATATTTAGAATCTCCCCTCTTCCTCACACACCCCTGTCTAGGAGTGTGTGAGTATGATAAACTCCATCTGGTTGAAATGATTATTAGCTGGCCAAACCGTAAGGAGGAATCAATTATACATCAATACGCTCGTTTATCAGAACGATGTCTCCTCTGTGAGGCCGCTGGACGGGTGTGTTGTAATCTGTGTTTGGGTGTTTTCAGAACCGCGGCCCCCCCCCGCTGGGGTTCACCACATGGCGCACATTTGTGTGCGGAGAGCAGGGGTTACGCAAACACAGGCCACCGGTGGTGGGTCGAGGCGCGGGGCAAACATGGCGTCCCTCTGTGACTTCCGTAACGGCCCCCCCCCCCCCGCGCTGCAGTTGGTTCTAGTCGCGTCCCTTTTTAATCCGGCCGGGTCTCACTGACCCTCCCGTTTGGGATCGCTCGGCCGCTTCAGACTCCACAAGTGTCTCGCTCGGCAGCGTCGTGTGTGAGGGGAGGGTGAGGAGAGGGCCGGCGCGAGGCTGGAAACACAGTAATGGTGAAGAAGTGGAACGCGGCTGCCTTTTGGAGAGCGAGGTGGTGAGAGCGGGCGGCCGGGTGAGTGGGCAAACTAAATGGAGGCCAGAATTGAAGGGCACTCCTTAAGCTGTCATGGCTGGCAGCTGTGTATCCTGGGGGGGCATTTCAGTTGTTAACAAAAAGAAGACCACTGCTTTCCTACCATCACAAGTGGCGGCTGTGATTTGAATGCCATAGAAATGTCCTTTACCGTGATGTCAACGCCGTGTTGACTTCAGAAGAGGCAGGTGGAATCGATTTTTGACATTCTCTTGCCTAAATGTTCCGTCCCTAAACTGTATCTGTGACAGCTGCACATGTATGAATGTAAGCCCCCCCCACCCCCCACCCCATGCCTCCCACACGCAGGCCAGCCCCCCTGCATGTGTCTGTGCAGCTGTTTCCATGGGGAACGAAAACCTGACACCAGGGGCTCGGACCCTTTTAACCTCGCTGTGACACACACATCTCACTCTCTCTCCGTGTGTGTGTGTGTGTGTGTGTGTGTGTGTGTGTGTGTGTGTGTGTGTGTGTGTGTGTGTGTGTGTGTGTGTGTGTGTGTGTGTGTGTGTGTGTGTGTGTGTGTGTGTGTGTGTGTGTGTGTGTGTGTGTGTGTTTACAACCAGTCAAGGTCACTCTGGCCCCTGACAGCCCCCCCCCCCCCCCTTTATTTTTTTGAATGCCCCTCCTTTCCCTGGCGCAGTTGTTCGTCTCCCCGAGATGACACCCATTTTTTTTCCTTTTTTTATTTCTCTTTACGATCCACGCTCCACATGCCAGCCAACAAGCGGCTTCAAATTGCTATATTTTCTCTTGGCAGGAGGAGACGGACCATATAACACCGAGAGTCAGGACTAGTGCAGTGCAAGTGCTGTTATGTGAGGTAGCAGAGTGGGAGAGAGACGTAGACAGAGAGGGGGAGGGAGGAGAGCGAGTGACTTGGTTTATTTATTTTTTTGGCGTTTGTGTCCTCTGGCGAAGTCTCAGTCTCGGAGCAGAACAGAATAGTCGGATTGATCGAGGCAGTTTGTCCCCCCCCACCTTCTTCAGGGCTCAATTTTGAGGCTCGTTTGTTTGTGTAATGGATTTAATAGGCCGGTGTTGGAGAAACCACGGGGCAGTAGGGGCCAGACCTCTGCTGCTGCTCGTCACGCCGTCCACCGTCTCCCGGACCCCCCCCCCCCCCCCCCCCCCCCCTCGCACGGACACGCTTGTTTCTCTGCTTCCAGTGATCTTAGTTTATTTTGGTAGTTGCCACCGAAGTCCTGTGTGTTTTTGGGGTTGTTTTTGTCTGGCGTTATGTGGCCATTACAATGTGTTTCCCCCCCGCTGTGCGTCCCCCACGGGGGGCCGGCGGCGCAGGGACGGACCTGCGCTCACCTCCGACACGCAATCAATTTAGCGGCTAACAAGATTGAGTGTCGCTGGTGGAAGACGGGCTCGGGGGCTGCTGGGAAATGAAGGGGTGGGGTGGGGGGGGGGGGGGGGGGGGGGGATGGGCACACACACACACACACACAGTTGCATGCACACAGGTTAGGGACGAGTTGTTGTGCGGGATAAAAATCCATTATGTGCCCCCCGTAACCCCCCGTCTCTTTCCCCCTTCACGCACGCACACACACAGACACACACACACACACACACACACACACACACACACACACACACACACACACACACACACACACACACACACACACACACACACACACACACACACACACCATTCTCTCTCCCAAGGCGCCACTTATAAGCTGGAATTTAATTAACTAAGAGGCATTCTGTGAGCCGCTTTACTGAGCTGCCACTGTCAGGCGTGAAGCTGATTTGCAGGCTAATTCTTAGTCATTGTCCCGTCTCCTCTTTTTAAGGGGCTTGTCTTTCGCTTGCCTTTCCTTTTCCTTTAAGCTTTTTTTTTTTTTTTTTTTTCGTCCTCTACCATTTGGTCTACCTAGTAAGTGGTGATTCTGTGGTTAACTCTCGAATCTAATCCCTGATTGGGCTGAGGGCAGGGAGGGTAAGTGACTTGTTCCTGTCCCCCTATATAGGGTCTAGCCTAGTGGCCAGGGTATAACCCCCGCCTGCTTCTAAACATAAAAAAACAACAACATTCTTTTGACATTTTCTTCACAAAAACAGCACTTGCTAAATGACCGTCCACTGCAGCCAGCCCCTCTGCAGCCAGCCCCACTGCAGCCAGCCCCACTGCAGCCAGCCCCCCTAGGGCCAGCCCCACTGCAGCCCAGGGGTCTGCCCTGTCTCTGGGTCCCCTCCTGCTGGCCTGGCTCCGGCCAGAGTCCTGCCCTGGCTCCTGGACTAGTGGATGATAAAGACGTCCACCGACGACAGCCTTAGTCTTATCTACCGCTTCAATCCTGGAGTGCAGGGGCCCCCCTTATCGCCACCGCGCTCTGGCTGCCCTGCCCTAACCCGGCCGGCTATCTCGCCACCTCTGTCTCCCAAAAACTAACCATGCAGCCCCCTTCCCTTACCCCCACCCCCCCCCCCCTGCTTCCCTAGCGGCAGCAGTCTGAAGGCCCACATGGGTTATTTTTGTTGTTGTGGGCCACACCTTTCTAAACTTGTGCCCAATATCAACTTAGCTGTCAACAACCAGTTTTAGAAGTGGGGTGAATCTCCTTGTGGTACATTTACATTTAGGGCATTTGGCAGACGCTTTTATCCAAAGCGACTTACAATAAGTACATTTGTCAAAATTGGTAGAGATCCAATCTTTTTTGTGATTATTTATATGTCTATATCCTTCATACCTATGGAAATGTAAGGGAGAAAATCACATGCCATGGCTAATATTGATATTTACACATATGTGTGTGTGTGTTAATAAATGTGTTATGACAGTTCCTCAGTTGCTGACTATTTTAAAGCTAGCATATTTGTTGCACACTGAAGAGCCAGTTCTTCTTTTTCAGCGGCAATGCTTGTTCCATTCGCCCCCCCCCCCCCCCCCCCCCCCCCCCTCCCCCCACACTCAGCAAGCTTTTTGTTCCCTCTGTGTCCCAACAAAAACACTGACAGGAAGCAAAGTCCTTTTCAGACAGGAAGACCCTCCCTGGAGGCCATGTACTGGCTTGTTGTTCCTCCAGACAGACCAACTGACGGCGTGGAGGCAGTTGGCCTTTCCTTAGAGACGACACCCGTTCCTGTTCTTTGCCTGAAACGTGCACTTGTGCGTCCACTTTGGGCAGACTAATTTGGATGCACGTGGAGGCGGCAGGGGTGTGTAGTTTGTTACGACATTGTTGTTCACCGCTCCCCGTGCCTTCCTGCCCCATCCCCGACCTTCACACAGGCGTGTGTGTGTGTGGGAGTGGAAGGCCCCACCCGCATACATTCCTGCTTGGAATAGCCCCCACCCTCCCCCCACCCTCCCTCCCACCCTCCCTCCCACCCTCCCACCCCACTCCTGCAACACGTGCAGGGCTCCCGTTAGTTCTTTTTATCTCACCCTTTTTTTGGTTTATCTCCCCCTTCTCCTCCGTTATCAGACGTTAACTACTAAGACTGCTGCTGTGCTCGTGTGTTATTTTTGTCACTTCCTCTGACCCCCGCTTGTTTCTGCTGAAGAGGGGAGGAGGAAAGTGTTTTCCTCTGGCCTGCTGCGTGACTTCCCTTTCCAACGCGCCGTGTTCTGTCTGTCCCTCCTCTGTCCTTGGCGTGTTCCTGGCGTGTTATCTCGCGGGTCCTTCCTGTGTTCTTCCTGCCTTCCCCTCCTGTGTGTTTTCTCTCACACTCTCTCACTCGTCTGTCCGTGTTGCTGTTCTCTCTCCGAGTCCCGCCTGTCTCTTCTCTCTCTCTCGCTCTCTCTCGCTCTCGCTCTCTCTCTCGTGTCCGTCCGTCCGTCCTAGGGGGTGGAATGGCGAGTGTTCTTGTTCGGCTCAGGAATGTAACCTGCAGCCCAGCCTGAGCCCACGCCCCGGGCGCCACTGCGGATCGGAATTCACCTTCGTGTGTTGTGATTGCGATGTGATAAGTGACTTGACGACGTACACCTTTTTTTTTTTTTTTTTTTAGCCGTTAGTGTGCAGCCCAAACGAAGAGGGCTTTAGTAAACACGATCAAAGCAAACCCTAAACAGGGTTGATTCTGTGTTGACTGTGGCACACTGTGTTGGGGGGTGACTCCCTGCATCTAAAGCCACCGGCGCTCTGCTGTCGGTGCCGCGCGTGTCCCCCAAGCTTCCCGCGCCTCCCGCCGCTCCCCCCCCCCCCCCCCGGTAAAACACTCGATAGATCGACCCCCGTGGACTGCAGTCTGCGTCTCCTCGCCTTGCCAGGCTCATGCAGGGCCGGATACACAGGGGTGCATGAGTTACCTGTCCCCAAGCAGCGCGGGGTCTTCCTGAGGCCTGGCTGAAGCCTGGGGGAGGGGGAGGGGGAGGGGGAGGGGGGGGAGGGAGGGGAGGGAGGTGGCCGGGGCATAACCTTCCCCAGGGGGAGGAGAGGGAGAGGGAGAGGGAGAGGGAGGGAAAGACTGCGTGAACTTCTGCATCAATACTCAGCTGATTCATGTCCCGTTGGCATATTCTGCCAAACCCCATGGGGTCCCCCCCCCCCCCCCCCCCCCGCCACACTCATATCTGGTCCAGTGGGAATTGGTCCAATGGGGAGATGCAGTAGTTTGACCTGCGCCTGTAGAATTTACTCTCATCTTTTGCATCTTTTACCACTTTACCACTTTCTTTTTTGTATGTTATGGTAGGCCAATATGTTGTGTGAGGAAGAATTTACACATTCACCAAAGATTTATCCAACCCCCCATGTGTTATACATTTTGTGATTTAGTTTAATTTTGATATATTTATTGCATACTGGCGCTTAAATCCTGGCCGTCACTAGCGCCGTGCGCTATAATTAACAATAACTGGTTTTGCGTCACATGATTTATACCCGTGTACCACATCCAAGCAACAGAATGACAGAACTGGCGGTTACTGTCAAAACCCTATCATGTAACTGCATGTTTAACACAGTTGTGTGCGTCTGCTCTTTATGTAGCTCCCGCTTCTGCACGCCTGTCTTGTTTACAGTAAGGCTTAAGTCCTGGGTGTCTTTATCTGGTGCAGTGGTTGGGGGGCCCAGATTACACAATGCCCACACTGGCTCACACTGCGTGATTAGGGTTTTAATTGGATCAGACAAAAGGGGCCTCTTGGAACACAGGAAAGACACGGACATACGAAAAGAAAAAAAACAGTGGAAAGAATGCTGGGTACGTTGTGGATGTCATTCAAGAGGCTAGCGGTTAGCCAGTCTGCTGCTAGTTCCACTCAAGTGATTGATTGTGTGCGCTGAGAGTAACACAAAAAGAGGAAAAAACTGCGAGTCTGGATGAGCCACTGCGAGCGATAAAAGTCCAGGATGAGACAGAATTCCTATTGGCTGTGAATGAGGTCATTTGGTTGGCTGAGAGGAAGGTCACTGACCCCTCCCCCGACTTCATACACCCCTCTTGGTTACAGACCACAATAAGCCTTTGTGCCGTGTGTGTGTGTGTGTGTGTGTGTGTGAGGGTGGGTGGGTGTCTGGCCAACCAGAGCCTCTGTATGCACAGAATGCATACTGCTACTGAACTGGCTCTTCTCTGTGTAACAACAAATAAGCTAGCTCTAAACCAGTCAGCAAGGAGGAGCTGGCATGCTGCAGACACGGCTGAATGTTACTGCATGTTGTTGTTTCACTGGTCACAGTTCAAGTGAAGCCACGCCACAATAAATGACATGCAGCGAGGCTCACTTGTGTTTTTACCTGCCTCAGAGATCTGGCTGTTGGCCTTTAGTTGGCCTTTCAGTTGGCCTTTTAGGTACTCCTGGCTGGACCGGCAGCGTAACCTCCTCAACATGACCCACAGCACCCCTGGGTGCTACCACTTCTGCTTCCCTTTGAGCATCTGTGTAAAAGGGGGGATGCCTTTTACTTTAATTGCGTCATACTTTTTTTTGTTGTTGCACCCTGTCCTTGTCCCTGTCCTGTTGTGTATAATCCCCCAGAAAACCAAACGGGGCTGGCAAGAAGATGACTATAAAGATAAAAGTGTGTGTGTGTGTGTGTGTGTGTGTGCATCGATAGGGACAGGTGTGGGCATCGTTGATTTGCGACGGTGCCAGCTGTTGTTTGTGCCTTGAGGTGAAGAGTAGGTGTGTGTGTGTGTGTGTGTGTGTGTGTGTGTGTGTGTGTGTGTGTGTGTGTGTGTGTGTGTGTGTGTGTGTGTGTGTGTGTGTGTGTGTGTGTGTGTGTGTGTGTGTGTGTGTGTGTGTGTGTGTGTGTGTGTGTGTGTGCGCGCGTGCGCGTCCTCTCTCACCACCCCTCTTCCTCTCTGTTCTGCTCCGGACAGAATCTGTCTGACACAAGCTCAAGTCGCTTGTGACGGCGCCCCCCCCCCCCCCCCCCCCCCCGTTTTATTTGTATTGAGCTCCTGACACTTCTGATGAACCAGGAGTCCCGGCTTTTCTTTTTATCTCCCCTCTCGCTCGGCCCTTCGTCCTCCCTTCCTCATCCCAAATAAAGTCCTCATCTCTGACTCCCCAATTTTCACTCACTTGATCTTGATCACACATTACCTCTCTCCCTCCTAGTAGTTTGTGTCCATCCCACCTCCTCTCGGGGGGGGGAGGCGATGGAGGTGGTGGAGGTGATGGAGCCGACGGCTGTCATCCTCCGGTGTGTGAGAGTCTGTTCCTCCACCGCCCGCCACTTTGTTTTCCACAGGAGGAAATCTGTGACTCGTCTCCCATGAGGATGACTCATTTTTCCTGGCTTTGTCTTTTTTAGACGTTTCTTTTGGCTCGCTCACTCTGCACTCTTTTCTGCGGCCTCTCTCTCTCTCTCTCTCCCTCTTTTGTCTGTGTTCATTTCCTCATCTGTTCGACCTGGTGTGTGTGTGTGTGTGTGTGTGTGTGTGTGTGTGTGTGTGTGTGTGTGTGTGTGTGTGTGTGTGTGTGTGTGTGTGTGTGTGTGTGTGTGTGTGTGTGTGTGTGTGTGTGTGTGTGTGTGTGTGTGTGTGTGTGTGTGTGTGCTAGCCCCAGGGATGTATCCAGGACCAGTGGTGACGTTAAAGGCCTGCAACCCGGCCTTGTCAGTTTGAATCAGCCACTAGTTCACACTGTCATTCTGGGGCTCCAAATGCTACTTGATACGCGCTTCCTCTGCGACAGCCTGCTACACATACAGTCTCTGTAGTGGGCCCCCCGAATAAACGGCCTCAGCATGCTCTTGACAGTCTCACACACACACTTTGACTCTCGATAAACCCGTCAGTCCAGATTCCCCTGAAACGGATCGATATTTGAGGAGTTTTGCGGGCGGGAAGCTGGCGATTAATGACAGTCTGGGCAGCGATGAAGGCTGATCCCTCGTCACTCGCCCCGCTGCCACTCTGCCAGCCACCTCCTCACCGACCCTCGAACCCCCTCAAATTTGGGGCAGCCGCGGCCTACTGGTTAGGGCTTCGGACTTGTAACCGGAGGGTTGCCGGTTCGAACCCCGACCAGTACGAACGGCTGAAGTGCCTGTGAGCAAGGCACCTAACCCCTCACTGCTCCCGGAGCGCCGCTGTTGGCAGCTCACTGCCTCGGGATTAGTGTGTGCTTCACCTCATTGTGTGCCTCACCATCACTGTGTGCTGAGTGTATTTCCACTAATTCACGATTGGGTTAAATGCAGAGACCAAAATTTCCCTCACGGGATCAAAAGAGTAATTCTTCTTCTTCTAACCCACTGTGCTGCTGCTGCCGTGCACCATGGGAGCAGCAGCATGGTGGGTTCGAGGGGGTTCGAGGGGGTTCGAGGGGAGGAGCGCAGGCCTGTGTCTCCCCGGGGCGTGTGGGAATAGACCCCCGGGGGAACGGAGCGTCACGCTGACCCGACCCTGACCGCCCACTAGTGTTTGTTGTTGCTAGACAGTCGTGGGACTCGTTGGACGAGGCACGACAAGCCAGACGCTTGTTCACACACAGACACTCCTTCGGGTTTTCAGTTTTTTGGCCCCCAGAATGTAAGCGATATGATCTGGCAAGGGGCCACACACACACACGCATGGAATTTAACCAGTGACACGCCTACGAGATGCTGTGTACATGTGTTGTGTTTTTTTTTTGTTATTGCTTTTATTGTTTTAAGCCAAAAGCGGTAAGATTCAGGAGAACCCTTGAGACATCAGACAGCGATGTCTCCAGTAAATGCAAGCCGTCTTTAGAAAAACACCACCCCAGCCTTTAACCTATGTTGTCATCACACGCAAGGGGTTCCAGACCCCACCGAGGGGCTGCTCAGCAGGCCGGACGGGCCCGGGCAAGCCCTGCGCAGGAAATACCTGCTCCGCAAAACAAACAGAGCCGTACATTCCTAGCTGTCGAACCTGTTGGTTTGCCTGCCGTACGCCGCCTTACCGCAGGTTTGCAGGGCTGTCTTTTATGGCTTTGTTTTGGTGGCGGATGTTTTTTATTTTATTTTTTATTTTTTGGCTGTGTTTTTTTTTTGTGTCTTGGCCAGGCAGGGGTGGTCGCTTCCTTCCGATCTGCAGAGCGCTCCATTCGCGCTCCGCAGATCGTGCCGGCTGCTCATTTGCGTTGTCGTAGTTTAGCCGTTTCTTTGATGATGTTGACCTCATTTCTTGTTAATGAGGTGTAAAGGAATGTGCTTGTCTCTTCCAACGCCCCCCCGACACGCACGCGCGCGCGCACACACACACACGCAGTTTAGATGACGAGGGGATAGTAACACTCCTTTATCGTTCATTTTGTCGTGCTAAACAAAACAACTTTTCTGTGCAAGGATTGCGGCTGGTTCCTGTTGGTGGGAGCCCGCATCACGCTTGCGTGCTCCTGAATGAAAGACCAGCAACTCGACCTACAACATCTCTTTTTTTTGTCGTGATTGCAGCTTTTGTTAAAAATCTGCTTCTGGTAGAGGCCATTTTATGACTTTAGTATTGTGTAATTGAATGAGGAATAATACGTGGGGGGTTTTTGTACTGAAGATGTAGTTTGCTGCTGAGATTGGAAGCCTCTGGAGTCATTATGTTGATGCTGCCCTCAAAAAAATAAACAGCTCAAAGATTGAAAGATTGCATGGAAGTAAAACGTTTTGCTTACCAAAGCAATTGGGGGGGGGCGGTTTGGACGACAACATTGTCTGATCTGGTGGGCGGGGGAGGTTTCCCTGGATACGGAGGGCCGGGGCGTGGCAGAAGGCAATGTGGCGGTTATCTTCTCCTGTCACATTGAAAGCCAGAGCCTTTCCTTCCTTCCTGCCCTGACAGCTGGACCTTTTCCTGCAATTGTTGCCGGATGCTGGTCAGGAGCGGGTCAGTCCCTCTGATTATGCACATACTCGCATGTGGAAAAGTGTCGCAATTACGGCGTTGGACTCATGGCCGATGGATACTGGGCTCGATTCCCATGGCCACAGCCAGCTTGTAGGCATCCACGGGCAAGATGCACTCACCACTATCTGCTCCTTAATCACACTTAGTCTCGTTGGATAGAAACCTCTACAGAATGACTCAATTCTAATAGCACAAGATGGTTCAAGCTGCCTTTTTTTTTTTTAGTTTGTCCAAATAAGCAGCATTGCGTCATACTTGCTGTGCAAGGAAGTATGCGTCTGTCGCTCTAGGTCTCTCAGATCATGAGAGGAAGGGAAATGATGAGGGCAGCAGCAGCACATCACAGGCTGAATGTACACAACACACCAGCAACCTGCATCCTGGCGGCCCCATCCTGTTATTCCAGTTGCTTATCTGAGATCCCCGCGTCTCCGTCAGTGCACTGCCCAGCTTCCTGAGCCCCCCGTGCTGCTAAACACCCCTCGTATGAGACCCTTAATGGTGTTTTTTGGGTCGTCTTTGGTCCCGAAATGAACCCGGGTGTAGAGGATTTGTGCCTTCGTTTATGACTGGTACCACAGGGCTCTATTCCAAGTGTATTTTCAGAGATGATATAGATTTTTTTTTTTTTCAGTCTGGTTGTTTGTTGACAATCAATTGTGTGCATACTGATTTGTTTGTGATGGCCTATTGACGAGATGTAAAGGGCCGAGTGACGGCAGTGCAGACCAGGGTGTGTTTTCTCGCTGTAGAGTGGTCATATTCGATCTGAAGTGTGTGCTGGCACATCCTCCTTAAATTAAGTTAATGTGTTGGAACAAAAACAAAGGTAGGTAGGTAGGTAGGGGTGTGTGTGTGTGTGTGTGTGTGTGTGTGTGTGTGTGTGTGTGTGTGTGTGTGTGTGTGTGTGTGTGTGTGTGTGTGTGTGTGTGTGTGTGTGTGTGTGTGTGTGTGTGTGTGTGTGTGTGTGTGTGTGTGTGTGTGTGTGTTCGCACGCAAACAACCCAAACGTGTGCTAACCAGGGCGTGGTTTTTTTACGAGTATGCTGTAAATCTGTCTGCTGTTTTGAATTCCGTGAAATACGTTTTCCAAGGAGGTGCTGCAGAGCAGACTATCTGCGTGCTCTCATACCCGCGTTGGCAATGTGCGCCGGTGTCTCACGCCCCATACATGACCCCCCCCCCCCTTTCATTCCTGCATGTCTGTTGCAAACGTTGCGTTACATTTCTAATTCCGGCTCACCTGTGTAGTCCCAGGCTGGGGCGCCGGCTTCATGTCTTTTTAAAGGGTTTTTCTCGGTTCACTGTAGCGGGACCAGGCTTTGTCTTTCGCGTATTGTTTCCAGTAACTTTATGTTTTTTTATGGGGCCACTCTTTCTAAAGCCCAGCTTATCAAATGGCTTGCTGTGCCTTCCAATTTAACGCAACATATCCCTCCCCTCTTCGGATGGCCTAGGCAGTGGTGGAATTACCCATCTTTGCATGGCATTTTCGAGGCTGCTAGCCTGAGTCTGCACTCGTGAGGGTTAGGACGGCTGTGTCAGCTCCATGGAGGTATTGGGACTTTTTTTTTCCCAGAAAAGGTGATCTGAGGGGAGTGCTGGAATTAGCACACCGCTACACTCTGGGACTGCTGTGATGGCTGTATAATTAGCTCGGCTATGAAACTACTCTGAAATGGGAGTCTTGCAAACCTTCTAATTACTTCATCACTCTGACCTGCATTTTGATTGCAAGTGTTGGGGATCACTTGTAAGGTGTGTGTGTGTGTGTGTGTGTGTGTGTGTGTGTGTGTGTGTGTGTGTGTGTGTGTGTGTGTGTGTGTGTGTG
Source organism: Urophycis tenuis (assembly GCA_036785325.1). NCBI lineage: Eukaryota > Metazoa > Chordata > Actinopteri > Gadiformes > Phycidae > Urophycis > Urophycis tenuis. The sequence continues at coordinate 10,150,923 of JAXIVH010000014.1, read as the reverse complement.
TGTGTGTGTGTGTGTGTGTGTGTGTGTGTGTGTGTGTGTGTGTGTGTGTGTGTGTGTGTGTGTGTGTGTGTGCGCGTGTGTGTGATTAGCTGTTGACTGTAATATAGTTTTTTCCCGCACAGACAGCTGTTTGGTACAATGCAACTGAGTCTTTCTGTAGCTTTCTAACTTGCCAACTCACCCCTGGGGTGTCATTCTAATGTGTGTGTGTGTGTGTGTGTACGTGTGCATGCACACTCCCGTTCACCCTAGGATCCCACCTCCAGTCCCCCCCCCCCCCCCCCCCCCCACATAGGGTGTAATGAACGCTGACCCCCTGCGGCATCCTCTTGGAGGAGGCCATTACGGCTCAGTGTAGAGCCGGGCCTCCCTGGCAGCGCTGCCTGGTTCTATGGAAGACCCCACTGTGCACAGGAAACTGGCACTCCCATGGCTCATTGAGCTGCCAGCGTGCCTCCGCTGCCACCCGGCCCCATAAAGCAGTTCCACATCATCAGATGCGATGATCCCTCTTTCTAATTTTAGTCTTGACTTCCTGATGGCTCTGCAGATAGCGCTGCCGTTGAAATGTTCCCCTCGCAACCGCAGGGCTGGGCGCCGGGTTCCCGGATGACTGCAGCGGTGAGGGTGCAAGAACAAAAGAAAAGGCGTTCTAATGGGATGTAGGAGACCCTCGCCTTTCTTCCCTTTGTCTCGTCAAGCCAAACAGAGGCAACGGTATCGCGGAGAGAGCGTTGCTTTTATACTCCTGTCATGCTTGCGTTCTGGGTGCTCTCCACTTAAGGCCACCTCTCTTACCTGCTGCAATCATTTTTATTGACATGTTTTAGTACATGAAGAATTGATTAAGCGTAATGCCAACATCACACGGTCTGTATTGGGCCTGGTCGCTTTTGTGATGACTGTCTGAGTATTAGGGCTGTATTTAACGTGAGCCGCTACCCTTCTTGCTCCCCGCTCTGAGGCCATATCTCCACAGTGCAGTGATTAAACGGCAAACTGACGACCTGGAGTGACAGTTAATCTGAGCGAGGGAGGGAGGGGCACGTTGTCAGGGCGGCCATGTTGTCCCCAGTCCCTCACCACAGTGAATTCAGAGGGAGGCACCGAGGACTTGGGCACACGGGAGCAGAGGTGCGCTGTTATTTGCCGCTTGTTTCCTGCCGTATTTGTTTAGTACATTTTCTCCCAGGCTATCCCCCCCCCCCCCTCCTCTCTCATCCTGTACTCCCACTGTGTCTCCATCTCTCAGGAGAGCACCGGCTCCAAACACACACACACACGCGTGGCCTCATTAGCGTTGTGGATTTTTGTCTTGTAGTTGGGGGTGCGGGGTGTGTGTGTGTGTGTGTGTGTACGCTCTTATATGCTTTTAAATTGTGTCAAGGCTCCCCCCCTATGTGGGCTTTGCAGAGCCTTTGTGTGCTTGTGTAGGTGAATGTGTGTTTCTCGGCCAGGTTTGGCTCATTATTGACGATCAGAAGGCAGAGCAGTGCTGAGGACGGAGCCGGCTGCAGTTGGCGCTCACACGGTCTGCTCCTCAGTCGCCCCACACCAGTTTAGTGAGCTCTGCCCTAATTAGTGCAAACGTACACGCATAGTGTGTGTGTGTGTGTGTGTGTGTGTGTGTGTGTGTGTGTGTGTGTGTGTGTGTGTGTGTGTGTGTGTGTGTGTGTGTGTGTGTGTGTGTGTGTGTGTGTGTGTGTGTGTGTGTGTGTGTGTGTGTGTGTGTGTGTGTGTGTGTGTAGTTGTGTGTGTGTGTAGTTGTGTGTGGAAGGGACTGTTTGCTAGTTATTGAGTGACCTATCTGCCCGATTCAGGAGGAGCACTTTTACTCACTCTTCCAGAGAGGATGACGAGCCACTAATAATCTAGATATCCTCCCGTGGGACCCCCCCCCCCCCCCCCCCCAAACCTGCTGTGTCATTCCTTTCTCCTCCTGCCATCTATCTGGGACCAATGGAAATATTTAACATCTTTTTAAATCTGTCGACATAAAATTACTTTATAGTCTGAAAACTTGGTTACCGGCTTGGTTTCAGTTACTAATACGGTAGTAAAACAGTTGTAAAAGCTTTAGATGGCAGGAAATAAAAAAGTCTGCCACATTTTTTTTTGCCTCTACCTTTCTTGATGATTTTATAAATACAAACCGGAATCTCCGACTCCCCCCTCGGCAGGAATGTGTTTGTACGTTCGTCGGTCCGTACACGTGCCTTTTTTACTCTGGCTGCTCTTTTGGCGTCGCATCGCTATGGCGCCCGTTCACGGCGCTGCCATGGCAACGCATGACGACGGCTGACGCACACAACGCGCGGCTCATACACGACCGTCGGATCAGAGATGGACGTAAATACAGAAATATAACTGTTATTCCTTTTTCTCTTTCATCAAGCCTGAGAGGCAGCGAGGGAGACTCTCTGTGACTTGGTGATAAGCGCAAGACGTGCACAGATGTTCGCGCCTCGCATCACACCAGCTGACATCACAACCCGCAGCACAGCACAACGTCTCCTCGCCAGCTTATGTCACAGTGCACAACATGGCCCAAAATGGCACAATCACCTCCCCAGCTCATATCACAATACATACCTTAATCACCCCAGCGGCTTTTATCACAGCGCAACGCTCTGCTCTCCACCGAGCCGAAGCCTCCCCCGGGGCGCTGTCCCTTCAGGGAATGTGAAGGCTGTGCGTTAACGTCCTGACATGGCGTGGCCTGCCGCTGTCTGCCTGTAGCACCATCAGCACCATCAGCACCACGCCATGCAGCGTGGAAGCTGTGCGCTGTGCACGTCATCCTACATCACTTGCCAGCTGCAGACCTGGAGGTCTTCTTTTAGGCGTCCCCCCCCTGCACCCCCGGCCCTGCTGTATTTAGCACCGTGTTGGCCCGTTGGATCCCGGACCCCCACTGTGGAGCCCGTTGGATCCCGGACCCCCACCGTGGAGCCCGTTGGATCCCGGACCCCCACCGTGGAGCCCGTTGGATCCCGGACCCCCACCGTGGAGCCTGTTGGATCCTGGACCACCTGTTAGTGTCTGGGTTGCAGCAGGGAGAGGGTGTCTGTTGGAGGACGTGCCCACACAGAAGTAAAGGCGCCCTCTTGGAATGTTGAAAACGGTTGCAATCAGCAGTGTGTGTGCGTGTGCGTGTGCGCGCGTGCGTGCGTGTAAACTCTCAAGGCACCAGCGTTATCGAACAAATCGGGGCTTTGATCGGAGACAGATTAGATCTTAAAAAAAATTCTGTTTCTAGATTATTTTTTTCAGTGCAATCCATTTCCAGATAATAGTTTTGGTCCTAATTCAGCCCTCTGGTGGCGGGCGGTGTGCTGTGGGGCCGCTGTGTTCCGGCAGCATGCAGGGTTAAGTGTTGGGCTCCATCCGTCTCAGGTGGCAGGCATTATCAGACTAATACCAGCCGTCACAAGCCGGCCAAAGCGGCTTTGCCCCGGCGATCACCGTGATTACTCACAGATTACAATTCTTTCACATTCTTCTGAGCGAGCGGCTCTGGTTTAAATGTCCCTGTGGATTGGGACTATTTCAGGGCTCGTAACCGGCTGGTGGCCATCTGGTGGGACGGGTCTGAAGGCCCCCTGAACCTGCAGCACGGTAGCTCCTTCATGGCCCATGTGTAGACCTCCATCTCTTTTCTCTCTCTCTCTCTCTTCCTGAACCCGTGGTCTCTCTCCCTCTGGCCCCGGGTTTGGCTCCATTAGTTCTCGTAGGATCAGAGGCTACCCTTCCCTGCTTCTGATCGTCTTCCCTGCTTCTGATCTAAAAGCACTAATTTTAGTGGATGTTTGTGGAGTCTGTTTTGGTAAATAAGTAACAAGTGCTGGCCTGTGATCGCCTGTGCTCAGGCTGACTGGTTAACATCATTCACAAAAAAACCCCCAAATTGCATCCGACAAGTTAAACACAAACACACACACACACACACACACACCCCGAAATACATGTGTGTATTGTAAAATAGCTTTTTGTTTATTGCACTCAATCTGACCCAACTCTCAATTTTACGTGCACACACACACACACACACACACACACACACACACACACACACACACACACACACACACACACACACACACACACACACACACACACACACGTTGTCTATTTTTACTGCCTTTCCCTCCAGTCCGGGGCCACCTCTCCCATGGCGTGGTTCTGTGTAGAGCGATGTGTGTGTTTGTATCGGTGTGTGTGTGTGTGTGTGTTGATGTGGCGGTACGGGAGACACCAGCCCTGTTAGCGGCTCGTGGCAGAGCGAGGGAGGCTGCATCAGTATGTGTGAGAGAGGGAGGGAAGGCCGGGGGGGTGGGGGCTGTTGAGGCCATGGCCAGCTCACAAACGATGCCTGTGACTTGTTGCTTTCTTCCAAGCCCTGTGCTTTATTTCACTGTAACTCTGGGCATTACATCAACGGTAAACTGACGGTAAACTGCTGTACTTTACACACTCCCCAAAACGCATTCTTGCGGTCACCGCAACTCCATGAGATCAGACCGCCACCCACCCCCCTCCCGGCATTGTGCTGTCATCATTGGATATCTGGAACGGGTGCGGGGTGTGATGCGATCTCCCTGGTAACCGTGGCGCTCAGGAAGCACGCCCGGGCGTTATGTAACCATCACAGCTATTATTCCGAGGAGTCCTGGTTTCTACAGGAACCACGCCGCCGTCTCGGCTGCGTTCCGCTCAGAACATTCAGAACTGCTGACGACAGCCCTGCCTCTGCTGCTGCATATGCAAAGGAATGCACGAGAAAGGGGGACGCGCAGGGAGGGAAAAAAAACAACATGTTCTCCACTTGCATCCCAACACAGAGCATGCATTCATCTGTCGAGTATGAAGTGGTGTGATTTGGCACGTCCGGTCAGAAACGCTGTGTGTGTGTGTGTGTGTGTGTGTGTGTGTGTGTGTGTGTGTGTGTGTGTGTGTGTGTGTGTGTGTGTGTGTGTGTGTGTGTGTGTGTGTGTGTGTGTGTGTGTGTGTGTGTGTGTGTGTGTGTGTGTGTGTGTGTGTGTGTGTGTGTGTGTGTGTGTGTGTGTGTGTGTTCTCGTTCTAAGATGGTGGACATAAACATTGGTTTGTTTCGCGGCTGGAATGACCGCTTTATCTCGCAGCAGTGTTTTGGCTGCCGTGATGATGAATATAGGCCTGCGTGTGTATAAACCGATGTGTCGGCGTTTGGTAGCCCTCCTCCCTGTTCTGTTATGAGGGCCCCTCCTCCATGATGTCATGGAGCGTCCTCCCTAGCTTCACCACACCCAGTCTCAGCACTCCTCTCTCTGCTCTTTCTCTTTCCTTTTGGTTTACCTTCCTCGTCCCAGTCACCGTGGATTCATTTGTCTCCATTTTCTACTCGTCATCCTGTCTCCATCTCTCCAGATTATTCTGTCTGTCTCGCTCCATCTCGTGATTTCCTCCCTCCCTATCTAGACTCTCCATGACCTACATCTTTATCGCTCCCTCTCTCCTCCCTCGCTTTACCATCACGCTGTTTATCTCTCACTCCCCCCCCCAACGACCACAATTCTTTTTCTCTCTCACTCCTCCCCAACTTGACCATCATTCTGTTTATCTCTCTCCTCCCTAACAGTACCATCATTATCTCTTTCTCTTCACCCCCCCCCCCCCCCCCCCCCCCCTCACAGACACACACACACACACACACACACACACACACACACACACACACACACACACACACAGGGCATGTCTCTCCGTGCTCCGTGTCGTGGAGGCCCCTGGTTATCCTCTCCTCCTCCCTTTGTTGTCCTGCGGGGGAAAGGGAGAGCAGGGGAAACCTCCCATCACGCGGGGCCAGAGAGGGGCGCTCTGCAGCCACGCAGTGTGACATTCGACTCCCCCTTCCCGTCTCAGATTGCCGAGGGAAAGGGCACAGCGAGGAGGGGGGGGAGAGCCGAACAGCACGAGGGAAGAGGAATTAAAATGACTGTTCTAACTTGAGCGGAGAGGCGTCCTTGGGAAGCCCAGAGTCCTGGGACTGCACCCCTCCTTGAATGCCACGGCTCTTCTTTCCTCTTCTCCTCTTCATCCTTCTCTCACCCCCTCACCCCTCACAGTCCATGTTTCTGCTTTGCTTTTAGAAGTCTGGCCAAATATTTGACTATAGACATTATTCTCTTTGGGAGTGTGTGTGTGTCAGCTCTACTTCAAATGGACAGACCTGGCAGATTCTTTATATTACCCTATTTGTGTGTGTGTGTGTGTGTGTGTGTGTGTGTGTGTGTGTGTGTGTGTGTGTGTGTGTGTGTGTGTGTGTGTGTGTGTGTGTGTGTGTGTGTGTGTGTGTGTGTGTGTGTGTGTGTGTGTGTCTGCTGACTCTGGTCCTAGGTGACACTAGCATTGAGCTGAGGGATGGCTTTGGGGGAGTAACAGTAGATTTGTACACACACACACACACACACACACACACACACACACACATGTAACCCTAGGGTAATACAATAGTAAAGAGTTAATGGCTTCTTCACTGTAACCATCATTGCCCTCTTTTTTCACTTCTGCCAAATCACAGCGTTTGCCTGCTCTCATTTTATCATTTCATTCTTCTTGTTCCTGGGTGGACAACTAGACAAATGATTTAGTCAGTTGTGCCAGACAGGGGGGTAATTTTTGGCTGAATGCGGCGCTTCAGAGCAGACAAGGGGGGGTTAGTGTGGTGAAATAAGAGGTTGTCAACCATCGCACGTCTCTGCTGATGGGCCGGCTCGCCCCCCTTATGTTAATGTGGCATTTTAGCCCTGAGGAGGGAGGGAGGGAGGGAGAGGGAGAGAAAGAGAGAGAGAGGGAGTTGGAAGCCCAAGTGGAGGTGGCAGTGAGATGTGTTGAGTGTGCTCAGTATTCACCCTTTTCTGTCCATTGTTTTTCGTGTGTGCGCGCGCTTGTCCTGTCAGTCCCCTGCCGCCGGCTGCATTTCAGCTGGGATTGAGCTGTAAATGTCCCCCCCCCGCCCCCCCCCCCCCGCAGTGCGACGGGGCCGCGCCGCGCTCCGGCGCAGGTAGCAACGCTCTGAGGCGTCGGCAAGGCAACGGGTTTGATATAGGTTCAGTGGTGTCGTTAACGCCGGCCTTTGAGCAAAGGCCCGTAAAGCCTCTTCTGAGAGAGTGCGTTGGTGATTTAAAGGCCCGTACAGCTTCCTCCCCTCCAGGGCGTCTCAGGTTTTACCCTTTTCATGTTACACATTTTTTGTTTTTTTTGCGAGGGCCGGGGGGACTTATCAGCGCCGGCCCAGAATGCTTTGCGGCGGGCATGCCAGCGGTACGTGCGCTCACCGACTGTTGCTAGCCTGGGATGGAGGCATTCAGCGTGAGCTCTTTAATTACCTTGCCACCCTGTGAGAGGGGTTTTGTTTGAGTCTGGGCTCTCAGGCTCCGTACAGACACACAGTGCCTTGCGGTATAATTAGTATTTCTGTTTCCTGGGCACACCTGATTGATTTCTGTTTTGCATCGTCAGGGAGGCGCCCCCTCTCCGTACGCTTCCCCTCCCCCCCATCGCTGTGTGTGTGTGTGTGTGTGTCCTTCAGTCAGCCATGTTGGAGGGGACTGATGCAATATGTTGTTCTGGTGGAAGGGAGAGGTCCACGAGAGAGACTGGACTGGTGAATGGTGAGATCATCTGGTTAACATGTGGAGTAACCCAGGGACGAAAAAAACATTTTTTTTAGTCTCTAGTCCTCTTATTTTCTGTTTTTGTTGCAGTTTCACTCTCTCCCACAGGTGTGACTTACGCCCCGGTCTGTTCAGCTGTTTACCAGATGTACTTTTGTGGTTTATTGGTGGGTGGGTGGGTTGTAGGGGTCAAAGTCCCGCTTCATCGATCACAATCCTGTCAATCAGTCACCATGGGACCCTGAATCAGTCAGGTGGACAGGAAACCACCCCCCCCCCCCCCCCCCCCCCCCTCCCCACTAATTCCAGAGACAGTGCCAAGTTGCAACACACACAAACAACGTGTGCGTGGGTGAACATATGGCCTCCCTCCTCCTCCTCCTCCTCCCTTCTCCAGGACCATAGCCCCGCTACACAGTTCTGGAAGTGCTCAAGGGCTCGTGCACTTGTGAAAGTTTAATATGAATTTAGTATGAGGGAGTGTGCATGTGAGAGAGGGGATTCTCTTCTCTACTCTAGTGTGTGTGTGTGTGCGTGTGAGAGAGAGGCAGTGTCTTCCTCAGGTCCATTAGTTGTATCTGACAGGGGGATCAGTTCTGAAGGCATAAAACCTCAGCATGAGTAATTCCCTGCTCTCTGGCTCTCGCTCCCCCGGCGCTACTCCCTGTTGCAGCGCACAGGCTGCAGGTGCTCGCAGTGCTGCCACAGCGCTACACAGACAAACAGAGTCACGCCCAGGCCCACGGTGCCAAAGGAGCTGGTTGTTGTGGTGACGACAAGCGTTTACTTTGGCTTGCGGTCTGGGGTTTTTGCTGTTGCGTGGGATGGCGAGGCGTCGCGGTTATTGATGAATGTGTGAATCCTATGTTTAAATAAATCTTTTGAATGAATCACCAGACATTGGTTGTTTATTTTATTTAGTTACACATACATTTAGTCTCAGGACTAATATTGACATATCGCAATTTGTTGGTGTGTTAGTTTCTAACCTGATTGTGTGTGTGTGTGTGTGTGCGTTCTTGTGTTTGCTGCAGAGATCAACAGAGTTCGCAAGGACATGTACAGTGACTCGGTGAACGGCCTGGTGGGCAAACAACCCCTGGACCTGCCAGAGCCCAGCGGCACCATCATCCACCAGCAGGAAAAACTCTTTGTGCCTGTCAAAGAATACCCCGACGTAAGCACCTTTAAAAACACAGCCGCACGCCTGCAGCCCCAGTCTGCTCGCACTTAGTCTCTCTTTATGTTTGTCTTTATTCCTTTCCCACCCATCTGTGTCTCCCTTTCGCTCTCTCTCTCTGGTTCTGTCTTTGACTCTTTCTCTCATATCAGGGCGGCAATTATTTTTCCCCCAAGTCACATTGTTCTGCAAAGTGTTGCCATCCAATGCAAGATATTGACATTACGGGAACTCATTTAAATGTTAAGATTTGGCCCAAAGCAATGTTGTCTCTGGCTGCTCAGTTTGATTGCGGTATGTCAAGACGGAAACAAGATGTTATTTTTGTGAATCAATGCACAAATCAGAAATTGTGTGCTCATACTGAGTCGCTCGTACAAATATGAATCTTTCAAAAGCCACACACACACAGACACACACATACACACACACACACACACACACACACACACACTCAGATGCATGCACACACACACACACACACACACACACACACACACACACAGCGAGCCCCGTTGCCTTCAGCCATGCATTTGGGTGACATGTTCTCATAGGAATGGCAGTTGGGTGGACAATTCAGAGATCTGTCAACACACACACACACACACACACTCTTTTGTCTCGTCTCCTCACACGAATACATTCCTTCTCTAGGTTTTTTTCCAACTTCCACTACTACCCTCTGTTAATATGAGTTAATAACAGCGCTAGCAGGTGATAGGAGTGTGCATCTATTGGATCATATGATCAGATTGGGTCACTATTTGATTGATGGACCATCTCTGTTCAGTAAGGAATGCTTATTTCAAGATCTACATCATTCTGCTGTACGCCCAGACTGACAGTGCGGTGTGAAAGCAGGGATGACGTGTGAAATAAGGATTATGTTGTTTTAAAATGTTTAAGTTATGTCAAATGATTGCAATAATGCATAAAGGCAAACCGAAACCAAAAGGGAAATAAATATGAAATTGATTTGTGGAAGTTGTGATATTGATTGCAGCACCCCCCCCCCCCCCCCCTCCCATTCATAGGTTTAGTGGCTTAATTGCCAACCTCAATGGTTGACAGGCTGTGCTGTTTACTGTGCTAGAGGTTTGTCGTCATGTGATGTTTGTCTGTGGGTGTGAGGAGTTTTAAATACTGTAGCAGAGTGGCTAAACCGGGCCTAATGCTAACCGACAGCCCGGCTCAGTCGGGTTAAGGCAGCCTTTTTTTTTTGGGGGGGGAAGAGGGATGGAGAGAAAGAAAGAAAGCTTCAGGTTGTCAGACTCAGTGGCTGGAAAGATAAACAGAAAGATAAACAGTGTCGTATTAATGGAAGTGCCCGCATAAAATGACCCCAGCAGTGACACTGGGCCGCTGTTTGCGGGGCAGCGTGAGCTGGTGTCCCCAGCTGTGGCGAGAACAGCCGGCCAGATGTGGAGCAGCAGAAGCCCAGGCTACGTACTACGCACCTCCGGTGTGTACAGGGGGAGAAACCCCCCGACATGGAGGGGATGTGTTGTGACAGGGAGGCCTCGTGTGATGTCTCCATGTGCGTCTGTCTGGGACCCGTCACACTGTCAGCTGACCATCCCCACGCCTCTTCCCCCCCCCGCTAATATTTCTTGTACACACGCACACACACACACACACCACTTCACATGACATGTACTTGTAGCTTCTGTCACCGCTGCCTAATTCCAGCCGCCACCAGAGGAGGCGGGGGCGTGGGTTTGATGGAGCAGAAGGCAAGAGGGGGGTGTGGGGGTGGGTGGGTGGGGGGAGCAAGGAGAGGACCAGCCAGGCGTGAATTGCACTTTCCCCCTGACAGAACTGATAAGAGGCACCAGGGACCGGCTCCACTGCTCTGTTGAACTGGTAGCGGCCCCACAAGGGCCCCTGGTCGGACCTGGTCCACGCCAGGAGGTCAGGGGGTTGGCACTCCCAACCTCCAGCCCCCCCCCGGACGGCCCACCCCCACCCCCCCATGCCCTGCATGCCCCCTGCACATTTGGCATTGCTGAAATGGCACAGAATGTAACTTTTGTATTGTATTTGTTCTGAAACCAGAGCTTGGAATGTTGAGGGATAAGGGGTGTATTATTGCACCACAGCCTCCACATGTGAATGTTGGTTGGTATAAAAATAAAAAAAAAGCATGTGGAAAGACCTCATGGACATGCACGCACTCCATTAAAGGACTTTGTGCCCTCAGATGACCCCTGACCCCACTTCTGGGCTCAGTGCCATTCTGCACTTTGCTAGACCCAGTATGTGTGTTCATGCTGCTGCTGTTCAGCAACTAAATTAATTACACTCCCCCCTGGTGGTCAGAATTAGTCACTAGTAGCTTGGTTTCTACAGGAAACATCAGTTAAAAAAAAGTGTTATCATTAATGTGCAGGAACAGGAAATAACAGAGTGCCTCTCTGGGTGTGGCTGTTATAGCTTCAGGGTTCTCACTTCTTGTTGGTGGGAAATTGGTTTATCTGCTGATGTCACTTATTGTGGCTTCACAAACCCCCCTTGTATGTGACAACAATGCAGCAGCTTTTGCAGGGCACAGGAGGTGACCACAAGGGATGGAGAGGAGGTTCACTGAGCAGGGATAAGACTGAGACTGAGACTGAGTCTGAGACTGAGACAGCGATAATTATTAGACCCCACCTCGCTTGGCTGGGTGATTTTCCCGACATTCCCCTCCCCCCAACATGTGTCTGTGTGTGTCTGTGTGTGTGTGTGTGTGTATGCACGCGCAGTGTAGGCACACCTAAAGCACATTCCACTGTATTACAGTGGTGTGTGTGTGTGTGTGTGTGTGTGTGTGTGTGTGTGTGTGTGTGTGTGTGTGTGTGTGTGTGTGTGTGTGTGTGTGTGTGTGTGTGTGTGTGTGTGTGTGTGTGTGTGTGTGTGTGTGTGTGTGTGTGTGTTGGGCACACACAGACTGCTGCCATGCCAGATTTGTCAGCCTCTGCCCCCGCACCCCTCCTGCTCGCGTCGCTTTTCTTGTCACCAAGAACACCTGCTGATCTGCACTCTTTATTTTATATAGTTTTTTTTTTGTGTGTCTGCCTTCCGTCGTTCCTAAAGTGCTCCAGAAAGAAAACTCCAGTTCAAAACACGGCTTTGCTTATACCGCCACATCCTTGATTTCTCGGTTCCTCGTCTTTAAAAAAAAAAATATATATATCCCGCCCACTTTCTGTCCTTTCCTTCCCTCTCCTTACCGCTCTCTCCCTGTCCCCCTCTCCATATACTTTACCACTCACTCTGGTTGGTTTATATCCTTCTGTGTCTTCCAGCCTTTTTCCCTTTTTATGTCTGCCTATGAATGTGTTTTCCTCTCTCTGCACCTTTTTGAATGTCACTACGCTCACACACACACACATACATATACACGCACACACACACACACACACACACACACACACACACACACACACACACACACACAGTACACCGGCCCCTCTGTGATGTCACCTGTGTGGGGAAATGAGCGTCACCGTGGCGACGGCGTGCTGACTGACAGCAGACTGGCAGGCCATCTGATAACTCTAAACTTCAATTAAATGCTATCTTTACCTCTGTCTCTCTCTTTCTGTCTCTGTCTGCTTCCCTCGCTCTCCCTCATGTCTCTGCACACACGCACGCACACACACACGCACACACACACACACACACACACACACACACACACACACACACACACACACACACACCATGTCCATGCCGGTAGACTTTCCGTTGACCTTCATGCTCTTAATGGAACCTGCGATTCCTTCGTCTATTCACTTTGCCTCCTAGGAGTGTCCCTGAACCCACTTTAGTGTTCATATTTATCAACAGTTTAGAAGTGAGGTTACACACACACACACACACACACACACACACACACACACACACACACACACACGGCTGACTATGAAACCAGAGCTGCTTCCAGAGGTAAGATGACGAGCAACTGGTAAACAGGGCAGACTGGTCAGGTTTTTTTTTCTTTCTTTCTTTCTCTTAACCTTTATTGAAAGCCAAGCCCGGCCGCTTCCCACACCCGCTGCAGACCAAACGGTTGTGGCGTGAGGCGCAGCGGCGTGCGTTGTGTACACTATCCCTGGCCCTCTGTGTGATATACCTGCTGCTGACGCTAGTGCCGTTGTCACCGCAGTAGTGATTTAAAGTCCCGTGTTTAGCGGGTTGCCATGGCATCCGAAATTATTTACCTCTTTAATGGAAGCGTTTATAAAAAAAAAAAAGAAAGAAAAAAGACACCCAGTTTCCATGGCGTCCTATCTTTGGATCATCACAGAACCAGCTGTTTATTCTCTCTCAAAGAGCCTCCGCCTCAGCTGGAACCCAAACACCATGGGATGATCACAAACTGGGCGGGGGAGTTCCTGGAGAGGAGGTGTGTTATCCCCCCCCCCCCCCCCCCCCCCACGCAAACCACGGCAAAGCCCACGTTCACCTCTCTAGTGGTGTCATCCTGCATGGACGTTACGCCGAGCAGCCTCGTGTTTGAAGGGCACCGTAATCACCGTCGTAATGCAAGTGTCCACGGAGCTTAACCTTCCCTCGCACGTGGACGTTATCAAACGCTGCTCAGACGGCGGCACACGCGCACGCGCACACACACACACACACACACACACACACACACACACACACACACACACACACACACACACACACACACACACACACACACACACACACACACACACACACACACACACACACACACACACACACACACACACACACACACACACACACACCGACCGTGGCGTGGCATTATGCTGTAAGTGTCAGGAATGCTTCCCTCTTGTGACGTGGAAGTGCCTCAGAAAAGGCACTTGGACAACGTTAGAAAGAACGCCGCCTGCATTCAGAGGAGAGTGGGATGCTCACAAAATGCAGGAACATAGGATTTCACTCCTGTTTTCCCTGAGTTATGTCTCGTTTCAGGAACGGTGGTAAAATGGCATAGATTACAACGTTGGCAGTCATATGAGAGTTATATCCAGGCTTGAAACGCATGAGAAAGGGGTTTGGGTTCACTGGCCCTTTAAGTCCTCAGTGGCTGGTTATTGGTCAGCCTTTTGACACCTGCTGACTCCAGCTAAGCATCGCTGAGTGACTCTGAC
>JAXIVH010000014.1:10132387-10136759 GCA_036785325.1 Urophycis tenuis | reverse complement strand
GTTAAATTATCTGTGCTGCTGAAATTGCCTTTTGAGTAAAAACAAATAAAAAGCTCTGTACAAAAAGCTAGAATTATTTGCAAAATTAGTCTTTGTTGTTGGCCTCGGAAGATAGTTTGGATGCTGTAGGCAGCGAGCAAGTTCATTTTAATTCAAGAGCTGTCTTTGGGCTTTACTGCTCCATTATATGGTCTCCATAATATGGTCCCAGCTGAGATACCTCATGACTGCATCCCCTCGATGATGAAGTCCTTCAAGAAGGACTAGGGAGGAAATGGGCCGTCGCTATGCAGCAGAAGGGTTTTGACCCTGATGGTGGGAACTTTAGCACAACCGGTCGGGTGTTTGACTCCCAGACAAATGGTTCCCGGCTCAAACCCAATGTGTCCACTGTCCTGTTCTAAGACTCCTCGAGCAAGAGGGCTGGCCCTGCTTCATGACGTATCACAATCACTCAAAGTGGCTAGCAGCTTCACTGCTACATTGTTCCCACCGAGAAAGACCGCCAGCAACATCTTCCAACACTGGCTCAAAATATTGTACGCAACGTCCTTTCTTGTAACAGAAGCCACTCTGCTCTTCTCTACTTGAGGGTCTACTATCCAGCAGCCTACAGCAGGACATACAGCCCCTCTCTACTACCCTTAGTGGATGTCTTCTTGCTAAAAGGGAGCGTTTGCATGTTGCTCCCTGCTCTCCGTTGCCCCCAGTGGAGTTCCTCTGGCAAATCCACCATCGTACGAGAGCGCCAAGGGTGGGGAAACAGGCGTGTGCCGCAGGCAAATGCCTTAAAACAAACAGGAAGACAAATAAAAAACAGAATGAAAGCGTGACCGTCCTGGGGGTTCTCCTGTATGGGCTGCCCTTCAGGTGATGGGCATGCCCTCTGGTCAGCCGGGGAGGGGACACACACAGCCAGAGACGGCTGCTAGGTGAGGAGGGAAGCAAACGATGACTGCATCTCGTTTTGGTCCAGAGTGGCTGGCTGAGGGAGCCTGACGGCCTTCAGGCGCAGCTGCAAGGATAACCTTTGGAGGAAGCGTGGGGACGTTAGTTCCCAATCCCCTGGCTGATGAGTTGATGGTTGGCAGCGTGGTTAGAGTGGCGTGTCCCTAACAGTGATTAGGCTGTATTGTGTGATGTTGAATAGGAAGGTGAGCCATCACCGAATTAATGAATGATGTGCACAGAAAGTGGTGCTGGTTGTGCGGTGTGTTCATGTCTGTCTGTTTTGCTCATTTTCCAGGACAGCACACAGGCTTTTTAACTGTTTCAACAACAAAGTGATGTTTTATACTCACCCATCACACGAATGAACCACTTGCATGATTAGGCTGGCTTTAGAAAACTGCTCTTAATTAGCTCGGCTGAGTCGTTTCCACACTCATGGAGAGATGGAAGTTCAGCCTGGGTTCACGTTGACGACAGACCCTGAGCACCACGGCTCACGTCCAGACTCACTTCTATAGTCCATGACGCACCGTGACCTCGCTGCATTATCACTGCTCTTCACCCCTCTCTCTCCACTTCTCCTACAATGCAGCATTTATCTGAACCAAAAGCCAGAAAATGCAATGATTTGCAGATGCAGTCGCCTTTAAAAAAAATCATTTAACGTTGATTGTGGTAAAAATCTTGTTTCATGATTTCTTTTCTTTTTATTCATGAATAACAAATTCTGAAAATAAACTTGGTCCCACGCCAACCACTCAGTGGCTAAAAGTTACCCGTAAACATCTGAGGTCATCTCATCCTTTGTGATCATGTTGACCTTATGGATAATACTCTCATTTGAAACATGTTATTTTGTAATGAATAACATATTGCTTTGTTTTGCTTCCATCCAAGCACAAACTCACATTGGAAAGTGTCTTTGAGAGTAGATATAAACTGATTGGCTTCTCACATGAAAAAGATTTGCATCAGAAAATCATCTTCTCTTTCTCTATCTGAGTGATGTCAGAAACAGTAGGGAAGTGAACTCTGCTCTATCACCATCTGGCCCCCAAAACAATGCACTACAGTTCACAACACACACAAATCAATCTCCACTAATGCATGTATACCTGCACACGCACACACACACACACACACAGACACACACACAGACACACACGCACGCACGCACGCACGCACGCACGCACGCACGCACACACGCACGCACGCACGCACGCACGCACGCACACACGCACGCAAGCACGCACACACACACGCACACACGCACACACACACACGCACACACACTCACGCACACACGCACATACACACACACACACACACGCGCATGCACACACGCACACACACACACACACACACACACACACACACACACACACACACACACACACAGACACACGCACACACACATGCACACACACACACACACACACAGACACACACATACACGCACACATTACATACTGCCTCATAATGCTTACACCAAGAGGCAAAAACCAATTGCATCTAACAGTACCCATGCAAAAGGACTCGCACACACATGCACGCACGCAGGCACAAATTCACGCGCACACACGCATGCACACACACACACACACAATGAGAAAACACTAGTCTTAACACTCACTCGCACGCACACACATGCCAGCACATGAGCACACGCCAATGGGCAGGCATCCACGAGAGGAGAGGAGCAGACTGCACCACCCACACCTCTCTCCTAAGGTACCGTCCATCTGCTCGCTGTTCCCCGCCCCGCTCGCTGGGAGGCTGCGTGGAGAAAGGATGGAATTGTGTGATCACACACACCAGCATGCTGTACAGTGGGAGCCCAGTAGGGAGCTCAGCATGCACAGGTGTCCGTCCCCCCCCCCCCCCCCCCCCCCTCCACACACACACACACACACACACAAACACACACACACACACACACACACACACACACACACACACACACACACACACACACACACAGGCACAGACACCATGCAGACATCCACACACACAAACACAGACACCATGCAGACATCTACACACATACACGCATACACACATGCACACGCGTGCGCACCACACATACACACACACACACATGCACACACACACACGATACACACACATACACACATGCACACGCGTGCGCACACACATACACACACACACACGCACACACACACACGATACACACACATACACATGCACAATGCAGACACATGCACGAATGCATGCAAACACACATGCAGACACACACACATGCATACACACATATGCATGTGCATGCATGCACACACACACAAACACATATGCATGCGTACACATCCACACACATGCCTCCAGGTATTAACACGTGGATGAACATGAATGAGACCCTGTTGAACTGAGAGCAACGTGACACACGACACGACGCAACAATGTCAACAAAACAAGCTATTCTACCCCAGACAGTGGTAGAGCGCTCCATGCATACACAAGTCACATTGGGTTACTAATACGCTCACAGATGCACACAAACACAGGGCCAGGAACTAGGAATGAAACACGCAGACACAAACACAATGTACATTGACAGTCGTACACACACACACACACACACACACACACACACAGGGGGTGGGGGGGATGTAGAAGAGTGACATGCAATGCAGGTTGGCGTGTGTACGTGAGGTGTGCGGACAGTCGCCCCTCTCCGGCTTAGTGCAGATCTGAACACAACATGGTGATCGAACGTGCGTCCGAGATGGCTCATCGGGGGGGGGGGGGGGGGGGGCGCTCACAGCACTCAGGGTTACCTTGCTACAGCTTAAAACATCAGTGATGGCTGTTTTAGCCTCTGACTCACTAAATTAACTCTTAATCCATTTACCAGCGTTGCAGCTTAAGCCCTCCAGTTTGGTCTAGGTCTTCAGTGGCTTCTTCTAATTGAGTTTCTAGTAATTACCGCTAGGCTAATGCATCGTAAGTGGCTTCTAAATCAGAGGTAAAGATTTTGCTTCGTGCTACAAGTGCGCGCAACACACTTATAGGGGGCATGCAATCAGGGGCCGTGAAGATGCAGCGCATCTTGTCCCCACTTTGATTTACTCTGGGACATCTTCTGGATGGGATGTCGCCGAGTTGACCGCGACTGTTGCCAAGCTAAGGCTGAGGCTCTAGTTGGAGATTTGTAGTCAGTCCTTACATTATACTAATTACACTACTCATTATACTAATTATTACAGCATAGCCTACTTTAATATACATATAAAATCAATACATTTAATAAATTTAGTTGTGAAAAATGTAAAAATGTGAAGCAGATGCCACAGTTTCACGCTGTAAAACTCTTTATATACTTTTTAAAATTATAATTTTAGCATTCATCATGGCATACACTTAACTTTCTACCTGTGTTGTGTGAGTTTGATGAAGTTGTGTG
>JAXIVH010000014.1:10114887-10122387 GCA_036785325.1 Urophycis tenuis | reverse complement strand
CTGTACGTATGTTTGACTGTATGGTGAAGCTTCTTAATATGTTACATTATGTCTTTTTTTGGTAGAGAACGTAGTAAAGCCACCAACCAAGAGAAGCAATCCTCTACACCTGTTATGGGGAGTGACCTCAACCACACACACACACACACACACACACACACACACACTGTGGCTCCATCCTTTCCCTCCATCCCCTCATGGTTGTCCTGTCTTTGTTTCTGAGAGTGTGTCACACTCTCACTTGGCCTGGCCCCCATTAACAACCCCCAAATCTCCCTCCTACACACAAACACATACCAGACTATACGCACACAACCAGGCAAACACACACCTACACATCGCCAATCACACACCCATACACATAGATTATTGAAGATACACAGAGAGAGATACACATAGAGATGGACAGAGAGAGAGAGAGAGAGAGAGAGAGAGAGAGAGAGAGAGAGAGAGACTGCTTGCTCTGCATTTAATTGAGAGCAATAAATGCAGAGAACTGAGATCTGTCAAGCTATTTGATACCAGAATTCAAGACTATTATCCAAAATATGAATTACTTTGTCAAAATAACTCATTTAACTTTCGTTCAGAGGCAGAAGCAATGTGAATAATTTGTTGGATTCATGTAAACCTTTATCAGCAGGGAAACTCATTGAGACCAAGGACGCAAAGCCAATGGCATAGTGTCTGTCAACCAACAGCTAAAATAGACGAATAACAGCATTACATACAAGAATAAATCAAAACGTTCATCAATAAATAAATAAAAAGTTAAAATGCTACCAGGGTGTCCACTGTCCATACTGTACACCAGGCCCTGCTTTACGGGCATTACATTGAAAGCAGTCGTTCGCAGGTTGGCTGTACTCTATAGGGACTTCTATCCAGTCGTTGGCAGGTTGGCTGTACTCTATAGGGACTTCTATCCAGTCGTTCGCAGGTTGGATGTACTCTATAGGGACTTCTATCCTGTCGTTCGCAGGTTGGATGTACTCTATAGGGACTTCTATCCAGTCGTTCGCAGGTTGGATGTACTCTATAGGGACTTCTATCCAGTCGTTCGCAGGTTGGATGTACTCTATAGGGACTTCTATCCAGTCGTTCGCAGGTTGGATGTACTCTATAGGGACTTCTATCCTGTCCTGAGTGTGAAGTACCACACAAGAGATGGAAGGTAGTCAAGTCAAGTCATGTGCTGTAAGAACAGCACATGTTGTGACCTCCTGTTGAACAGCGAGGGCAGACCAACGGCCTCACACAGGTCACAGTGATGGGAGCGGGAATGATCACTGGTAAGAAGATTTATAATGAGATCATGAGATAAAGAAATAATGCAAGATTTGTTTCTGTATAGGAACCCTAGCTCGATTCTTAGTTTGTTGTCAGTTCATCAGTATGAAGTTTCGTGAATCATATCAAGATATATGTATCAAGTTTACTATCCAGGGTGCATATCCCCAGATCAGGGTCGAATGAGCCACTTGATGTAGAAAAAAGCATATATTACTGTATGTCTTGGAGTAGTTCAACTCTATGTTAAGGTCTAGAAGTTCATAATGCAAGGACTGAAATGCTTTTTGCAGGTTATTAATAGTTCTTCGTAGGGAAGGAGCTATTGAATCCAAAAGCATTAGCATATAAATGTGTATTGCAGTTCTCCATAGAGAGACCAATGTCATTTACATTCAAGGTAAATAATATTGTACATTTAGGACCTTTAGGACCTTTCGTAACCACTAAAAAACTTCACTGTATGAAGTCAGCAACCACACATCGAGTTCTGTTCTAAAGCTAATTTGAGAACCACCGAAGAGCATAATTGCTTAAACTAACGTCTCCTGATTAAAGTAAATGATTGACAGCGTCTTCTTCCTTGGACGTCAATGAATAAGGCAGCACAGGACTCCTTGCTATCAAGTGAATGGATGATGTTGTTGAGAACAAGAGCTGTAGCTAAAATGGTACTATGCCCGGAACTAAAACCAGATTGATTGGTGATTAGTATAATAACGAATACTAATTTTAATAATTTTGAGTCGTAACGTTGGGAGTTCACTGGGTACATTGGCTAGAATTGTGAGCATGGAAATAGGGTAGTTATTAACATCATTGTAATCTCCACCCTCATGTCAAGGAAGTCCATTTGCAAAACAAAAATGAAGACTATGATGCAGTTTGTCACCCAGTGCCCAAAAAAATCAGCTGCTATTGATTTTCTTTACTCAATAGCTAATAGAGCACCCAACACTTCCTGCTCTGAAAATGAGGATCAAGTACTTTAATTTGGAACTACTGCCTCAAGGTCTGGCTTGGACAAAGCATCTTTAGAAACCACTACAGAGGTATCCAGGAGACTACGTTTATAAAATATGTGAATGAGATGTTCATTAAAAGCACTGCAGATATCCACTTTAGATTTATCGGCCCAGTGGCTCACAATATTTGTGTGGGTAAATGTTGTGGAGAAGAGTTTATGTCATTTGAAGAAGAAAAAGGAAAGGCTAGAAGGAAAAGAGAGCAGGATTGAGAATGTTTGTGGCGGAGGAGAGATGGAGAAACGTAGACAGTGGGGCTGAATCGAGTTGAGGGGTAGACATCCCCTCCTCAAGGTACCCAAGGTTGAGATAAGTGGGTGCCTCACTGAAACTGGACAACATAGCCCAACTCCAGGATGCAGTTCTGGGTGCACCAGTACGACTGCCTCTGGTGCACCAGTACGACTGCCTCTGGTGCACCAGTACGACTGCCTCTGGTGCACTAGTACGACTGCCTCTTGAGTCAGATTCTCTGACTCAAGAGTCACTGGTCATTGTGGTGCTGAATCCATGGAGAAACTCCACTTGGAGAAGGTTTCTGGTCATGATGTGGATAAATATGATCCAGAATCTGTCTCAGCATTGTGCCAGTCTGTGTCTCCATGGTACTGAAGCTGTTCTCTCAATGAGTGTTGCGGGAATCCACTCGTGGCTCGAGTGCCCTCTCACACTGAGTCTCCCTCTCCGAAAAAATCCATTCCCCAGCATGTCTATCATGATGCTCTTTTTGTTTGGCCTGCTTCAGTCGACCTTGCCAGCTAGTCAAGTAAACACCAGCTGTGGTAGGAGGTGTTGATTGGTACTTGCACAAGAACCTGGATGGCTTTATCTCCACACTACCATAGGAGAACATCTTCAGTGAGCCAGATGTCTTAAGATCTTCAACACACACACTGTTCTTGTAATAAAATATTACTTTTACTATGATAATCTACGGAATAAACTCTTAACTCGATAAGCACAAACAAGAAGATAATTCAAAAAAGAAAAAGAAGATTCAAAGATTCAAGAAATGACAATAAATCAGAATGTTCCATGGAGCAATGCAGAATGTGAGAGCAGACTCCTCACTGTAATACCCCCTATGGTGGAGCTTTATCTCTTGCTCCACCTTATATCCTGCAATCGCTACACAGCATGTTTTCATACGCCATCATTTCTTCACCAGTTGTTATCTTATTCTCACATTCTGTTTCATCACCTTCTTTTGAACATATTGGTGAACTAATTAAAAGTGAAAACTCCCCACCTGCCTCTCTTTGACTCCTTTCCTCCTTATCGTTATGTTCTCACACAGTACTTTTCCATGGACTTTGTAGTTCCAATCCTGCGTCTTTCGTTTCTGTGATATCATTATTACTTGGAATATACAAAATATGATCAAATAAAAGGCTTACTATCTTTTAATGAGTCATTAATATAATGGTAAAATTACATTGTGATATGATGAATGCATAAACTAGAATGATTCACCCACTGACTTTCTGGAGAACATCCTGAGCATGTGAGCATGCTTTATGTTTTGCTACACAGATCAGTCTAGACTTTTAGCTGCGCTCGGCGATTTTAGAGGGCATGAGTGCTGGCCTGAACAGACAAACTCCTTCAGCCAACCAGTTTGACAATCCAGTCACAAGCACGAAAAACACGTCTTTCTGCAGAGAAACTCGGCTTGTGCATACTCTTGTTCTTGTTTAACCCTTGTATGGTGTTCGGCTCTGTGGGTTTCTACAATAACTGCACTCACGGCTGTGTTTGTTCTCTACAGTTACTACTTACTAATGTTGCTTCAGGAGACGCCGTTACTGTTTTGTTATCGGCGGACTGTATTTTTCCTCATTAGCTAGGTCCCTGAATGACCTGGTTACGTCATCAGCTACAGCACAGTCCTTGATTGGCCTCGATTACATTAACATTTTAGGAAATCCATGTGGGCAGCTGGAGGTCCAGACGGATCTGTGTAGCTTAACAGAATGTGAGGTCACGTGATCAGTATGGACAAGATATATCCAACCGCCTAGCTCACCATGACCCTAAGCAAGTCTTTGATGTGTTGTCTTTCAGGGTCGGACTGGGAACAAAATTCGGCCCTGGCATTTTTTCCCTAGACCGGCCCACCACTGGACCTAGCTGTCGCTTCCACTAGCAGCACTAGGGGCACTAGTTCTACTGGAAGCAGCAAACAAATTATCCATTTTAAAACATTTTGCAGCATTGGCCTGTAGGGCTTTTTGCTTTTTATCGTGGATCTTCTCCGCTCCCCCTTTCCTCTTTTTGGAACTTCTGTCGTCCATAATGATTATTCTTAAGTGCAAGGCTAAATGATGCGCTATCACTATATTTCCCCATAAACCTAGCGGCTGCTTGGACAAATCCACTTGAGGGGTGGGGCAGGGGGGCGCGATCGTAACACACACTGAACCTGTCATGAAGAGGCCAAAAATATTGACCTGTCACCCCCCCAAGCCAAATGGATGCAACTGAATTTATACATGATGGGCCGCAACATGGGCCACGCTGCTCAAATAAATAACTGAAACATTTTGGCATTTAAAAAAATAAAATAAATCTCAGAGTCCACCGGCCCACATGTGGACCGGCCCAACGGGCATTTGCCCGGTTGTACAGATTGCCAGTCCAAGCCTGTTGTCTTTATATTAAGAGCAGTGAGGGCGATTAAAAAAAAACTGACAATAATCTTTGAATACAGATGATATGTTTTGAGTGGTCACATTTGTTGCCACCGACAGAATTGAGGACACTTGGTCGATGATAGGTAACAAAGATTCGAAACATCTTTCTGAGAGGGTGATAAAACATGAGTGCAGTGCAGAGACACCTCGACAATGCTGTGTCGTTTGAAAGGATCACTTACTTCCTTGAAAGGGGTAAATGCCAACATTGTCAGTGCATGAAGGTTGCCCCATCGAGCAGCATAACAAACAAGCATGTCCTCATTCGGATCAGAACATGCATTGAAATGTATGGAACATGTGAAACAGCACTGCAGGGGCCAAGACAAGGCAGCGGACTCTCTGGATCCAGGAATATTCAGCTGTATCTTCAAGATTGTGTGAGGGTGTTTCAAGGCTTCAGAGGCACTGTACTGTGAAACTATGACCTGTGGGGATTGAGGAAAAGTCGAAGTCTGAGCTGACAACTCTGTACCACCACACTGCGAGCCAGGGGCAGAGAGCTGTAGCCAGCATTCCATTTGGAGGTGTAACAGTTAATAGTCCTCTCAATACCCTCTACATACATTACACAGTTGTACTGTTGGCGGCAATAACGCACTACTAATCCCAGCATACCCTTCGGCGAGAACCCAAACAACTGCACTCTCATAACTGCACTTCCTTGTGAACGGGCTGAGTGTTGCTGCTTTCTTGACAACCACTCATCCAAACAACTCCCCCCCCCCCCCACCCGACACTGCACTTCCTTGGGTCCTCAGCAATTTTGTAGACAAGAAAAGTCTGCTAAATCAAAAAATAGATTAAGACCTCTTATAAAGCCGCGCCACGGCTGGTGGCTGGTCGTAGTTAGAGAGGCTTTGCATGCTGTCTCTCCACAGGCTCTCTGTGTTACACATTAACGAAAGAAAAGCCAGAGCATGACACTCAGCTACATCTGTTTTGGCTCTTACTGTTACACCCAGAGTTCGAATTATGATTCCATCTTTGTGGGAGCCCATATGTAGGGGGGGGGGGGGGGGGGTGCTTTATCTTTTTTTTTTTTTTTTTTTAATCACACATGTTGGGGCTACGGTTGCTGTGAGGGTGACAGCGTTTTTTTTTTTTTAGCTCTCTTGAACTCTTTTTTTGCCCCGTGTGCTGAGTGTATTCCACTCAGTGATGGTGAGGCACACAGTGAGGTGAAACACACACTAATCCCGAGGCAGTGAGCTGCCAACAGCGGCGCTCGGGGAGCAGGGGTTAGGTCAGGCGCGTAGAATACGGTGGGGACGGTGGGGATGCGTACCTACCAGTTTTCGTCATGAGTCATTTTGTACCCACCACTTTTTATGAAAGAATCCCCCGTGTGGGACTCGCACCGGTGTCTTTCACCACTACGTCAGTAAATGCAGTCTGAGTTACGTCAAGCTCGACGAAAAGAGAAGAACTCTACTCTTAGAAGTCGCTTTAGTATGACAGGGTCACAAGCGGACTTTTCGCGCGGTCATGAGCGGAGTGGTAGTGGTATGGCAAGATGCCATAGTGCGTTGAGTAATGGTGCTCCCTGACTCATCCCAAAAACAACAGTCAACAAAGTGAACGTAATGAACAAGTGAAATGCAACCCAACATGTCCTGAACATTCGCCTCCAAACCCTATCTAATAGCAATAACATGTAATGACACAGAATGCCAGAATATCGCAATGCATTCTGGGAAACACTCCCCCAACACGTTACAATCATTTATATACAGTCTATGGTTACAATATCCACGATTTCCTCAGGCAAGTACAACAAGTTGAACTGATAATACAAGAAAACACTAAAGCATTAACCTAATTTACACAAAATAGAAACAACATTTAATTTTATTTGTGTCCGATGACGAGAGAGAGACGGAGAGAGAGCTAGCACTTTGGTACAGAGACATAGAGTAACAATAACAGAGAGCGAGCGCCGGTCTCGATAAAGCCGTTAATCAGAGAAATTAAACGTTATTTCCCGATTGTTTCACAGCGGTTACATTCAGCAGGTAGACACGGCCATGAACTGCACCTATCTGAATCACATTATCCAATCAAAAGTATTAGAGCTCTGTGCGTGAGCATAGTCAAGACATCGCGTCTGTGTGTGTGTGTGTGTGTGTGTGTGTGTGTGTGTGTGTGTGTGTGTGTGTGTGTGTGTGTGTGCGTGTGTGTGTGTCATCATCACATTTTTGTATACATTTTTATTAATTAACATGACCTGCGCGAAAGGGGGAAAAAATGAATGCGCGTCATTGTACCCAGCACTTCTGAAAATGCACTTCCGAATGCGTCTCTGTCCCCAGCACATTTCAAACCAAACCTACGCCCATGGGTTAGGTGCCTTGCTCAAGGGCACTTCAGCCGTTCGTACTGGTCGGGGTTCGAACTGGCGACCCTCCGGTTACAAGTCCAAAGCCCTAACCAGTAGGCCGCGTGGTTAGGAATTTGAGCACAATTCATAGTTTTGCAGGCATAGTGGCTTG
>JAXIVH010000014.1:10102387-10104887 GCA_036785325.1 Urophycis tenuis | reverse complement strand
GCATCACATACTTCACAGCTCTCTACCTTGGGTCAGACACATAACGACAGACCCAAGTTGTGATAGTTAGGCCGAGTGGGGCAATGGCCCACTGACCATCACATACCTCGGACACGTAATCTGATTATCAAATCAATACGAGCGCGACACTCGTGCATAGTCGGAATGGCTCGTGTGCTCTCGGGTTACAGAGCGCTGGCGCCCCACCTCTCGTTCCCACTTTATAGGTGACAAAGTGTGAATGCAGGGAGGAATTCAAATGGAAAGCCTCAGACGACGGGAAGCGCCAACGAGTCAAGGCTGGATATGATTGAGCTACTGCCTCCATGTAATCAAAATATAAATAGCTTTTTAATTTAACCTAGAGCCTATCTACCGTATTTGATCTTCTAATTTAGCCTATATTTAATTATTTGTGAAGGTATTCTATGAAGGGAAACAATTGTTGTAAAATATATTGAAAACAATTTATGTGGCCTGAAATATGTCTTAAAATGTATGTTTTATTGGTTGTTAGGTTATTGTATGCCGTTATTATATTGTGAAACCAAAGAGACAGATTCATTTTATCCTAAAAATATTTATTGACATATTGGGACATTCTTCTGCAACAAAAGCGAGAAAAAAACTCAAATAAACAGAATATGTATAGTCCAAATTCAAAACAATTTTAGGCGCTGCATGAATGAAACACTAAAACACAACTGCATCACATTATGGTGAAATAAATAGAAAGAAACTAAATGAATTCAGGATAAAACGGTAATCATAGTACCACAGGGCAATTTCTGTATAATAACCTTTAATCCTCACAAACAATATTTGAACACATAATCTGAATCCCTCTGAAGCCCAGTCATCTTGTCGCCTTTCTTGAAACACAGAGAACACAAAACCACAGTGTTTTCTACTGAAACTGGCCAAATAAATTCACAGAATCACAAATAAATAGAATTGTGTATTTTTTAAAACCAGAGAACATAAAAAATATATATAGAATTATAATAATGATTATATTTATAATCATTATTATAATAATAATTTAAAAGGCATCACAATCACAGTTCCAAAGCATGACCATTGTCATTGTTGTCAGTCCTCTTTTTACACTTGTGTTACGCTTGTGTTACACTTGTGTTACACTTGTGTTACACTCGTGTTACACTCGTGTCACGTTTACGGCACACTTGTGTTGCGATTGTGTCACATTTGTATGACACTTGTGTCACACTGTATCACATTTGTGTCACATTTTGTCACACTTATGTTACATATGTTTTCCGTTGGTGGTATATGTAAAACAGATTAGCAGATTGTGGCTACATGAAGCCACTGTATCAAACAAAGACCAGAGAGAGAGAGAGAGAACTAGGAACTAGGGAGCCTGCAGAGAGAGGCAATTATTCAGCTCTCCATCCTTCCATCCATCCCTTCATCTCTCTTTCCTCCAGAGCCGTCCAATGGGATGCTTTCGTTCCCACAGGGGCTCACATCCTGCCAAGGACTGAGTCGCACCAGCGCAGATGGAGTGAGAGAACGAGAGAGATAGGGTAAGAGAGAGAGGGAATATAGATTGAGAGAATGAGGGAAGAAAGAGGGAGCAGGACAGATAAATATGGATACACTGAGAGAACAAGGGAGACGGAGAATGAAGGGTGAATATGGAAAGATTGAGAGGACTAAAAAGGACAGCGTAGAGGAAAGAAAAATATGGATGGACTGAGAGAACAAGAGCAAAATACTGAGAAAGAAGAAATAATTATATAGCTTGAACGAGAGAGAGAGAGAGAGAGAGAGAGAGAGAGAGAGAGCTATAGAGAGAAAAGAAAGAAGGAGGTATTGAATGGAAGTGTAAATATAAATGCCACCGCAACATCAAACTCCCTCACTTCGCCTTCCTAGCCTCCCTGTCTCTCTCGCCTTTCTTCCTCTCTCTCTCTCTCTCTCTCTCTCTCTCTCTCTCTCTCTCTCTCTCTCTCTCTCTCTCTCTCTCTCTCTCTCCCTCCATCTCTCTCTTCTGTTTATCTCCATGGTGCATACATGTCAACCTGGAGCTAGAATATGTCCTGGCAGGGGACCATGGTCCACCGGGGTGGTGGTGAGGGAGCGGGCGGGGGGGTGGGGGGGGGGGGGGGGGGGGTGATGCTGGCGGTGGCTGACTGCAGGGAGTGAGGGATAAAGGGAGGAGGGCTGCCTCTATACAGCGGGAGGAGTAAGGGTGTCCGGGCTCTAATTGGATTGGGGTAATGACTGGTCGATGGTGACTGTGGACCCTCGTTAGAACCAGTACAGCTCCTTGCCTTTCTTGTGATGCTGCAGCCCTGAGGAGACAAAGACCCACACAGAGACAATGAGGAGGGACAATTGCAAACAACCGCACGCCGGTTGTCATGGCGTCTGTACCTGCGCCAAACATGCCCTCTTTGAAAAGAAGAAGAAAGAGGAAGAGAGTGAGCGCTGCCATGCTTGTGATGATGATGTTGTTGTGTCGTCTGAATGT
>JAXIVH010000014.1:10094887-10099887 GCA_036785325.1 Urophycis tenuis | reverse complement strand
CCCTTTACAACTGTGTCCGATTATGACCCGCCTGACTGTTTGACCCTTGACCTCTATGGGACAACAGTCAGCCGTCCTTTTTAACTAGCACGTCACCTGACCATGTCGTCTGCCTGCAGCCCACGCAACTACGCCACCCAAGTGACAACCAGGCGCGCACACACACACACACACACACACACATGTCTGTCACTCTGAAGCTCCGGGAACACACACAGACACACAGACAGAAACGCACAGCCACCCACACACAATGTGTGTGGATGTGTCCGGAAACATGTGCACGACAGCGGACGTGTGGGCATGTCAAAGAGTGAATGAACACACAGCATGTGCACTGGGTTCCATGTGGGCGCATGGAGGCCACATGTGCACCTAATGTTGACATGTGGGAACGTGTGTGTGTGTGTGTGTGTGTGTGTGTGTGTGTGTGTGTGTGTGTGTCACAATAGGTGTCCCCTCTACCTGTGCTGTGTGGCTCCGGGGCCCGTCGCTTGCCCTCCCCGTCCATGTAGGAGCTGAGGGCCCGGGAGAAGTGTTGGTCCACCACGCTGCTGATGTCCCCGTGGTAGTAGGTGAAGAGCACGCAGCGGGACGTCAGGTACTCAGCATCAGGGGCCTCCTGCTTGTCCTTGGGGCCCTCGGCAGACCGGGAGAGCACCTCCCGCGTGGGAGGAGGAGGAGGAGGAGGGGGATGGGGAAGAGGGTAGGCTGAGGAAGACGAGGAGGAGGACGAAGAGGCAGAGGAAGAGGAGGCGGAGCCGGCGGGAGCGAGGACGGGGCCCCCAGAGACGGCCGCCGCGGGGCCCCCTGCTGTGGGCGTCCATGAGGTCGCGGCAGTGAGGAGCGTTGCTGAGGCTGATGGGAGCCTGGGAGGGAGAGGGGGGGGGGGGGGGGGGGGGGGGTCAAGGCAACACGGCAAACACAGTTGTTGGACAGATTTAGAGCTGATATTGCCTGTGTGTGTGTGTGTGTGTGTGTGTGTGTGTGTGTGTGTGTGTGTGTGTGTGTGTGTGTGTACGTGTGTACGTGTGTGTACGTGGGTGTATGTGCGTACGTGTGTGTGAAAACTAATTGATAACTTTTTAATGTGAAAATAAATAAATTGGTAACAATTGGTAAAATTGCTAGGCCAACAACTTGCAAAATCTCAAACGTTTAAATTGAACTAAATACGTAGATACGCACGTAGCCGAAAGGTAAATATGACAAATGTAATGCATAACACGTTGGCCGAGTATATTTTTTTTACTTTACGCACACTCTGCGTAAGATCCTATTGGCTTCATTAAACGATTTTTTGTTTTGTTTTTGTTTCTTGAACAGTTAGCTGAAGTAAATAAAATATAAATAACTAACGAAAATCGTAGCCTACTCACCGGTATGCTATTAATGAAAGCAGAAGCAGGTGGAGCGTACGGTGCGTAATGTCCATAGGCTGGGTACATAACATCCAAACAGCTCATCGTAAGTGAGCGCTACGTTCTTTGGGCCGCGCGGCCGCTAATAAAAAAAAAGTGTCGTTTTGTCCTCTTGAAACTGATCTTCCCGAAAAAGAGCGACAACATTCCGTTTCGCAGCAAACAATTGCGTCCGCCGGACTTGAAGGTCGCTGTATCAGTGTGAGAGAGCTTGTGTCATGCGCGGCATTGTAGACCGAGAAGAACCCCGTGCGGCGACACTCAGCTTCCTGTATGCACAACAACAGCTGCACCGTGTGTGCTCGGTAGCGAAATGTGGTGAGGTGGTTTATGGAGTAGGCATGAGGTTGTCCTGTCCTATTCATCTTCTGATATCTCCTCCCACACTCTGTCCCCCCCCCCCCCCCCCACACACACACACACACAAACACAGAGACCACCATCCCAACACCAACACACATGTGCAGACACATACACACACACACACACACACACACACACACACACACACACACACACACACACACACAAACACAGAGACCACCATCCCAACACCAACACACATGTGCACACACATACACATACAGACACACACACATACACACACAAACCTAGCTACTCTCATAATATCCTAGTGTTTAATGATAGTGCATGCATGAGAAAGCATGGACGTCCTAATAATATTTAATCATGTTTAACTGTATGTAAAACATTCACAATATGTATCCATTTGTATCCATTTCAAAAAAGGCACTTTAACTTGTGAGCATCAAGTTAAATTATAACCTCATATCACCGAAGGCACAAGCCTTCGGTGATATGATCCCTTTACAAAAACAACACGATTGAATATTGCGAATATTGCCACTTCTGATCCTTTAGTTAGTTTCATAGAGGTGTGCTGTGCTGTCCGTCAGTGTCTCCATGGGCTTAAAACAGCAGTCGGTTGCCAAGTCAACCTTCAAGACATCTTAAGTATTTGCTGGGTTCCCAGAGTGACACGTAGGTGTAAACTGTAGGTTGCAAAGGCTGGTCATACCAGCACCCAAGAGAAAGGGACTGGCCGCAATTCACAACAAATGATCACCTATCAGTACCACAAACAAAGCATGTATCTCCACTCAAATACAAACACGCATACTCGCTCTCTCTTTCTTGCATTTTTTTCCTCTCTTTCTCAAGCTCTTGTCCTCTATTTCACACACACACTTTCTCTCTCTCTCTCTCTTTCTCTCTCTCTCACACACTACACACACACACACACACACACACACACACACACACGCATGTTCAGCATACATACATCATATTTAAAAAAAAAAAATAAAAAAAAAGCCAAAAAAGATGTACCATATAAATATTTCCCATTAAGCTGCTAAGTCATTCAATTATCTGTTCTTTGCAAGGCCTTAGCACACATGTGGCCCCAGCCACCCTGTTCAGGGAGCTAACAAGTGTGTGCTGCTTGGGCATGCCAGTCTGTTTGACGGGTACAGTAGAACGCTTGGGAGAATAGTGCGGAATATTTGCCGAATTCCGTGGACGAGTGTCACATGATGCGGAATGTCTCTGATGTACGTGAGCGGACGAGCTCATGGGGGAAGTGACATGTGGAACGGGGGGGGGGGGGGGGGGGGAGTTCCTGCACTACGTTCTCCAGACCGGAGAACATGACCAACATCTACACTACGCATATATGACACACACATATAAATAACTAGCCCCTCGGTTATGGTCACACTGATCATGTAACGAAGGTGCATGCCAGCCCAAAGACGAGGCAACATCTATAGTTTTATAGATTGTAGGTTTTAGTTTTTTTCTGCTTGTGTCATGTCATAGAATAATTGAATATAATTGAATATTGAAGTATATTTATGATATTATTTGTTTCTAAAATTCTGTTGAATATAAATACATATATACAAAATAGTATATTTATATTACAGACATTTATTACAGTATATTTCTGTGATGGTTTGTATTTCCGCTCAAGCACAGCTAACATGACTTCAAGTCAGTGGTAGTCTGTATGAGGTCAGGGTAGAGGTTCTCGAGGAGCTACAGGAGCAGCTAGGTGATGCAATGCTGACCAGCTCACCATTACACCAGCGTGATCAACAGCTGCAGCTGACAGACAGGAAGAGAGTCCACTCTCAGTATTAATGGCCATGACTAAAGCACACCCTCTCTCCCTCCCTCTCTCTCTCTCTCTCTCTCTCTCTCTCTCTCTCTCTCTCTCTCTCTCTCTCTCTCTCTCTTTATCTCTCTCTCTCACCCGATCCCGCTCCCTCTCAATTCTATTCCATATTCAATTAAACTCTGAAGCAACAGTAAACCCACAAGCACTAAACAAGAACAGAACAACAATTATATTATAATTCTTAATAATCATCAACAACAATGATAAACTGGTAGGGATCACTTGGTTCATCGCGCCAGACACATTGTCTCTCACTCTGTCTCACTCTGTCTCACTCTGTCTTTCACACGGGGACACACACTCACACACACAAGAGCTACACACGTCGTGTGTATGCACTGATGAATGGTGACGTGCACTGTGCAGCAACCAGGGGCAGACCAAATTAAGCAGGGGTGTGATCGGTCACCTGTTACCAGATACAGACCAATCCATTTCAGTCAGTACAGCTGTGTTTGTCTAGTCAGTGATACCTCACCATGCACATTGGTAAAATGCTGCACAGATACAGAACTGCATGAGCATCAGCAGTGTTCTGCATTTGCTCCTCTGCAGTGCGTGTGTGTGCGTGTGTGCGTGTGTGTGTGTGTGTGTATGTGTGTGTGTGTGTGTGTGTGTGTGTGTGTGTCTGTGTGTTTGTGTGTATTTGCATGCATGTTTGTTTGTATAGGTTTCCATGCATGTTTGTGTTTGTGCGTATTACTATGTGCATGTATGTTTTTGTGTATGTTTTTGTGTGTGTATGTGTGGGTGTGTGTGTGCGCATGTGGGGGCATTTTAGTGTAAGTGTGTCTACATTAACATATATGTGCTGAAAATAAACACAGGTTACATCACTCCCTGCAGTGCGCTGAGGCCCCGCCCTTTGGCCTAGGTTGCTCATTGGCTGACATGTTGCAGGCCAGTTGAGGTAATAATGGAAACCTGTTTTATTTAGACCACTATTCCTATTACAACACCACATGCTATGCTTTAAATACCGATGAGAACATGAAATAAGTAATGGTAAGCCCTCGACACAAGTAAATGAATCTGGCTTTACGTGATCTTTCAAAATAACCATTTTAAAAAGTGACTGGATAATGTAGAATAAGGTCAGGTTACGGTGATGCGTGGTACAGGTGTTTCGGGGATTACGAGGAAGACGTTCCCCGATGCCGTCCCCGGGGAACATATGCTGGGACAGGGGGCTCATGAAGCTGGGAATATTACCCCACATCCACCTCAGCTCCCTCCTGAGAAAACAAGCTTTTATTAAGGTCCTGGCCTGGCCTGATCCCAAGAGGACCAAACCAAGGAACTCCCTGTTGATTGTATGCACTAGTCTGTGTGTGTGTGTGTGTGTGTGTGTGTGTGTGTGTGTGTGTGTGTGTGTG
>JAXIVH010000014.1:10074887-10089887 GCA_036785325.1 Urophycis tenuis | reverse complement strand
GCAACACATCTTATAAAAACTACAATATGGACACAGGGAGGACCTGCTAATGAGGCCATGCTCTAATGAGACACATGTGAGTCCTTTTCATTTGTATCTGAATGAGGCCAAGTACCCTGTGGACTGTTGGTTGTAACAGGATGGTTGAGACATGTCAGGTGTGTACAACCCAACCTCTTGTGTGGTTGAAACTCCCCTTTAAAGGATGAAAGGCATGACAAAACAAAGTGTCTCGGATTAAGTAGAGGTCCTTAATGACGTTGAATTGTTTGATTACGAGTAACACATTTGTAAAAAATATGCCAATTTTGGAAAATGCATTTAAACTAATTAACTTAACCAGAAACACAGTATAACTAGGTAAATGTATAAATTATAATAATTTAAAGGTTATTAATCAATCTATCTATTCCGATTAGCCTCTTGTATGTGATCAATGTTGAGGGCTGTTTCCTAACACCCACCCATATACACCGTATGGGGTGCAGAGATGTTAGAGCTCATATTCACAGCAACCACGGTGTCAAGGTACCACAGCACCAACAAGATTTCAGCTCGTCCATCAGAGAACCTGGAGAAGACCAACATAAAAGTAACATGCAAGCTCAGTGGATCCATGCCCATCAATTGCTCTAGTCTACATCATTAGAGATACATTCAACGGAGTCCTCTGAACGGATATCAAGTAAGCCTACGCTACATTTTGGCGTCACCTTGTGGTTTCCAATAGAATTGCAAGATAATATAACTAAATGTAAAACAAAAAAAAAGATCACTTCAATTTGAACCATTCTGCAAGAAGCAGTCCAAGAATGTGTGGAATTATTTCGTTTTCGAATAAACGGCCTCCACTCTTCTCAATTGATAGAATGTATCGTGGAAATAATCTATTAACACTTGCACATGCGCCATCTGTTGGACAAAGTTGTTTAAAAAGCGACCAACGACGAGTGAAAAATAAACCATTGGGATGTCTTTGACCAAAAGTGAGATTACAGATCATAATATGGTCTGCAATCTCACTTTTGGTTAGAGAAGAAGAAGAAAAAGAAGACTCTCAGCCTGACTGAGTTGTCCTCCTATGCTACAACATTGAAACGATATATTATTATACACCATTATATCCATTATGTGTACAGCTATAACTCTCAATCACACACACACACGATAATAATAATAATAATAATAATAATAATTATTATTATAATAATAATCATAATAATACTAATAATAATAATAATAATAATAATAATAATAATAATAATAATAATAATAATAATAACAATAAACATATTTGCGTGGCCTTCATTATGATTTTCAGCCATTGATTAATAAAGTTAAGTCAACGTGACCCTTGACATAAACTAATAAGTCCACATACACTCATACATACATTGTACATTCTCACCGAGGGGTACGTCAACGTTTTTTCAAGAAGTGCTCGCGAGCAGCCCCGATCCTCCGCGCCGCCGAGGGGCGCGTGTCTGGTGTAAATAAATGGCGTCATGTGCAGACGAAGGCCGCCCAGCCATGTTGAGAGGTCTGTCAGCGCTGAGAAGGAGCGAGCTGCAGCCCGCCATTGTGTAGAAACCAGGCTCTACGGAGAGATAGGGGCACTTGGCTAAACTATTTATTAGCTTGACATTTTCTTCACCCTGTAGCTTTTGTTTAGGAACAAATATAGTTACATAGGTTCCGAGGGAAAGGAAATGTCAGCCAACAGCCTCCTTGAACAGGTAAAGAGAGGAACTTTGTGAACATTTAGGAAGGCCAGATTCTGAGCATCGAAACGGCTAGCGCGGATAGCTTAGCACGAAGCAGCGGCTCTCTTCAGTAGTCAAGTAGGCCCGACCACCTGCTAAACGGACTGGTGAACATAGAATTCTTCAACTATTTTTCCCTTCCTCTTTTCTCATAAATCAAACCTTCATGAATCACCTGGACCCAATCCAGAGACCGAAAGGCCAATCAAGTAAAGGTGAGGAGACTATTGTGTACTCGTATCATTGTTTGAAGGAGTGAATGCGGATCTTTGGCGTGAGGTGCGCTTTGAAAATCTGGAGTGCGCTGGTGCGATAGTCTCGCAGCCAGTTAGCCAACAGGCCAATTCTAATGCTAGACGGGTTGGACAATTACACTATGTTTTGGGACCGCTTAACATACGTGCATGTCCATACGATGTTGCACGTTATTATACTAAATCTAGAAACCTTTGCTTGCGAACTTCCTTAACTGGACGGGCTCACCTCATCATACATGGCTACCAGGCTGGCTAACTAGATAGGACTATGTTCCAGTATCCTTTTCGGGATTTATTTGTCAATTTTATAACTGGTATGACAGGTTTTACAGTAAATGCGCAGCGCTTTGTGCCACTGTAGTTTGAAAACGTCCCTGTGTACAATGTTACTGGACGTATTTGACACAAGACTGAACTAGCGCCGTGGTGCCGCTAGCCGAGCCGTCATGATGAAAGGATCGTTCGCGCTCGTGAGCAGACTACGCATCGCTGCTAGCCAGCTAGCACGCCACCGCTAGCTGGTTGCTACACAACCCTGAACACGACACGTCTCCCCGTGTACTGTCCCTGTGTCCAGGGCTCCTACTCGATTCATAACTTGTGGTGTATACTGCATTCTTCGGCACTTGTAAGAATGACATAAAAGTGCGTTTGGTAAATCGGTTATTCAACTTGAACGTATCAAAATAAATAAATAAAGGGGACACATGACATCGCGGCTCAGTCTATATGGCACATTTACACTGGTCTTTGTAAAAGTTGCGATTTCTGGTTTAAATGCCAAGCTTCACGCTGATGTCTGTCTGTGTGAAAGCAAAAATATCATCCCTTTTCACAGGATGTGGCTCATTTACTTTTTCTTTGACGCAGCTGTAATATGGCCATGACAAATGCTGGCCTTTTCGTTTTGCATATGAGGCAAAACTCAAAATTTGCAGCTCTCTTGTATACGAACTGTTACAACAATGCCCTTGCCGGTTTTGTGTACTAATTCTTATTCCTTTTTTGCTCTTGTGTGTATCCCTCTCAGTGCAAAACGGAGCTGTGACCCAAAAGGATTCTTTGAATGATGATGAGTTTGAGCCGTACCTGAACACTCAGGCAAGACAGGTACGAGTATTTGGGCCAGCCGTGTACAAAAAGTTAAAATGTTTTCCGAAGTAATTAAATATGGTAATAGTCATCTGCTATTAAAAAGTGATAAGGAAGTGCTCCGTGATTACTATTTGGTCATTTTGCCAACTTTTATCTAAAGCAACTTTGAGTTCAGATTTTCTGGGGGGGGCAAAACATACATGCTGCCACTAGAGGATAATGGTGGGGCTTCTGTCAAATGGCTTGCCAATTAAATGTTTCTTCTGTATTGTTAATGGCATCCTTCCCGCAATGATGAACAGAATAATAAGACGGGCACAATAAAAACATTGGGGGTAGGTTAGCAGAGGAAGGAGAGTAGAATGTTTTTGCCTCTGCTGATTTAACAGTTAAAAGCATTGGCTGTCTGCCACTGCTCTGGCTGGTACGCATTTTAAATGTTATTTCTTTTCCTGTGCAGAGCAATGCCTATACGGCCATGTCGGACTCGTACATGCCCAGCTACTACAGCCCCTCCATAGGATTCTCCTACTCCTTGAATGAGGCAGCGTGGTCAACGGGTGGGGACCCCCCTATGCCTTATCTGGCCTCCTATGGACAGCTAAGCAATGGGGAGCCCCACTATCTCCCAGACGCTATGTTTGGCCAGCCAGGGCCCTTGGGGAGCAACCCTTTCCTGGGCCAGCATGGCTTTAACTTTTTCCCCAGTGGCATCGACTTCTCAGCGTGGGGCAGTAGCAGCTCTCAGGGACAGTCGGGGACCCCACAGAGCTCCGGCTACAGCAGCAGTTATGCCTATGCCCCCAGCTCGCTCGGGGGTGCCATGATCGATGGACAGTCCCCCTTTACCCCTGCCGCTAATGAGCCCCTCAACAAAGCGCCTGGCATGAACAGCCTGGACCAGGGCATGGCGGGGCTTAAGATTGGTGGAGCTGCCCCTGGTGGCAATGGAGAAATGGCTCCCAAAGTTGTCGGCTCTGGATTACCCGGTGGAGGACCTCTTGGGCCCGTGTCATCAGTAGGACCCCCCAGCATGCCCCCTGTCTCTATTGCCCCTGCTAAACCTGCCTCCTGGGCGGACATTGCCAGCAAGCCAGCCAAGCCTCAGCCCAAACTGAAAACCAAGGGGGGTATGGCAGGGGCCAACTTGCCTCCTCCACCCATTAAACACAACATGGACATCGGCACTTGGGAAAACAAGGGCAACATGCCCAAAGCCGCCGCCCCTCAGCAGGTGCCCCCCATTCCAACCAACGGGCAGCCGCCCAACCAGTCCTCCCCCCAGCCTGGAGCTACTGCTGGGGGGAACCCTCAACTGCCCCTTAGCAATGGACAGTTGGGCCCCCCTGTTGCTCAGATGGGGCAGCATCAACTACCATCTAATGGGCAGCCAGGAATGGCTCAGATGCCCCCTCCGTCTCTCTCCCAGGGTCCCCCTGCTCCTCCTGCCCAGCAGCAACAGCCTACACAACCCACTCGCTGGGTCCCTCCACGGAACCGGGCCAATGGGTTTGCGGATGGCGGCGGGGGCGTGGCTGGCCAATCACCTCCCGCTTCTTCTGGCGTGGGCGTGGTTCCCGGAGTACCGTCTGAACCTCACCCAGTCTTGGAGAAGTTGCGCATGGTCAACAACTACAACCCCAAGGACTTTGACTGGAACCCCAAGCAGGGCCGTGTGTTCATCATCAAGAGCTACTCTGAGGACGACATCCACCGCTCCATCAAGTACAACATCTGGTGCAGCACGGAGCACGGCAACAAGAGGCTGGACGCCGCCTACCGGTCGCTGGGCGCCAAGGGCCCGCTCTACCTGCTCTTCAGCGTCAACGGCAGCGGCCACTTCTGTGGCGTGGCGGAGATGCGCTCCCCCGTGGACTACAACACGTGCGCCGGCGTTTGGTCGCAGGACAAGTGGAAGGGCCGCTTCGACGTGCGCTGGCTCTTTGTCAAGGACGTTCCCAACAGCCAGCTGAGGCACATCCGGCTGGAGAACAACGAGAACAAGCCGGTCACCAACTCCCGAGACACGCAGGAGGTGCCGCTGGACAAGGCTCGGCAGGTGCTGAAGATAATCGCGGGATACAAACACACCACGTCCATCTTCGACGACTTCTCTCACTACGAGAAGCGCCAGGAGGAGGAGGAGTGTGTCAGAAAGGTAACGGGCTGCTGTTCCTCGGGAAGTGCACTATCCCCCCCCCCGGCAGGAGGATTCTCTGTTTTCTGCCTAGTTTGATCAGCCAGTCACACAACATCAAACATGCCCACAGTGGCAGTCTGACACATGGAGGTAACAAAGTTTGTGGTTTTGGTCCCATTGCGTTGTCTGCCATAAATAAGGTAAACAAGGTAAAATTGCACGCTGCCAAAGGCTGGTGTCGGGATGTAGGTGTGCTGTGTTCATGTCTACAAAGTCAATGTTATCAAATGTGCAGTATCACATGGTTACCACAGTAACTGGGACATCTGTACAGTGGAACTATGACAAGCCAAGGGTCATCTGTGTAGGGCTTTACTCGTAATAAATTGAAAAACAAAGGTGGCAAAGGTTTATGATAAAACTGCAGCGTGAACACTAGCAAGACGGGATGTTTTATAAAGATCTATCCATACCAACAACCCAGGTCCAAACTAGTCATACAGGCATGTTTACTTTATTTTTTATCAAAAACGTTTGACAGCAGATTCAATCTGATTGACGCTATTGTGAACATGATGGTGGTCAGTCACATGGAAGTAATGACGGTTACATTTAAGAATTTCACTTCAAAATAATCCCACACTCTCAACATCACTATTTTGTACACTCTTAGACCTCTTAAGCACGCCCCCTGAGCCCTCACCACGGCTTCCCCCTGGGTTGGGAGACACAACCGTCTCCCAACCCTCCACCTTTGATGGGCTTAGTGTTGAGCGCCCAGTGGGATTATTCCTGGTCGTCCATGGTTTGTATTGTACACATTGCCGCCCTTTGATTCATGCTTTTGTTGTTTTCGGAGAACAAACAAGGCTGACGCAGGAGTTGCCATGCCTTGCATTGTTTGCGATCATTCTGATAAGGTTGATAAACGGGCAGCGCACAACTTCAGATGACATTTGTATTCCTGTGTGTTCGTACTTGTAAAGGTTACGTTTAAGTACAAAATTGATGATTTGGCGGAGAGCCATTCAACTCCTTCTTTTGAAATATCCTGTTTTATTTGTAGCCTGATGAGAGATTTCATTTTGAATCAAATTTTGCATTTGTTGTGCTGGAATTGATCGCGATCGTAGATGGTTGGTCGATGTTTTCATTTTTCACTGAAAGAGCTCTGAAAAATGCTGCCCTCTCGAGATTAGATAAATTCTCAACCATAGGTGAAGAGTTTTATTGCTGCGCTCAACACTGCACCCACCGGTCCTCCCCAAACAATCTAATGGTGACACTGACATTGCCTTATGTAACATTTAACAGGACTGTCACAAAATGGACATTGGCTGACATCATTCCCCCCCCCCCCATTTAAAATGTTATTATTGGAATAGCGCTTAAAAAAACTACAATGTCAGGAATTCAGTGGCTTTTGGATCCACTTTTGGTGGGACTCTAGGGCAGGGCTTCAGTGTGAAGGACACCAGACCCGCCCCAGAGCGCCGCGGCAGGGAGGATTGTGTAGTAGAAAGTCCTCCGACGTTTGTGTTCTGTGTTTACCATGACGGGCGGCACCGACGGTCTGGAGTGGCTTTAAGCGGCGCCCGTGTGAGTGTTCATTGGAAACACGACACACTCCAGGTCCAGTTAAGACACACAGCTAAAAGGGTGGCTTGTACACGGCAAGGTTTCAATGATATTGCAATGCAGCACCAGTGCTGTTCAAGATGAGAGCATGTGAACAAAATGCACACCATTGTGGATGCCTGATCACCAGTATTGGGAGGACTGTATCGTGACTGCAGCATATAACTTGCTAAGCAGCCTGTCATTAGTAGGTAGAGATGTTTGACATAGCAGAGTCTTTGTTTGTGAGAAAGATGTTGAGGCACTTTGAAAAGGACTTGGTGTCTTTCTTTACTTTCAAGTGATATTTTTTAATGACAGCAGAGTGATGGATGGTACGGGAAAAAGGACATGCTAATACTGTGCAAAGTGGTGAAAAGGAGATGTGACCACATTTGTTGGGCGCCACAGAATTAAAAAGTTAGTTTTTAGCCCTGTATAGGCACGTATGTTTGCTGTTGAAAGGGAAATACTGACTGTTGCTGTGTTGACAAGTGTGGGTGTTTACTTCAAATATATGTTGCAATGATTTCTAAAGCATACTTCAAATATATGTTACAATAATGTCTAAAGCAATTGATAAGTATGTACATTTCAGATGTAGTTTGCACTTCTCTCCACCAGAGGGCACATGTTTTAATATTGTCCTGTTTGTGTGTTAGGTGGAGGTCCAGGGCAGTGAGCTGTACCCCAGCAATCCAAGCAACAGAAGTCACTACAGACTTCAGGTATTTGAATTTAATCCCTTTCCATATCGTTATTCCTATGCTTTATTGTAGTATTGGTGCAATGACATGAACCTTCATAAGCCACTGTAGGTAAATTCAAGCAACATATTTGTTTTTGAGTCACACCATTGTGTTGGGCATTGAACAGAAATGCACATGTTTTGATTTGAAATGGCACAATAACCCTGAAGTTAATAAGATTTTCACAACATGTACAGATGCATCATTGGTGGTCCATAAGACTGCATTATATCCTGAACTATGCACTGTCCTATGGGGATACAGTGCTGTTTCCCAATCAGGGATTGTCAACACCTTTATTGTTTTCCGTTGTTGACAGTATGGAATATATATTTAGATTTTTGTATGGTTTAACCACTGGGCTACAGTCTTGACAGTGAAGGCTGTGGGTCAAAAACACAATTGTACTGTTAATTTGTGTATATAGCCGTTATCCCAATTACATGTGCACCTTTCCTGAATCCCTGTCTGTAAATCACATCTGTTGGTTTTGTTTTTCCCTCTGCAGGAGCGCCAAGGAAGAGTCAAGTAACGGCCAGACTTTGGGCAAAAAGACTGCAATGCCCCCTCCCTCCCTGTTGACCCCTCCTCTGCCCCCTGTCCATCTCATCCAGATCTCTAAGAAATTCTAATAGGGGCTGAAGAATTAACCAAGGACAAAAAAAAACTTAATGAAGACTTTCTTGATTTTCTTTGACTTTAAAGACTTACTTGGAACTTGTAGTAAAAAGAAAACGATTATTCATAGGACTAAAACTAAAATGCATCCATAGCTGAATCTTTTTGCCCAACCCTTCCGTTCCACTACATTTGCTTTTTTTTTCCTTTGTATGCGTTTTTCTTTTCTTTTTCTTAAAAGAAAGGATTGTCTTTTTTTCTTCACTTTCCAAGTGCAGGCCTCAAATTCACAGCGTACAAATCCTGTAGGATTTTTTTTTTTTTTTTTTAAGCCATTGCTACTATGATAGAGCGGCATGGTCGTGGGCAGTTTGTCACCTTTTCTTTGTAACCCCCCCGGCTCCCCGTGTCTCCCGAGGGAGAACCAATCACCCGGCCAGGATACAGCGGAGGTTCCTCCTCATTGGATATCGGACATCGGTGGGCGGGCGTCACCGCGGCTTACGGAAGAACCCCCGGTCCCCTTGCACGCTTTACATATTTAGTTTTGTTAAAGAGTGACATAAGCATCCTCTTGAATGGGCCCTCCTGTTTTTCTGTTTGAGCGTTCTCCTCCGATGGGGGGGGGACGTGGGAGGAAGGCCAAGAGGAGGCGCGGGTTGGAGAGCAGACGTGTTGAGTTGACGAGCCTCTGCTCGCTGTATAATTTCTACGTGTACAAATGGGAGGGGGGAGGGGCTGCGTGTCCTCCGCCCTGCGGCTCTCTGACTGAACTTATTTACCCCCTCGTTTTGTCCCCCAATCGTTTGGACACGTTGGCTCCTTGTTGCTATGGGCTGCTTCTCCCTTGTTTCCTTTCCTTTTTGTTTTCTTAAAACGGCAACGCGAGTGGCCTTGATCCCACTCTTCCTATTAATCAGTTCTGAAGTAATAAATGTGGTATACTCAGCAGAACCTGCGTGCATTCCCCCTTGTTTCACTGTAAACGCCTCCTGTGTCGTGTGTATGTGCGTTCTTTTTACGATGTTTCTTTAAGGGTATATGACTGGGTT
Source organism: Urophycis tenuis (assembly GCA_036785325.1). Lineage (NCBI taxonomy): Eukaryota > Metazoa > Chordata > Actinopteri > Gadiformes > Phycidae > Urophycis > Urophycis tenuis. The sequence continues at coordinate 10,080,596 of JAXIVH010000014.1, read as the reverse complement.
TGTCCTCCCCCCCCTCTCTCTCTCTCTCATAACCTACATACTTAACCCAAATTCATTCTCACAGGTATCCCACATGTTCTAACCACACTTCCTATCATCTGCGCCCACTCCTTATTTCTGACCCTTCAAACCTCCATTCTATCACAATCACAGCCTCTTGCAGAATGTCATTGTTGGTCAAAAAATAAATAGAAACATAAACAAGATGTGGTCCTCTTTCATAACTACTGGCTTTTGTCTGTGGTGTAATGAAGATGTGCCACATGTTTTGCCCCGCCTGTTCCAATGCGACCCAATCCGTGTCCCACTGTATTTGTACCTTTCTGGACGTGTGTTAGGTTCGACAAAGATGCGTACAATTGATTACATCCGGTAATGCCGTAAAGTTTGTTTTTGAGACATGTATTATTGTCCGCCATTTTGACTTTTCTGTCGTTTATGTAACCATCGAGCTGGCCACACGGGGGCAGCATTTCATATCTTATCCCTGTTCATATTTAGACGCTCAGGAAATATGCTAAAGCCAGAGGATGAACGTATCTCCGATGACAATACGTGTTGCATTGCTATCGCAGCAACAAAAAATGTATTAAATGTCCTTGGTTTGACACTGGTAAGGTTCAATGGCAATGTTTCGCACATAGGCCGACATTGGCCATGCACTAGTTGAGGTGTATGCCTAGACGTAATACGAAGTTGGAATTCAGCTCATTATGATCGTCTTCTGTCTTTTCAATTCCTGTCTCCTGCTTTCGACCAAAGCCCATTTTCTGTTAACACCGACGGTGTAAACAGATCACCATCATCAGGGGCCTTTAGTAACTGGACAAGGTGTAGGCCTATTTGTCACCAAACATGTCGCGCGTCGAGTGCATAGAAATAACCTGCGTGTAACGTCAAATAGTCTTTGTATGTGGAGAGGGGGGGGGGAGCCGACTCGAAAAAATAAAGGAAAGGTCTTGCATATGCGGACGAATGGTCGTAACATTAGTGTTAAACGCTGTGCAGCAGTAATGTCGGGCTCGGCGCGGGCCGAGCCGCCATGCTAGGCTGTGTGATGGGGCGTCTCTGGGGCTTGTAGTTGAAATGGGGACACGTATGGTTGTCCACGGACGACAACGTAGCGCCATAGTCTGCGTTGGCTGGAGCGACTGCGTAAAATAGGGGGGGGGGGGAGAGAGATAAAAGTAGACATTAGCATATGCGTGTGTGGGTGTTCCGGAACGGCGGGGTGGGGGTCGTCGACGGCACGTGTCGCGTCTGGATGTGGGTGCAGCGACACACTGCTCCAGCGGCTCTCCGGTGACCCTTATCTGGGGTCTCTGGGGACGTCGCGCCCCTCCTGGGATGCAAATGAAAGGCCACTCGAACCCGAGACCACTGACACGGTGGAAGGGAGAGAAGCTGGGACCATTGGAAGGAGGATGGTTGAACGAAGAGGAAGAGGAAAAGGAAAATAATCTGCTCTAATCTAAAAGTGTGTAACGCTATATTGTAAAGACATAGGTCTAATAAAACTGTTCTTTATCTTCACAATAGCAATAGTAGAAATGTCTATATGTTGACAATATTTAAGTGTTTGAAGAGGAAACAAGGGCTTTTTTTTGGCTGAATCTGCTCTTTCCTAGGCCTACCGATGTAGGTAGGCTGTGACTACCACACAAATATTCAACACTATTTTTTTAATCAAGCAAATCCATAGCATAATACAATAGGCTAATCAAATGAGCCTCTATTTTACAATAATGGTCACAATAAGTAAGAGGATATGCCTATCTATGATGTAGGCCTGTGAAGTAAAATTATCCTTTGGCTAATATTTGCTGCCTCATACAGATCTGCCTGAACTGGGATTAGAGTCTTGGCCGTAGTCTATATTAGCGTCTGGGTCCAAATAGCCCCTGCAAGGTCACGCTTTGCCTTCATCAGATGGCTACAGGGCGCGCGTTTGCCTCGCTCGCCCCGGCAGCACGTGCCTCTGATTATCATAAGGCATCCATCTCTTTCTTTCATTAGTGACGCTTCGCTATGTCTAACCCGACCTCTATTTACATGCCCAAATTAGATTTTTCTCTTTTCGTGCATTGCGCATTTTGTTTCTGAAGGAGCACCCCCGCTCCAGCACCCCGTGACAGACAATAGCCGGCTAATAATACTCTGACTGCAGCAATATTATACTATAGCATAGAAGATATTGAAAATGTTAAAATGACATTTTGTCCCGTTTTACCAAACTTTATGATTAGATAAATAGGCAATTGTCACGACATATGTCGAATATGATAACAAAATTCATTGTATGGTCTACTAACTATTTGTGTTTGTGTCTAACGGCTACTTTTTTTCAAACTTAGGTTTAATAAAATGGTAACCCTCTCGCTCACCGGTGTGTAGCCTAACAAGCCTTTTGGCCGATGAAATAATGCATTTAAAATACAACATATATAATAACAATGTCATGATGATAAATTACGATGCCTAACCAGCTGCGGGGTGCCGCGTGCTATTGGCATATTGTGCTTTGCCTTTTGGTCCCTCTCTATTGTCCCCGCGCTGTGGACAGATCTCAATGCATGGAGACGCCTCGCAGTTGATGACCTCTGACTATTATATGCGGCACGTGTCCCCCCGCACAATCTCATTTGGCGGAGAGGGCGGCAGTAAGTTTTCGCCCCAAAAATCAATTATGTGACGTGATCATGAAAAACATCTCGAATGACACAATGTTGTATGTAGGAAAAATGTTCCTATTTTGTTCCGCGCTGTAGGCCTGTGTGTTTTCTACTGGTCTCTTAACGCATGTGACTCATGGCCGGTCCACGGGATAGGAAAGTCTTCTCCGGGTCATTGATTTGAGAATCTGTCGCGTGTCCAGTCCATTATGGGGAGGAGAAGGGCGTCTTTCCACTTCCAATGATATCCACACAATTAATTCATTTTTTTGCTTATTCTGTTGGCATAATTTGAGATGTGGGTCAACTAGCATCTCTCTTGCCTATGGCTATTTACAGAGCCGGGCTCCTTTGACACAGCCGCGAGAGCACAGGGAATAGAAAGAAATTATGAGGCTACCTAGTTTGCTTGAGATATTGTGTGCTCTTTGGAAGTGGAGTTAAGAGAAAATAAACAAAATAAATTCAGGTCATAGTGTTTCCTTTATTGAGTTTTTTTTTTTTTTACATAAGAAAAATCAGCAAACTGAAGTGTTGAATTGAAATAAATCAAATAAATGTAAAAGTAAAATATTGTCGTCGTTAAAAGAGAAGAGACGTGACCCATGAGATAAGTGCTCATACCTCCCGACCTCCATTCAGTCAATCAAAACCCAAAGACTTGACCTGATCTGAAAAAATAAACCCTGCTAACTGATGGCAGTCCCACATTGTCTCTCTGTATAACCCTGTCCGAGGCACCCTTGTCCCCTTAGAGGCGACGGCCCGTCCCTCCTCACATACGGGACACACTCATGCATAAACAGACAGGCTTCTGAGTTGGCCGCTCACCCCTGTGGCCGCGTCCCGCTGCTGTGAGCCCTCTGTCCATTTGGCCAGCGAGCCAGCGCCTCTCCTTATAGACCATCCCATACGGCACTCTCTGCTCTGACATTGCAACACCCTCAGTGACCTGGGTGGAAACCATTGAGGGTTTTTTTTTTTTTTTTTTTCCCGATCTGGCATGGCGATGGCGTGTGTCTCTTTGTTGCAAAGAGAGACACGCTATAGAATCAGAAGCCCGTGTTTGTGATTCTTGTTTAAAAGGTAAAGCACCTTGGGGGGTGTTAAGACCCTGCAATGGGCTTTGCTATTTTGGTTGAGTCTCTGCAATTGTCCTCTTAGCCCGGGCATTAGTGGTCAGTGGTCAGCGATGAACTCCGTACATCATGTAGATGATATTCACCTGTGTTGACGCAGCAGCAGTCGTTTTACAAACTTCTGTACGTCTCAGCGATGACTGGGGGCTTCTCTCTTGGCATTCACCGCGTGCCTTAATTGTATTGAAATTAAATCAAGGTCCACTGTGAACACAAAGAGCTGAAACCCAAATAACTTTCCAACCTCACTCTGTCCCTGCTGATGTCAAGCTGTTTTCAGGGGGTTTTTTTTTGTTCCTCGCTTGACCTGCTTTTGCAGCAGTACTCTGGTCAGTCCACCGCACTGCTCTGCCTCCATCCCTTCAGAGGGAATCTGTGCTCTAAACCTGGTTGGTTTTGTAACACAACCCAAACTGTCCCCTCAACACAGACACACACACACACACAGACGCACAAAGGGCTTCCATCCTGATCTTTGATGTTTTTAGTTCATCCACGCTTTGTCTGTGCTTGTTCTCTCTCTCTCTCTCTCGCTCTCTCTCTCTTCCCTCCTCACCTGTCATCTGTTTCCCCTGCAGGATCAGCAGTGGCTATGCGGTCATTTTTTTTTGTTGCACCTTAACAGTACAGTGCATGCTGGTCACACACTGACATGCTATTTCACACGTCCAATGCAGAGATGGATTTTCTCTGCACAGAATATTAACAAATGAAGAAATATGAACATGCACTCACAGAAAACAGGACACATGCCATGATCACAATCTCCTTTCTGTAAATGAAGAGTTATTTTTTCAAAATACATGCATCTGTGTGTGTGTGTGTGTGTGTGTGTGTGTGTGTGTGTGTGTGTGTGTGTGTGTGTGTGTGTGTGTCTGTGTGCGTGCGTGCGTGCGTGTGTGCGTTCCGTGCGTGTGGCTGCGCGTGTCACAGAGCAGTTCAGCCGACAATGTTAAAGACAGAAATACATCAAAACACGTGAAAGCAGACAACAGCTTCACGGCATTAAGGCGAATCTGTACAGTACAGTACAGTATATGCACGCGCACACACACACACACACACACACATGCTACAGCACCAACCATCATTAGAAAGCGCCACAGGAAGAGAGCAGCGTATAGAGAGGAGAGGCGAGGAGGCTACCTTTGTTGCACCATAAAGAGAGCATCAGCAGCCCTGCTACCTGGCTGCTGCCATTCCTGCAGACTGCGCTCCGCACACACAGCAAAACAAAAGGAGGACGCTAAATATGTATCCATACCCACTCATGGCCACCGCATCCTCACCGTGGAAACTGGATGGTTAGCGGGAGGCGGGCGGCACGGCGCAGCCCGACCGAGCCCTGCTTCCTTACCGTTGGTTAAAGCTGTGTCGTTATCTCTCTCCCTTCGCATCCCTTCCTCTCTCCCTCCCTCCCTCCCTCCCTCCCTCCCTTGCATCCTCCATCGCTTTTCTACCGCTCTCTCTCTCTCTCTCTCTCTCTCTCTCTCTCTCTCTCTCGCTCTCTCTCTCGCGTGCGCGCGCGCTCGCTCGCTCACTGCTCACTCTGCGCATGTAACTATAGGCATGTACATACTGAAAAGGTAGAGCGAGACAACAAGGCCGTCGCTATCGTCTGAATGCTATCTGCAGAATAGCGCACATTGAAATACATCAAACAAGATACAAATAGAGATATACGTTTAAAAAAATACACAACGCGTGAAATGTGCAATCAAGGCACAAATCCAGCACCTCTCTAGTATTCGAAAATGAAATCCCTTTCTTATATAATTGTGACCACTGCACTCAATTCCAATTTTTTTTTCCTGTCTTAGAGCATACGTGAGGCATACATGCAGCATGAGAAGGAAACAGTACGATCAGATTCTATACATCCTCGCTCTAGAGGAGAG
>JAXIVH010000014.1:10054887-10069887 GCA_036785325.1 Urophycis tenuis | reverse complement strand
ACACGCAGGACACACACAGGACACGGCTCCGCGTGCTTCGACACGACGGGAAATCGAACGGTGACAGAGAAATGTAGAGAACGTGACTCATGTGTCAGCGTGCGTGTGTGTGTGTGTGTGTGTGTGTGTGTGTGTGTGTGTGTGTGTGTGTGTGGTGTGTGTGTGTGGGTGTGTGTGTGTGTGTGTGTGTGTGTGTGGGTGTGTGTGTATGTGTGTGGGTGTGTGTGTGTGTGTGGGGGGGGGGGGGGTAAACAGGGAGGGGGTGGGGGGGCAACGATGGGGGCTACAGAAATTGATTGGCGACTGATCAATGGCCTCAATTTGCCACTGGGCAAATACTAATATAGTCCAATTGTCAATAGGACTTTTTGAGTATATTACAGGACTAATGCATTGCCGTGCATTAGCATGTTGCAGTAAATAGACAGCTTCCTTTCATTTTTTGGGTTGAGTTGAGTTTTAGTCACGTTAATGTAATTTTACTATACATTTCCCCCGCCCCCGAAAAGCGTCAAAAATCACTTGAACCGCGTAACTTTGAGGTCAGATTTTTGTGCACATATGCAGGCTTACACTTTCTAGTATTTACCGTACACACACACACACACACACACACACACACACACACACACACCATCTGATGTACGAAACCCAAAAAGCCTTCCCCTTCCGCTGATGCCTCTGCGTATAGCGTGCCCCAGTTCCCCACCCCCAACGCTTTTTGTCAAATAAATTGCTACGTGACCTACTTCCCATTTTGCACCATTTCTCTCATGTTCAGATATTATTGTTTGATCATGAGAGCTTTGCTTTAGGCCATAGACTATCAAAGAACACACTGTCTATATGTGGGCCATCCTGCACCGTTAACTCGGACAATTCCAATGTGTTTAAGCGGTCTAGAAATATTGAATTCACTGCGTCAATCTGTCGATATACATATATTTTCACTTAATTGAATTTAATTTTCTATTTTCCAATTTCAATTTGGTATTAACATAGAGGGCCTCTTTGAGCACTATGGATATATATTTTTTTCTGACTTTTGTTTTTTAAATTGCCCATGCATGATTGGTAATTAAAATACATGGTTCACATAGTTTCTGATTAACACATACCATAATACTCAACACTTTAATAATAACACAATGTCTTTATGATTATTGGAGACTGGAAAAAATAAGGTAAATCAATTTTGCAGCCTAGTTAAGCAGAAAGTGGTCATTTTCAGTAATTGGCGGAGCTACTTTGACAGAGTAAATAGCACTGACAAATGTTCGCCTCGTTCGCACGAGATCCCGTCGGGCGTTCTGGTTGGCCGTTGTTTTGGACCTTCAGACAGCCAATCAGGCTGCACAGCCGCACACGTTACAACATGGAGTGTCACACAGTCGCTTGTAGTTTCACTGCAGCAGAATGTCACCTACACTGTGTGTGTCTACAGAGTCTGATGTATGTCACATTGGATTTAATTGGGTTATATTAACATTTGTATAAAATGTAAAATAGCAGACTGATATAATGTCCATACACTAAAGGATTAACGATTTGTCAGTACAGTACTGATGCAAACTTAAATCCCAATATTTAATGTGTGTGTGTGTGTGTGTGTCTGTGTCCAGTGTGTATAGTGTATTGTAATAGATCAGAGTTCTGTGTAACAGAACCTATTCTTTGCTGTGCTGAGAGAACACGGGAGACCACACTGACCCTGATTTATTGGGCTCACAATCCACATGACAGCAATTAATTTACATCCATTGACTCCAATAGCTCTCTACCTCCCTCGCTCTTCCTTGCTCGCCCTGTCACTCTCTATGGACATTTTCCTCTTGCGCAATCGTTCTTTGCACTCACCTTTCTCCCTGGCCCTCTCTCTCTCGCTCTCTCTCTTTCTCTCTCTGTATCTGTCTTTCTCTCTCTTTAGCTCTCTCTCATCTTTCTCTCTCTCTCTTTCCTTATCAGACAACCTCTCTTTATCATTTTTTGTTATTCTCACCTCTCTTCCCCATTCATTGAACTTTCAGTCCCATCTCTTTACATTATTTTCCACCAAATAAACCACAAAGTCATCAGGAATGCATGTGTGTGTGTGTGTGTGTGTGTGTGTGTGTGTGTGTGTGTGTGTGTGTGTGTGTGTGTGTGTGTGTGTGTGTGTGTGTGTGTGTGTGTGTGTGTGTGTGTGTGTGTGTGTGCGTATGTGTGTGTGCGGGTGTGTTTATGCGTGTGCAGAAGTGCATGCGCGCACTAAGTGTTTTTAAGTGTATGTTTCTCTTGGTGACTCGAGAAAGTCATTATGCATCTCCAGGCAGTATGTATCAAATCAACTAATTGACTATAAATTACACATCATGTTGACCTATTTGCAGTCAGCGCTCCTTCTCTCTCACTCTGTAATGTTAAGGCAGACATTTTTTTATGGCAGCTCTAGTGTCAATTCATGTCGCCCTTTCCTATTATCTAATTGTTTCAAACATCCTCAAACATTATTGTTTGCTGTACATTTGCTGTACATTAAGCGTGAACATGACGTTCGTTTAGAGCGAAAGGCTTTTGTCCTCAACGTGAAATGGAACAGGTCTTTTCACAAACACCTTTTTGTGTGACTCTCTCTCTCTCTCTCTCTCTCTCTCTCTCTCTCTCTCTCTCTCTCTCTCTCTCTCTCTCTCATTCTTGTCCCCTTCTCTCCACTCTGATAATTTCCAATAGGCGAGGTCCCTTCTTCTGCTGGCCTTTCAACCGGAGGACGCAGCCTTTGCTCAAGGGCAAACATGCCATTTAAAACGGCAGGGGAAAATTAGCAGTGTTCTGTACGGCTGCTTTGTATCTCTCTTCCTTCTCTTTTGGTTTGCTCCCATTTTCTTGCTCTCTGCATCCAAGTCATGTTTATAGTCCTCCCCCCGCCAACACACACACACACACACACACACAGACACACACACACACACACACACACACACACACACACACACACACACATACACACACACACACACACACACACACACACACACACACACACACAGACACACACACAGACACACACACACACACACACACACACACACACACACACACATACACACCCCAGGCGACCAGAGGAGCTGTGGTGAATGCTTGGTTAAATTCCCACAGGCGGAGTGAACGTGTCGGCCATGGAGGACGCCGTTTCACCCGCACGGCGACGAACCCTTCAGAAACATGTGTCCGTCTTTCCAGTGACCGGCAGGGAGCCGAGAGAAGTGTGTGTGTGTCTGTATCCTCTCATGAGGCAGGAGTGTGTGTCTGTACTGTCAGTCCTCTCGTGAGGCAGGAGTGTGTGTGTCTGTACTGTCAGTCCTCTCGTGAGGCAGGAGTGTGTGTGTCTGTACTGTCAGTCCTCTCGTGAGGCAGCAGTGTGTGTGTGTACTGTCAGTCCTCTCGTGAGGCAGGAGTGTGTGTGTCTGTACTGTCGGTCCTCTCATGAGGCAGGAGTGTGTGTGTCTGTACTGTCGGTCCTCACACACAGGAGCACATCGGCTCCATACGGAGGGGGGGGGGGCCTTAGTGCTTGCTCATGCACACACACACACATATGCATGCGCACACGTCTGATTTATCACTGACCCACTTATGCACACGGCACGCACGTATGCACACACGCACGCACACATGTGCATCGACACTACCAGGCACTTCCGTGGGCTTTATTTAGCCGCGTTGCCAATGTGTGTGTGCAGAATTCACTCGTCATTAGAAATTCAAAGGGGGAGGAAATGGAAGATAGCAAAAGAATTGAGAAAAAAAAAGAAAAAAAAAACGAGAAGAAAAAAAAAAATCCTTCCACATCCCATAAGCAGCGGTGCTTGGGGAGAGGTTCTGTATCTGTATCTGCACAGGGATTGGCTGAGGATGTATAGTGCGGGGAGGGGAAAAGTTGGAGCCAGCAGCAGGCAGGGAGGCTGTTCGTGGGGGTGGATGGGTAGGGGGGGGGAGGGGATGGAGGTGGTGGGGGGGGTGGGGGGGGGGGGGGGGATGGTTCACTAAAAAGGATTTCAAAGCCAAAGCCTCTTTCAGCAGAGAGGAGGAGGGAGGGACGGGGGGGGGGGGGGGGGGGTATGGGTTGAGGAGAAGAGGGGAAGGGAGGGAGGTGGATGGGTAGGTTGACACAAGGTCCAGATTAACCCTAATCTGAGGTCTGCTGGTTTAGGTGAGGCTAAGGCACTGGATGAAGTTATCCCATGGCAGGTGGTCATGAGGGGGTTAAAACCAGGGGGGAGTGGGGGGGTGAGAGAGAGAGAGAAAAGTGGTAAGGGTGATAGGGCTTGGATGGGTGGCGAGGGGGGGGGGTGAGCCATAGGGTGGGGGTTGGCGTTGCTAGGGAAGATAGAGATAAGTACTCGGAGATAGGGACGGGATTGGCCCCCGCCGATGGCAGCGGCGGAGCAGACCTATGCAACGCAACGTACAGCCGGACGGCCGTCACCGACCTGTCCTCGGCTCCATCCACTGCAGACCGCATGGAGGAACACGCCATGACTCCAGATACCTTCACCCAACGACGGGACCGCGGGCAAATGTAGATGAGGGGTGGGGGGGTGGGTGGGGGGAGGGGGGGGGGTGCACGTGGGGCAGGAACAGTCGGCCGGCCGGCCCCCACAAGGGCGTTGGTTGGGTGGCACGGTTGACAGCGGCGGCGCATGCCCTGCTCTGTGGGATTAGGGTCCAGTCGGGCCGTAATCTGCTGTTTAGGCTGTATGTAGGGCAAGAGTGGCTTAGCCCCGACACTCTTAGCACGGGTGGTGCTGCGCCACCAGCATGGCGCTGGCAGCAGGCGGAGCAGCAGGACAGGGTGTAGCGGGTGGCGCCGTCGTGGTTAAAAAAAAAAAAAAAAAAAAAACCCCAGCTGAAAGCCGCCCAGGGAATCGTCTGGTGTAATCTCTCGCCCACATTCTGATGTCCGTTCCCCCTCGGACCGTCCTCGCTGCTCCGCCGCGCAGCGGTCGACACAACCTGGCCGCCGCCCGTCATTCTGAGAACCTGTCCGCCATTCCTGGCACCGTAAAATACACAGCAACAGAATGAGCATCGGTCATCACTTTGACTCACTCATGAGCGGATACAAAATGATGAAATTGAAACATAACAACACAAACCGTTGCACTGCCAATAGTTTGCGTTCTGTGTACTCTGATTAAGTGGTTCGTCTCAACCAAAGACACGAAGCAGCGTTTGTTAGAAGTAGTTTTTCGGGGGCCTATACATTGACGTGGTGTGGTTTCTAAACATGAACACCATGTTGTTGTTGTTGTTGTTTTTTTATCTGACTGTAGGAAGCCATGGAACCCTTTGTTGTCGTCCAGCCTCCCACCATCCCACCTGCTCTGAGGGCCGCCTGGAAACCACCGCGGCTGTGATTTATTACTCTCATTAGGCAAAGTGAGATTTTAGCAAAGCCACAATTATACTTCATCACCAAAAACTATTTTCCAGTGTCCTGCTCAGATGTTAATCTGAAATGATATCAAAGCTGTGGCGCGTCAACGGCTCGTGTTGTCTCTGTGTCGGTGATATCCAACACACACACACACACACACATACATGCACGCACGCACACACACACACACACACGCACATTGACACACACACGCACACACACATACACATGCACACGCACGCGCGAGCCCGCACACGCACACACACGCACGCACGCACACACACACACAGACACGCACACTCACACACACGCACACTCACACACACGCACACACACACACACTCACACACGCACACACACACAGACGCACATGCACACGCACATGCACACACACACACACACACACACATACACACACACACACGCACCTATAAACACAAGCTGTTTGAAACATCATTGTGTGAATTTGTAGATGTAATATCGCTCTCCTTTCCTCATGGATGCATGTGAAATTACAGGAAATGCTTATAGTTGCCGGGAAGCAGGCTGGAATGTGCCGGTGCAATTCCGGTGCAGGGAGACAGACAAACACGGAGGGCTCACCGTGTCACAGCGCTCCGCCGGAAAACCACTGCGGTTTTTAATTCCAGGTCATTTCATAATCCCTTTGATACCCTCTCGCATCTGTACAGCCCTCTCCCCTCACTCACTCAAAATCAAACAGCTGCAAGCCCCCCCCCCCCCCCCCCCCCACCCCACCCCACCCACCACCACCACCCATCATCCCGACCCTGTGGTGGAACACGCAAGTCACACACATGCATGCACACACACACACACACGCATACCTATGTGAACACACACACACTGATTATACAATGATTATCAAACAGGATGGATTACACATATGACTATGCAAGCGACAGGGAGGATAAAATAAACAATGCAAATGGAAAGGATTTGCTCGCCGACGACGAGAGTTAGTTGGATGGAAGCAAGCGCATCAATCATGTGCTGCAGACATCCTGGAGCAGGTACGCCCTGAGACCAGGGAAGCCCTTGTGGACCGCACACACACACACACACACACACACACACACACACACACACACACACACACACACACACACACACACACACACACACACACACACACACACACACACACACACACACACACACACACACACACAACACACACACACACACACACACACACACGCACAGGAGGTAATTTAACACACGCTGCAATCTCTGCCTGTGTGCGTATCCCTTCCCTGTGGCTCCCTACATCCTTCCCCAGCACCTACAGCACCCCAATCAGCCTGCATCAACAGGCACGTGGTGAACCCAACTCAGGTTCACCTCTCTCTCTCTCATATGTACTCTCCATCATTCTCCTCTCTCTCCTTTCACTTCCCATCCCTCCTCTTCTCTCTTGTGCATGTGCACTCTCCCTTTCTCCTCCCTCCTTCCCGAGCACTAATATCTCTCATATATGATTTGCTCATTCTCATATCTCCATGTTGTCTCTCTTGTCTCAACCTTGTTCTCCTCTGGCTTCCCTCCATCCCTTTCTTATCTCTCTTCTCATTAATGTTCCTTTCCGTTCCCCCCGTCTCTATCTCTCTATCTTGTCTATCTCTTTATTATCTCTCCTTCCTCTCTCACCATCTCCCGGTCTCTCTTTTTCCTATCTCTATGTCCTCTCTCATCATCTCTCGCCTGCTCTCTGTCTCTCTCTTCCTCTCTCTCTCTTCGTGGTGTGAAAGTGAGGCTCGATCACCTGTGGAGGTGTGGAGGACGGCACAGGGGGGCGTTTGCAATGCAAATGCCAGGTAATTACCTGAGAGCCAGGAGAGTGGAAACATAGGGGTAAGCACAGAGCACAGAGAGAGAGAGAGAGAGAGAGAGAGAGAGAGAGAGAGAGAGAGAGAGAGAGAGAGAGAGAGAGAGAGAGAGAGAGAGAGAGAGAGAGAGAGGGTGAAGCACAGTGTGGAGTGATGTTATTCCGGCTTAAAGGATATAGAAATTATTGCATTCCATTTTTCTTTGGTTGAATGATGAATGATGCCTTCAAATATCATGGACACACACACACACACACACACACATGGTCGAGCGCACAGGATACACACTCACAAATGCATTGGTTCTCAACCCATAGCATAATTGGAATATTCAACCAAACAGGGCCATAATGTCCCCGAAGTTGGTAACAGAAAATGTATGGATAACCAATCTATGGAGTTTAATGTTCGATCCAGAAGATCACTGGCAGGTCAATAAGCAAGGTACTGTTAAGTAGACCAACAGGACCTGGCCTAGGTATGTCTGTTTGTCATCCTAAACTGATAATTCTAACTTTCTAGGATACATGTTTAGGAAATTATTAAACATTTAGACATATTTGGAAAGGTTATACTTTCATAGGGCACTGTACTATTGCTGTACTGAAGATTAACCGGAACAAATACCTATATTTGAAATGATCACAAAGACCAAACAAACCCAGCCTCTTTGCAGCCTGGGCTCACACAAGCACCGCCCACTGAATGAGGTTCGACGGAAAACGGCACTGGCTCATTTGCATGCCGAACGGCGTTCTTAATGTGGATATTTATTTAAATTTAATTTCATTCCCGCACACGATGCACTGTAGGCTTTTGTGCCAAAGTCATATTAACCCCCTGACTAGTTGATATGCAGTACACGACGTCGCCCACGCACCATGAATATTCATACCAATGGCGACTCCCTCCCCCCTACGCCCCTCCCCCTCGCCAGAAACCAGGATATGGCTGTCCGAAGGACTCCGACAAACCTAGCTTTATTTGTCAAGCTCATATTAACCTCGTGGCGTATTCCCGTGTGTATTTCGCTCGTTGCTACTGATAGCATGGCAGATACAATCCAACAACTGCCAGGCAAAGAACGCGCTCTGAGAGGAAGGGAGGAGAAAATGGTGGTGGCAGGTAAATGACACTCCGTTGTAAACAGCGCTCTCGCCACGGGATAATAACTGGAGAAAATGAATTCATGACAGCGCAGAAGCTCGTAAATCAGAGTGACGGAGAACGAGACTGATGCAGCCTTCCTGTATGCTAATTCAAGAGTTCACGTGGTCTACAATGCATCACCGCTTCTAGGCCCGTAGTACACCAAGGGAAGACGCAGATATTTCCCTGCGGGTTGGCCTCTCATTTACACGAAAACCCCGTTTTTTTTTTTATCACAGAAAACGATTATTTCCGAAAAACTTAGGCCAAAGTGGAGATTCCTGATAACGCCGGTTATGTGTTGCCGTGTCAACATGGAGAAACGGGGTTTAAGGTTCTCAAACGTCCCCCTATGCACCATAAAATGCTCGACGCCATGTTGTGAGCGCCCTGTGTTTACTGTTTGTTTACTGTTTGTTTGGCCATTTATGAGGTTTGATGAAAATGACAACTTTTTAGTTTTTGTGTGCTGTGTTATTACTGAAAACGAAGGGAGGGAAATATTCTCTAAATACCCTGCTATGTGTAAATGTGGCCTATTATAAATTCCTTTTTGCCCCAAAAAAACATTCTTTCTAGATTGTTGTAGCCTACTTAAATTATAATTGGCAAATTACAAAACACTTTAAGACTATGTATGACTATCGAGCAATTGCTTCTATTCCATTCTTTTTTGGATGGCATTCTTGTTTTCTGTGTTATTTTCCTCCAGTCTTCAGTTAAATTTAATCACACAGGGAGAAACATAACTGTATTGTTTAGAAGTGTTCTAATTAAATGGCATTGAGTAGGAGTAGGTGATATTCCCTCCCGTGATGGCGTTCACACCTCTTGCACTTGTTGATAAAGATGAACATAGATTTAGCTAAATCCTTTCACAGCTGCCTCCACCTCTCAGTCCTTCCTGATTTATAATTAAATTCCATAATGACACAATGATTTCTCCTCATGTAGGCCTACTGGCTTGAGTTTATTGGCTTTCCATCTAATTAAATTGTGTACATTCCAACTAGGGTCAGGGAGAAAGTGTGTGTGGCGAAGGTGATATACCCTGTGTACCCCATCATTTTCCCGTCCCCGAGTGCTAGCGCAGTGCATTGTGGGAGCTGCCGACTTGTGCGCGTGTGTGTGTGTGTATACGGGAGGTAGCAGTGCCGCAGTGTCCAGGGGCCCATCTGGACATTATGCGCATGAAGGCTCCGCCCCCGTTGTAAATTCCTAGTCCGTCTGTCAGAGCAGCCCGGAGACACTGCATGGCGGAAATCTGTTCCTCTCCTCTCACGATGGGGGGGTGGGGTGGGGGGGGGTTAATGCTGCTTAGGTGTATGTGGATAGGAGTATGAATCTGTGTGTGTGTGTGTGTTTCATTACAGGATTTTTCGGAAAAAAGCTGTTTGCAGTTGGGTAAAATTCAGGTGGCTATTCTGTCCTACCTTGACCCAAACTGCGTGAGTGTGCGCGCATACGTGTCCGCATGCGTGTGTGCGTGTGTGTGTCTGTGTGCAGCCATTTGCATTGGTGCATTGATTTACATGTACATGTTTGCATTTATATGTAGGAACAACGCATGCCGAATACTTGTGGTTCCCTTGGTTACATGTGTATCCAACTGCACTTGTGTTTTCTATGTGTGCGTGCGTGCGCGCACTTGCTTACTCCATGTATGATCACTTGCCCTTATGCATGCCTCTACCAGAGAGGGCCCATCTTGCCACAGTGGGTTAGGGCGATGATGGATAGGGTTTCATTGTTGTGGCCCATCTGTGTGACAGCAGAGCGTCATCCGGGCTTTGGTGAAGAAGACCAGGTCTCTCTCCATGATGCACTGCATTCTGGGACCATGGTAAGGGCCACCCTGGGGCACATCTCTACATGCTAGGGGCCACAGAAGCTGTTATTGTCAGGCAGCGGAGGATACACTGCCAATAATTTCTTCCAAACAGGATGGAGTGGGGGGTAGGAGGGGTCAGCTGACCGAAATCAATCTCTAACATTGCTCGCTCTAAGCAGTTCCATTGTGGAGATGTATGACTGGCATTATTTCTTGCCTGTCTTCCGTCGCTGGCACGTTTTGTGGGTTTTTTTTTTCCATATACAAATCAGTTCATTTGTGGGATGAGTGGTGTGGGGGAGAGGATGCAGTGGGGAACGTGACAGAGGGATGGCGAGCACAGGAAGTGATGTAACTGTTGATGCTGACATGCAGGGCGACGGATGGTGCAAGCTTCATTTTTTTCTCTCTGTAATTATATTTAAATCAACAGGGAATCTATTAAACAGACAAGGCATTTGGCTGAACGTCTGCCTTTCCTGTTAATTGTCACTAGCGATGACTGTTGGGTCGTGTAGGAGATGCCTTTATTCAAACCAACTATAGTGGGCTTCTGATACAACTCAAGAAAGAGCAGGTATTGGTTTACAATGTCCATAGAGCCTCCCACTACACTTACCTGCCTGTCTCCTTCTTTCTTTCTAAGGACAAATGATGTCCTTATAATAAAGTGTGTGTCAGCAGGTTACAACCGGATGTTCCTCCATCTTGCTACACGCGGCTTATGGGGGGTGGTTCTATGATGGGTAGTATGCGCCATAGCAACTGTTTCCGTTGCTAGGATACGGTGCATATGGAATGCATGCATGGATAGCTGGGAGCAGAGTGTCAACTCTCTGGACTGTAGTTGAACCCCCTTCACTGAAACACACACACATACACACACACATGTACATAATCACACACATACATATTCACACACATTTCCCTGAATAGGCAGAACTATGGATGCATACGTTGCACACGGGCAAGCTTGAGAGTTTTGCTCCTTGACTACAGTATGTGTTGGCTTCCCAGTGCCTCTTCCTCAGCCTTTCCCTGCAGGATAGACCCCTTCCCACAGCAAACCTGCATGCCCACCGCTGGCCCAAAACCCCTCCAACCCCAACCCCCACACACCCACCCCACTACCCCAGTCCCTCTCTCTTCCTGCCCATCCTCCCTTTCCAGCAGAGGATAGTTGGCACCCCCCATAAAGCAGCCGGCACCGCCTCGCGCCTGACGCCATGCCAACCTGTGTGAAGGAGGGAGAGAGAGAGAGAGAGAGAGAGAGATGGGCAGAGAGAGAGAGAGAGAGAGAGAGAGAGAGAGATGGGCAGAGAGAGAGAGAGGAAAGAGAATGTTTTTGGATGGAGTTTGAACAGAGCAGCCGGGAATGCGACCCCTTGCGTCACTCCTCCTGGCAGCCGATCTGCTCTCTAGCGTGGTGCTTGCGGTAAGGGCAGGGGACACACGGACAATCACAAAGACCAAACAGCCGTCCCGCCGTAACCACAATGGCCGACCGCGTCGCTCCGCTACACCAGCAGCCGGCTGGCCGCGCCCTCGGCCGATGGTCCATCGCCGCGCCGACGAAGCCGCCGCCGCCGCCGCTCGTGCAGGAGTGGCGGGAGGGGGGGGTTCCGACGTGGGGGAACCGGGGTTCCGCTGAAACGGGCAACAAAAGGTCCACTCCCGCCGTACCGGTCCAGCGCCGCGCACCGCTGGGTCGTCCCCGCCACCCGCCTCCAAAGCACACGGCGCCGAGAGCAAGACAACCCACCCACCCACACACCCCCCCCCCCCCCCCCCAGAAAAAATATAAATACTCCCATATTTCATCCAAGATGGAGGAGAGCGCAAACGAGAAAAATCCCTTTTCACACGGATCCTTCCCCAACGTTCAGACGCTTTT
Source organism: Urophycis tenuis (assembly GCA_036785325.1). NCBI lineage: Eukaryota > Metazoa > Chordata > Actinopteri > Gadiformes > Phycidae > Urophycis > Urophycis tenuis. The sequence goes on along the minus strand of JAXIVH010000014.1, from coordinate 10,057,747 downwards.
GCTCCTTTTGTCAAAGCTCAGCCGCACTCCCTCCCTGCTTGTTTTTCCTCTTCCTCCTTTCTTCCCTTAGCTGCCCGTCGTCAGGCAGCCTAGTGGGCTTATACAGCCAGTTCCTGTGTGTGTGTGTTGTGTTTCTTTGTGTGTGTGTGTGTGTGTGTGTGTGTCGTGGGGTAGTTCTGGCAGAGCAGGGTGCAGGCACTCGGCTGCCAAGAGGAGACTGCTGGGCTCGTAGGCACAGCGAAACGGAGCGAGCCTGGTACCGCCTGGACCGCTGCCAGCGCCTCCACGGCAGAAACACCCACAGCCCAAGTGTGTGTGTGTGTGTGTGTGTGTGTGTGTGTGTGTGTGTGTGTGTGCGCGCGTGTGCGTGCGCGCGCATGTGTGTGTGTGTGTGACAAACAAATGCGTGCACATTTTGTTTGTAACACAGGAGCCAGGATAATTGTGTGTAAAACCTGGGTGTGAAAGCACAATGGAAGACGAGGGAAGAAAGGATGAAGGGCTGGCTCCCCAGCGCCGAGAGTTTGCGGTACCTCGGTGTGCCGTCACAAACTCTCTCCCCATCGTCTTCCTGCCCCCTGTTTGTTGTGTGTTTGTTGTGTGTTTGTGTCTCCTCTGTGGTCTATTGGAAGGGTTTCTTGCCTTCTCTGTTTACCCCCCGAAGGCAGGGTAGGAAGGAGCCAACATGAATCTTTTTATGCTCTGCTCACTGATCATCTGTTGCATGTTTACCCCCCCCCCCCCCCCCCCCCCCCCCCCCCCACTCTCCGTTCCCCCTGTTTTCATATGTTGATAGCAAGAATAAGGGACCAAGAAAATGGCACAATATGGAGACAAATTGCCTTCACAAATAACAGTGAGAGCAACACACACACACACGTTGAGAGGAGGGAGGAGGGATGTTGCTTGTGCCCATTTCCATGATGCACCTGTGTGGACTTACTACATGATGGGCGGACGTGTTCTATAAAGGGAGAGGACTCTTGCTTGTGCTTATGATAAGAGCTTGGCAGCATCCTGTAGCCTGCTGGTACACAGACTGGGCTGGCACGCCGGGCCGAGGAACAGGAAGTGGTTGGCCGAGGACAGCAGGTCCTCGGTGACATCACAGGAGACACTTCCTGCCCGTGGATAGGACCGGGAACAATCTGTCAATCCACAGGGAAAAGACGAATCCATGGCTATGTCTGATCTTAATGTAAACAGCTATTGAACACACCAGTCAGAACAGATTGCATGAATGTAGCACGCAGACCGCGTGCTGCTATGTGCCTCCCCCTTTCAGATGCTGTTTCTTCATCAACAGCTTTTTATTGGCATTGACATGAACCATGTGACTGGGATATCACTTGGTCTTATGCTAAACCTATCCTAGCTAAACCCGCCCAAGGAAACATTGTCTGTGCGTATGTATGTGTGTTTTATCAGGACAGTGTCTGGAGTCACGCCACTGACTGACGACGGTCCTGTGTATCAGACCTTGAGCTTGAATGCAGAGAAGTGCATAGTCCCAAGTGTGTGTGTGGGGGTATGTGTGCACACTGTCCACACGCGTGTGTCTGTGTGGATGGAGCCCCATGGCGCGGTGTCCAAGCTCTCATACACTGTGGGTTGTGGCCGTGCTGCACGCTAGCCTCGCCCAGTGAGAGATTTGCACACTAAGTCACCTCAGTCTACTTAACCGTTAATCCATTAGTTCACATCTGTGCACTAGTCACACACACGCATACACACACACACACACACACACTTAACCCTTTTTAGTGCTCCTAATTCGCCATGGCACAGTTGGCCTTGCTCCCCCACAACCTCCTATCACCCCACTATGTATATTCTGCTTTAAGCTATTGGGTGTGTGTGTGTGTGTGTGTGTGTGTGTGTGTGTACAAGCATTGTAAAGCAGATTAAGGACTGCACTGCTTGTAGCAGTGGCAGCTCAGGGTCTCCCCTTAGTTGCTGCGAGGCTGGTTGGTAGAGGGGCCTCTGACCCACTTGGTGCGTCGTTCTGGTTTTGTTTGGTGAGACCAGATGGCACAAGGCCTACTGCTGAACAGAGAGAGAGGAAGCGAGAGAGAGAGAGACATAGAGAGAGAGAGAGGGCTATGGGTTTGATTAGTGAGTAGAGGACAGAAGGGTTACAATGGCCCTGAAAGCCGCTGTAATCTCTTAAGTGACTTCCAGTGTTAGAGGCTTTGCGGTGTGATGGCTGGGGCTTCTTCTTTGAGGCCTTTTTTTAACCCCTCTATAACCAACGTGTTCACGTTCCTCCCGAGGAGGATATTAATGATGGCGCGGTGTTATTCATTACACTGTATTTTCACAGTATATTAAATCCTCCACACGTGCCCCCTTCCCCCTTCCCAGGGAAGCATGCGGTCAATGGGAAACCCGACCGTGGAGCCCTTCCCACCAGGCATGGAGAGCATCATATTCGGTGAGCCGGCGAAGGGTCTTAGAAATAATTACAACACAACACACACACAAACAAGCTGATTAAGTAACACTTGGGTTCCCAGGATTCCTCATTTTATTTTTGTGGTGTGTGTGTGTGTGTGTGTGTGTGTGTGTGTGTGTGTGTGTGTGTGTGTGTGTGTGTGTGTGTGTGTGTGTGTGTGTGTGTGTGTGTGTGTGTGTGTGTGTGTGTGTGTGTGTGTGTGTGTGTGTGCGCGTGCGTGTTCGTTCTCTGCTCAGGTATGGGCTGCTTCTGGGGAGCGGAGAGACTATTCTGGAAGAAGTCTGGCGTCTTCTCCCACGCAGGTGGGCTACGCCGGGGGCGTCACGCCCAACCCCAACTACCAAGAAGTCGTTCTCAGGTACCGCATCCCCCTTGCATACGTGCAGCCACTAACACACACACACA
>JAXIVH010000014.1:10021036-10046036 GCA_036785325.1 Urophycis tenuis | reverse complement strand
AGGAGCTGCTACACGGCTGTCTGTTGTATTTCGGAGCAGAGTCTGGCCATCACTCGGAATAAGACGTCTTCCATGGAGGAGACAGTGAGCGCGCTGTGCGACATGAACGACTGCTACTCCAAGCTGAAGGAGTTGGTACCGAGTATCCCCCAGAACAAGTCTGTGAGCCAAGTGGAGATCCTGCAACACGTTATCGATTACATCTTCGACTTGCAGATCGCGTTGGAGGCGGAGGCTACAGTCGCACCCGACATGGTTCTGTCAATAAAGGTATGTCAATACATTTGGTTTAGATTTTGTTTATGCTCCCACTTACAGAGACTCGTGGTGTGTGGGTAATCTGCCCATATGCAGCCAATGTATGTAATATAATCTGTAGTCTCAGTTGGTCCACATAGGGGGATATGGTGGTATGTACTTTTGTAGGGATGCTGCATTGTATCATGATTGCTCGTATCCTGGACTAGATTTTTAATTGACAAAGTGGTCGTCGCAATTTTGAACACATTTGTTTCATTTTACTTTATCAGTGTCTAACGAGTCTTCTCCCTTTTTCTTTCCTATCAGAATGCAGATATCGCCCGCAATTTCTCCAAAGAAGATGGGAGGTTATGTCATTAACACATATGGTACGTATTGTCTATTCAAATCCATAGTAATGTAATTGTAATAAATGCGTGACAATCACAAGACCCAACCAATGATTCGCATACACGGTGTTGGACGTAATGAAAGACATACAACGACAGATTTTTGTCGATAGTTTTATAAATCAACATTTTATTAAGCCAATATCCAGTCAGATGTGAATAACATGTGGGTCTCTACACCCCCCGCCCCCCTATACAAGCTGTCCATGGTCAACAATCAAAGAGAGCAGTGGATGTAACATTGATTCATTGCTATCTGCTTGGGGTTAATGAAAGTTCCATGCAGGCGCCAGTCTGTCTGCTCCCTGTTCCAGAAAAGGGAGGGGACGAGAGGGGAGGGGAGAGCGAGTGCGCGAGAGAGATCTGACTTCACTTTTCTTTCTCTCTCTCTCTCTCTCTCTATGCAGGTGCAGGGAAGCACATGTCTCCACTTCACTGGGCAAGAGGACAAGAGGGGCAGAAAGGGTGGGCTAGGTATGTGAAGAGGAGGAGGAGGAGGAGGAGGAGGTGTGAATGTGTGTGTGTGCGTGTGTGTGTGCGTGTGCGTGCGCGCGTAGGGAGGGGTGTTCAAGAAAGACGAGGAGGAAAAGAAAAGTGGACTGTTTTGAACTCGCCAGAGGGATGAAGATCAGCAACGTACGCTCACACAAAAAAGACAACATTTTTGGCCGCTGGGCCGAGGACCGGCCGACACACCAAAGCTGAAAAACACGTCGATGTGATGAAATAGATGAGAAGGATTTGCTGTCTCAGCCACGTTTCCACTTCATGCCTTTTGGATTGCCTAATCACTAGAAGTTGCGTGGTTATTATTGTTCCGTTTTTGATTATTACATTCCTCTCCCAAAAAAGGACATTCTTTTAATGTGTTAAACTGTATAAAAGGCATAAGATGGCGAGAGTCTTCTTTTTGTGTGACTTTTGACATGTCTCGTTATAAGCCCTCACTCAATGTCCGCACATTCCCGCCTGAACTGTTATAATAGTGATTTCGAAACTGTTATCAAAAAGGTGATTCTGTACAAATGTTCTGCAGACATACCAGATGTGCCGGTGGAGTTTGATTGCATGTTGGTCTTTTTTATCAGAATGGGTTAGTTGCCTGGGATGATGTTATAATAACTCTATAATAGAGTCAGTTGTAATCGTTCATAGGGATTGAGTGATTCCTGTGGACACAGTGCTGTGAGTTTTATAAACTTCTCTTATGAAATTACTTTTGTATGTACGTTATGTATTAAAATAAACAATGTTTGAAAACATTGGGCTGTGTCCGTATTCTGTACCTATACATACCCACATAGTCTACGACTCGAGACGTGCTTTCCTTGAAGTGATTGTTTGGAGGGTTTATACATATAACTGACTTGAGTGTTTGCAAGTCAATAAATCGCTGATCTCGCAGGAAGTATTCAGAAGAATCTTCAACACTTGGGTGGTGAGCGGTCGAGCACAAGTGGTTTCCTGTCGCTGCTTCTATTTTTCCATTGACGAGACTTGTGGTCCAAAGCAGCTGAGAACCATTTTCCACAGATAGGATGTTTACAACTTGTCAATTAGATAAATGGTTAAATAAGTGACGATAATGTAATGGTTGCTACATTCAACTATATCCTTTACATGAGAATGACATATAGGCCTACATATACATGCCTAGGTCGTACATACTTATGTGGTGTGTTTCACACTTCTAGTAAATGTAATCAATGAACTATGAGACTAAAATTCAGGTGCACTCTTTGGAAAATTGCGTGGATGTATTTATAATACATATGTGACCTTTTTTTTCATTCAAGTCTGGCTGTGGCTCTACGACCCCACCTCGTGTTGGGATGTGGTATAGCATCCATAGTTTCGGCACATTAAAATGTTTCTAGGAAAAATCGAAAAAGAAACGTATTATTAATATCAGTGTAATGTTGGTTTTTAAATAAAAGACAATAGATAAAGAGATAACAATATACAAAAAAAAGATTAGATCTACATATCATGTGTTAGTGTAATGTAGTCTACCTCCTGTTTACTTTGTGGCGCCATCTAGCGGTTATCACAACCCCTCTACGCCTTTACATTTCTGTTTTTGTCATGCTGTGTTATCACGCTTCAGATACTTTTCTGGCTTGACAGACAGACAGACAGACAAACAGACAGACAGACAGACAGACAGACAGACAGACAGACAGACAGACAGACAGACAGTTAGACAGACAGACAGACAGACAGACAGATAGACAGACAGTTAGACAGACAGACAGACAGACAGACAGATAGACAGATAGATAGATAGATAGATAGATAGATAGATAGATAGATAGATAGATAGATAGACAGACAGACAGACAGACAGACAGACAGACAGACAGACAGACAGAATGATAGAAAGATAGACAGATAGACAGATAGACAGATAGATAGATAGATAGATAGATAGATAGATAGATAGATAGATAGATAGATAGATAGATCATTTCTTAGCGTAATTGATTGCAGATAACTACCTGTTTATACCACAAGATGGAGATGTTGACTTACAATACAGAGACGTAGCCTAAACACCCTAAACAGATTTTCATTATGAAAAACAGGCGCGTTGTGCCCAAGCTTGTGCCCTACCAGATTTTTGGTAACTGGATTTCATTTTATTTTCATTTTATTTGATTACAATTTATTTTTTAATAATATGTGGTTAGGATCATTTTATATAATGAGGTAACCTGTAGTATGTGTACTACTGGTGCACGCAAGGGAACTGCAGGTGGTACGTGGGATGGGATTCTTAAAAAATAATAATAATACAGATACCTGAAAATAAGTATATTGTAAATATTGATGATTAAATTTAGTATTAGGCTATAACTTGTTGTTACTTCAAAACTAGTGCCGCTTTTTGCATTCAATCGTGTTTTTCATTTAAATGTTTTTATTTATTTTGTGTTTACAATATGTACACACTGGGAAACAAGAAGCATTGCTGTTTTTTCCTTCACTCTGTGAAGGACTGTTTCACACTACTTGACATGGCTTTCTTGCAGTCATTGTGTATAGAGTGGGCGCTGGTCCTCATTGCTCAGACACATTATTGTGTATTGATCTATTTTTACCTATTGATCTATTTGCGTATGGGGTAGTCCGGGAAAGGTCTTCATGACAATTTAGTGGTACACCTAAAGTCAACATCCCTCAATGTTGACTTGACATTATAATCCCTCAAATTCACACACCACCTACCCGGATGTCGTTGGTTTCTTCCAGAAGTTGTCGGATGAAGTCGGTTCGCAACAGCAGGTGCATCATACGTACATGGGGCACTGAGTTGCACATCAGTGTGCTACAGTGGTTAGTAAAGCATCAATCCCCTTTTCAAACGTATACAAATAAATTGTAATTTGTTACACACACTTAATTGCATTTGAACACGTCCCCCACTCGAACAGAAGTGCTATACCACAAACACAATGCAAACCAAACCTGAGTCTACGCTCAACTAGTCGATGCACACCTGTCTACTGTTTCTTTAGGTCAACCGAACACTGATGTGCGGCTTGTGTACAGATGTTATTCTATGTTGAATGAGAGATGTTCCCTCACAACAACTATGAAATATTACCAATGTTGATCCTGACAGCTTCCATATGTATTGTTCTTTTAGTTGTGTGTAGATATTCTGTGCCACGGTCTGCATGTCCTGCCTCCACCTCACCTGCTTACCACTCACCCAGCCACATCGAATCCATAGACTGTATATAACTAAGGTCGAATCACCAATCGGTCAGTCTATGAATCTCTCCCGCTCAATTCACCCGGTGCCAGATTGGCATGGCTGTGTACAATACAGACTGGTCTACTGGGTACCATCCTGGGCGAGAGCCCCTCTCATCACCAAGTGTGCCCTTAAGCAGGCGCCCGTCCCACGGCCACCCGCCTGCTCCGGTCCCGCTGCTGACCTGATGGGGTCCCAGTCTAATACCACCACTTCAGAGAGATGTTCAGCAAGGCCAAGGCCACCTCTCCACCTCCGCACCACCCCTATGATGGCACCATAGACCAGCAGCCCCGGGTCGACACCTCCCAGGGGCCATCGGTACCCCCTGTCTGCCCCCGGAGAGAAAGGCCATGGATGTCTACAGCGACGACCCCCCTGGCGGCAGGCAGCGTCCGCCCGTCCTCCTCTCCTGCCGGCGCGGGGTTCTTCTTCATCAAAAAGAAGGACAAGACCCTGCGGCCGTGCATCCACTACCGGGACCTACATGACATCACGGTTAAAAACCGCTACCCCCTCCCGCTTATCTCCTCAGCCTTCGAGCTACTGGAAGGCGCCACCGTATTCTCCAAGCTGGGCCTACGCAACGCCTACCATCTAGATCTGAGAGGGAGACGAGTGGAAGACGGCTTTTAACACTCCTACTGGGCATTACGAGTGTCTTGTAATGCCCTTTGGCCTCACCAACATCCCGACTGTCTTCCAAGCGTTGGTTAACAACGTGCCCAGGGACATGCTAGATAAACACGTCTTCGTCTACCTGGATGACAGCTTGATCTTCTCTAAGACCATAACCGGACCATAACAATCTGGAATACATCCAGTCTGCCAGGAGGTTGAACTCTCGCCATGCCCGTTGGTGACTGCTCCTTACCCTGTTTAATATGTCACTCTCCTATCAACCCGGCTCTTGTAACAATCAAGAACGACGCTCTTATCTCAACCGTTCTCCCCAAAAAGAGGAGTCCACTTCCAGCCCTGACACCAGGCCCTGACCAGGATCCAGTGCCTGCCCTCCTGACCGCCTGTTTGTCCCTTGGGCTCTCTGCTCAGACGTCCTCCAGTGGGCCCACAACCCCCGACTCACTTGTCACCCAAGGATCCAGCGCTCCAAGGACGTGGTCCAGCAGAGATACTGGTGGTCCACATTGAAGGACATCCGTGAGTTTGTGGGGGACTTTCCAGTCTGCAGCCAGCACAAGCCATCCCATCATGCTCCTGCTGGTCTGCGCCAGGGCCTGCCTGTACCCCCACAGTCCTTGGTCCCACATCTCGTTGGATTTTATCACCGGGTTGCCACCGTCCCAGGGCCACATCAACATCCTGACCATGGTCATCCGTTTTAGTAAATTGGCCCGCTTCCTGCCACTGCTCAAAGTTCCCTCGGCCGAGGAGACAGCCGAGCTGGTACTCCTGCATGTCTTCTGTATACATGGCCTCCCTTTCAATGTCGGGTCCGACCGGGGACCTCAGTTCACCTCCATCTTCTGGAGGGAGTTCCACCCACAATCTACAAGCGATTGTGTTCCACCTACAATCAAACCAAAAGGAAGAACCAGGAGATGGAAACAACACTCCGTTTTATGGTGTCTAAACACTTTGGCCAATTTGGCCAACGGATGTGGCTCCACACCCGGGACTTACATCTATGGGTGGAGTCCAGTGCACCCAGGTTTATTGGTCCGTTTGAGGTGCTGAAGATCGTCAATCCTGCGGCGGTTAGGTTGAGATTGCCCCAGTCTATGCAGATCCATCTAACCTTTCATGGAGAGCCCTCTGGTCCCTGCAGTCCTGCCCCCCCCCCCCCCCCCCCCGCCATCCCGACCAGCCACCCTCGACCACCACCTCCACCTGGGGCCTGGTAGGAGGTCTCCACCTGGGGCCTGGGAGGAGGTCTCCACCTGGGGCCTGGTAGGAGGTCTCCACCTGGGGCCTGGGAGGAGGTCTCCACCTGGGGCCTGGGAGGAGGTCTCCACCTGGGGCCTGGTAGGAGGTCTCCACCTGGGGCCTGGTAGGAGGTCTCCACCTGGGGCCTGGTAGGAGGTCTCCACCTGGGGCCTGGTAGGAGGTCTCCACCTGGGGCCTGGGAGGAGGTCTCCACCTGGGGCCTGGGAGGAGGTCTCCACCTGGGGCCTGGGAGGAGGTCTCCACCTGGGGCCTGGGAGGAGGTCTCCACCTGGGGCCTGGTAGGAGGTCTCCACCCCCTCAGCCATCCTCGACCACCACCTCCACCTGGGGCCTGGTAGGAAGTCTCCACCCCCTCAGCCGTCTGAGCCGATCGAGAGTGATGATGCCGAGGACGGAAAAAAAATATTATTTTATTCAAACATTTGTGAACTCACAGAATTCTGTTTGGTATAAAAAAACTTCAAGGAGTAAACAGCTAATAACAATATTTTAATTCCATAAAACCATTGCTTCTGAATGGAATTGTTTATCCATAAATCAATAATTACCTATCACAAAACTTGTTACAAAACTTGTTTTGTACTAGGTTGATTACAAAATAAGATTTTCATACCATGTTGGAACTGGCCTCGTCCAAAACATTTCCTCGTACAGTGTGACTGTAAGTGATGCTGCAGGTTTGATAATAAATTACTTGAAACTTGAGACTTGAGTTGCAGTGGTCCAGCCGAGATGTAGCAAATGCATGGGGTAATTTTTCAGCATCCTTTTCAGACAGGATGTGCCAGATTTTTGCACTGTTATGTAGGTGAAAGAAGGCAGTCCTGGAAATTTGTTTCATATAGGAGCTGAAGGACAAATCCTGATCAAAAATTACTCCCAGTTTCCTTACCAAGGCAAAACCATCCAGAGAGACTATATCTGCAGTTAATGTGTGTCAGAGGTGTTCAGGTCGAAGCACAATAACGTTTTTCTCTGAGTTTAGTAGTAGAAAATTGCCGGTCATCGGGGTTTTTATGCTTGAAGCTTAGATAAATGATTAGTTTCATCAGGCTTCATTGATAGATATATTCGGGTGCATAACAGCATAACAATGAAATTAAAATGTATGGTGTGATTCCTAATAATATTACCTAAAGGAAGCATATGTGAGGTGAATAAGATTGTTCCAAGCACAGAACCTTGTGGAGCTCCGTGACTAAGTGCAAGTAGGATTCATCATTACCATGTACAAACTGAAATCTGTCTGATGGATAAGACTTAAACCAGCTCAGTGCGGCGCCTCTGTAATATCATCTGATGGTCAATGGTGTGGAATGCAGCACTAAGATCTAATAAAATAAGAACAGAGACAGCTCCTTCGTCTGCAGCAATTAGAAGGCCACTTGTAACTTTGACCAGTGCAGTCTCTGTGCTGTCCTCTACATCCTGACTGAAAGTCCTCAAATAAGTTATTATTCTGAAGAATAATATTCTGACTGCTTTCTCAATGATCTTTGAGAGAAAGGGCAGGTTAGATATAGGTCTATAGTTCGCTAGAACCTCTGGATCAAGCGTAGGTTTGATTACAGATGTTTTAAAATTACTGTGGTACATAGCCTGTTAATAAAGACAGAATACTCATATCAAGTAAAGAAGTGCTGATTAACAGCAAAGCTTCTTTAAGCAGCTTTAAGCAGGACCCCATACCCACGAAAGGGTCCAAGAGACAGGTGGATGCCTTGTAATAAAACCAATAAATTCAATGAGCCATAAAAAAAAAGTAAACATATTTGATTGTATGATCATTTTCAGGCTTCAGTGGGTGCTTGTTCCCGTGACTGCAGCAGGCTCAGTGGTGAGGGTGAAATGCCTTCACTTTAGTTTGCCAATTAGCACTTTTTCATTGAAGAAGCTCAAGAAGTCACCACTAAGCTATGAATACGTGGCTCAATAGAGCTATGACTCTCTGTCAGCCCGGCTACAGTGCTGAAAAGAAACCTGGGGTTGTTCTTATTTTCCTCTATTAATGACGAGTAATAGGCTGCTCTGGCATTTCGGAGAGGCTTCTTCCAGTTTGGCAGAGCAGCAGGTTCCCAGGTATAGTCGACCTGTAAGTCCTGCAGCCTCACGTCATCTGCCTGCTTCAACACGCCCTGTTCCCCCAGCTCCATGCAGAGACTCCAACGTCCTGTTAAAGGTCAGGTCTTTCTCCTTCTCTATAGGACCAAGACATACGAGTTATTTACAATTACATTTACTTTATATATATCGTTATGGATTCGAATATATAATTCATGTATATATTATTTTTGCTACATTATTGTAATTTGCATCATTAATTAGATTTACATTTAGGGTATTTCTTATGTCCAAAGCAACTTAATATCAGTACATTTGTGGGGTTCGACATGTGGACAGTGGGGATCGAACCGCCAACCCTCCGGTTAGTGGACGACCCGCTCTACACACTGAGCTACTGCCCCCCCTATAATATTTATATTATCATTTACATTATCTTATTCTGGGATCTAAATTATGAAATCATTTTTTTATGTAGGCTACAAGGAATGCATATGCCACCTGATTTCCCCTTTCTCTTCTCAGAACAACTGCTGGTGTGCACACAAAATATTATTTAGAAATGGTACAGTTAGGTTGATCTGACATTGAAGAAGGACATAGTGAAGATTGTATTCCTCTTGGCAACTTTAATTGCCAAGAATACAACTACGTCATGTCAAATCTGCTTAGTAACATGTAATGTTTATACATTATAAGCCAATCAGAATGGGACACTCCTGTCATGCTGTTCCGCTTTGAGACTTGTATTTAATACACTGTGTTTCCGGGAGCAGGCAGAAGGAACTGAGGAAGATTCACGCACAAATCTCTTGCTTGATGAAATCCTCTGCTTTTCCTCGTACGAGACCAATAAACAACTTCAGCTTAAACTATATAGAGTCCCTAGCACTTCTTGTTCTTCTGCATCAACAACAATCTCCTCACTATCACACAACAGAATAAAATCCAAAATCTACCTTTCTGACTCATCATCAACCATCCCATGACATCTCAAGCCAACTCCTCCCACCTTTTCTACCCTGGCAAAACAAAACCAAAACAATTGGGCATAGATTGCTTTGAGAGATAGTTGTCTACCAGCTAAACTTAGTAGCCACCCCTCAATCACTTTGTGTGGTCCTCTGAAACTACTAACTAAGGGTCTAACCCTAACCCTAGCCGTGACTTGGGCATCACAACCTATTTAGTATTGGTATAGATAGTTTGTACCACCACTATCACAGGTTACAGCAAAACAGAATGTAATTTGACATTTCCAGGTCAAGATGCAGAGGGTAGGATAGTAGGGTTACCCTTTTACCAAACCATAGCACCAAAAACCAAACCCTTAAATCCGACCCGCATAGAAAACCTTAACCCCAGTACCAAACCCTAAAATCAAAAATCAAACCCTGCACCCTGACCCGATTAGGAAACCCTACTCCCAGTACCAAAACAAATAACCAAACCCGCAAATCAACCCTAATAGGTTTGAATCTAATAGGAAACCCTAATGCTAGTACCAGACCTAAAACCCCAAAACCAAATCCTCAAACCTTACCCTAAACCCCAAAACCCAACCCAAAGCAACCCCTATAATACCAATACCTCAAACCCTCAAACCTGATTGTAAGAGGAACCCATAGCAGGATTTTTTAATATCTAAGTTTGAAGTAAAATTGTAATAAAAAAATACATCTCTGATGGTAGTAAGTTAAAAGCACAATGTCCATGGTTCCTATAGCATGTCATGCTGTATAGATAGGCCCCTGCATAGATAGGTAGGTAGATGGGATGATGATGATGATGATGATGATGATGATGATGATGATGATGATGATGATGATGATGATGATGATGATGATGATGATGATGATGATGATGTTAATGCAGTTCATGTTGCTGCTTTGTGTGAATTGGCAACATTGAAGATAAGTGACTAGCCTTGTGATCATTTACACAGCATGATGCTCAGTGTAGGCCTTTGGTCAAGTTGTGGTCATTGCATTAAATCAATGATCTGACCACATCGGTTGCAGCCAGAACGTTGTTCATTAGGGCAAATGGTGCATGTATATAAACTTTCAATGCATATTGCACTTTCCCCAATGGATACGGCCCTCTCTTGTAATTTTACATTGAAGCGCTTCATAGCGCCACCTGTGGGGGAATCTGGTCCATCCGTTGCACCTGTCACTTGGTTTACTACTACTACTACTACTACGACTACTACTACCAATAATAATAATAATAATAATAATAATAATAATAATAACAATAGGGTTCCTATGGATTTCGTAGGACCCGGAGTCAAACTACTTTGTGTTATGCAACCTATTTGGTGGTAGCAGACCAGATTAAGCTCTTTTTCAAGCGGTGGCAGTGTAGAAGCTACTGTATAAGTGAGTGAATAACTACGTTTCATTTTCAATTACCATTACGGCCCATATAGTTGACTTGAAAATATCTGAATAAATATACAATATTTGGCCTAATATTTAGGATACGATATTTACTCACTCTAATATACAAAAAGTATTCAACGTGATTATTGTTTTACCAATAATACCTTACCTAGGGCCTATGTCACAAAATTAAAACGCAACATATATTCTGGTTCACATAATGGTTGAAGTTGTGTTAGATCAATCAACTGAATTCGTATTTCTTTCATCGTCAGCAAGTTGTGTGTAATAATAGGCTTATCGTGTGGTTTAGATATTTTGTGCATTGAAACGCGACAATGTATTATTGAATGAAGTTGTCTACATGTCTAAAAATATTGCCCTTACGACGTATATTAAAAAACGTTAGGGCAGATTGGCTCATTATTTTCTTATCTTCCAAGCATCACAAAAGGTTTGCCTACTTTAGGTCTGGTAATATGGCTTGGGGGGTAGGTGGGGACTGTGGGGGGAGGGGGCTGTTTTCTTTCAATATTTATTCTGAACCAATAAGCATGAAGATTGCTGACTGAATCGCATTATCATCTCGAAAGTATCCACCAACGTCACGGAGCACTTGGTGGGGGTCTTTCGTGAACATTGACTAATTTTTATCGACGTTAGATTATTGTAAATCATATATTGTGTAAATCGGATACCCAATATTGGGTTACATATGCTGGTATAAAAAATTGCCTCGGGCAAATGTATATTTACATGTCCATATATGAGCTATTCTAACTTGTTTCCAAAACTACATGTGTGTTAAATACAGATCAAATAATATTATGTAAACCAAATATTAGTTATATGGCAACACAAATGTTTCAAAAATGATATTATAGATTTAATGTAGAAACCGTTAATTGTCAAGCTGATCTTTTATGATATGAAACAATTTGTATATCGATATAAGTTATTGTCTGCTAGTGCTGACTGGTCACAAAGAACAGTTGTCCCATAACCGGGGACTGTTTCTTTAACGCTGGTAACCACGCCCACATACAAACTGCCTTATGCAAATAATATGCGAGAAAGGACAAGCCGAACGTGCCACCAGCCTATCAGAGAGGAGTTCGAACCGCGGGAGATCTAAATTTCGCGGGACCAACTTTGGCGGTAAAAAAAGCTGTTCTTCTAGCTCTTGTCCTCTTGTATGGAAAGCTGAACTGGGAGGTCTACAGGCAAGAGTCACAGATCGAGTCGTGTTCTTCTGTCGTTTCTGAGGGATCATCACAAACTCAAAGAAGCTTAAAGGAGCCCAATTTATTCACGAAAACCGGACAAATCGTCTGCACTGGACTTTGTAACGTTTATTTATTCAAGAAGCAATACTTTGTTTCGGATATAAGGCATATTTACTTCTGTAGTCAATGTACGGACAAAGGATAGTTGTCTACTCAGCAGTGTACTCTATCTTTTAAACTCGAACACGAATTTACTAGCTTATGCATTTTACTCAATATTTACAAGGTAATCCATGATAGTTGTATGTTTTGTGTATAGTCTCTTCCGCTTAAACAACTGACTTGCGCCGGAGATATCTGCAGACGTTGTTCTTTTTGCGTGCTTCAATTTAGGAGCTTATTTCTTGGTAAGCCAGCGAACATTACTATTTAAACTTGCTGCTGAAAATGATGCGGATGCCCAAAGGCGTCTCTCCAGCATCAAACCGTGGGGCAATTGGACTCTCGTGCCCTCCACAGAGGACCAAGGTTTTGTCTACGGCAGGGGTAAAGACCGAGTTCTTCAGCACCGGACTGTCCAGCCCACCGATGAACACGGTACCGGCTGGCTACTTCACTCAGATCTGCAATACCACGGCGGCCGAACAAAGAACCCACTGCCTGTACTCAACTCCCCATGGACCCGAAGCGAAACCCATCAGAGCAACCTCCGGGCGTTTGCCAGTAAATACCTTATTATAAAACTACATGCTTGCTACACTTAACAATTTTTGAACTAGTTCATATGCATTACGTTACAGTTATGTCTATTCAGTGTCACGTTCAGTAGTGTGTAGGCGGACTAACTAATGGTACATTTACATTGGTATGTAGACTACGTCTGCCCTTCTTTGTATGGATGTTGAATATGGTTTGACGTCGTGTCTTACAGAGGCTTGGTTGTGCTCTCATGGCCATTGTGCGTGTCTCTTGCTTATCCTTGACATCATCGCAACAACCAGCTGTAGCTAGATTAGACACAGTCGTATGTGTTAGTGGAGGAGGGGGGTGGGGGGCTGTTGCCGTCTGGGCCCCAGTGAAAAAGTAAGGACAGAAAGTATCACTTACTGTATCATTTTAAATCGGCTGATTATGCGAGCCTAACGTATTGTACAATCAGACAACGTCAGCTATTGGTTTGGGCTTCGGTGACACACAAATTGGTTTAAAAAAAAAGAAGAAAAAAAAAAGCACCACATTTTTCATTCTCCATGGATCTGCTGGCACTGTTATAAAATGAAGCTGCTTATTGCTAGGGGCTGCGGGACCCTGGGGCCCCCGGAGCTCGCCCAACCAGTAATTGCAGTAGAATTTCGTCCATTTCAGCTCCTGCACACTGTGACTCTTGTTTAGACAGCTTGTTGTGTGATTGCAACCAATGACAGCTGTTCCAGCCATAACCACTTGCAACCCCACCTGTCGTTGTGGTGTAGACCTGACCCACGCCGGGCCCGTGTAACCTGTCTGCACGGCGAGAACCCAGGGATATAGATTGTTGTCACTGAGCAATGGTGGGGAGGGGGGCTTACAGAGAGTCTTATAGTTTTTACTCCTCTAAAGCAGCCACTGAACCCTTTAGGGTCAGGCGGTGACCCTCTGTGGTTTCTCTGGTGGTGACTGCGTGGCTGAGGGTGCCATTGGGGTTTGAGTTGAAGCCATGCAATGATGACAGAGTTTCAACAGGGATTGTGTTGTTTATCCAAATTGCTAGTCTGCCCGAAAAGGGCTGTCCGCTCTCTCCCTGCTGATGAAGATGTGCATTGTTCTAATGTGTTTGTGTCCGGTTGGTGAGGGTTGGACTGCAGTGCCAATGGTTGTCTTGTATTGGCCTTCTTCACCATCATCTAGGTGAGGGGGTCAGGTCTCCCGTCCCTCATTACCGTACACCAGCATGTACTCACAGCTCAGCCCCCAAGAGGATTAGGTAGTTAGAGGCTTTGGTGAGGTGAAAAAATAGCCTACCACCTGGCTCATCAAAGTGATCAGTGTATGCCATATTCTTCAGGCCTATAGGCAGCCATGAATGCACAGCAGAGTGTATTTACCATTAAACAGCCCCTATTTTGCACACGTATGTGTATCTTTGTATACATTTCCCTTTCCCATGTTCCTATTTTGTGCTTAGTCAACGTGTGTGTGTGTGTGTGTGTGTGTGTGTGTGTGTGTGTGTGTGTGTGTGTGTGTGTGTGTGTGTGTGTGTGTGTGTGTGTGTGTGTGTGTGTGTGTGTGTGTGTGTGTGTGTGTGTGTGTGTGCGTGCATTCACAGTATCCTCTAGAAGGTGTCAGGCCCACCAGATAAGCAGCCAGCATGGGTGTGTGTGTGTTGTTGCTGATAGTCTGCTGCTGGCCATTATTTCTCCCCTCTAAAACTCCCTCTCTCAGTATGCAGAGACGCCCGTCCTCCTACGGCCCAGTGTTCTAGTGGCACACTGCAGACAATAGAGTGGCACACACTCCATTGTCTGGTGTTAACCAGCAGTAATGCCTAACAGGCCTGGGTGTGTATAGAAGAACACATATACAACTAGTGGTCAAACCTTTTTATAGATCAAAGTTCAATTCTGTAATCGCTTATAACAATCCGACCACACAATGATACTATTTATACATCTCCTAAAAAGCACCAGTGCATGTGCGGCATGCCACTGAACCTCTCTTGGTAACTGCGTATCTAGGCTACCTGCTCAACGTTTACAGTGCACCAGTGATATGGCGTGGGATTCTGCCCACACACACACTCAAAAGGACAAAGGACTTCACTTACACCAGCAGTTAATTGTTGACTTATTCAGAAAACAATATTCCGTCCTGCGATGCCGTGTGGGTGATCCGTGCATGTGAGTTGTGTGCGCACATTGCTTCATTTAGCGGTGGCTTCCCATCTCGTGGTTAGCTGTGTAAATGACTGCAGGGAATCCTTCACATCGACTTGCTCTTTTTGAAAGGTTTTGACCTGTGTGATCAAAACGGCAGGGCCGTCCTGTATTCTTTTGTCTCCATGACTCTCCCCCTAACGATCAGCCCCCACACTTCACACTCTCTAAAAACTCTTCATCTCGCCTTTTCTTCTTTACCATCATCCTCGTCAAGGTTTATTACCCCACCGTCACCCTCAGGCTAACTGGCTGTGTGTGTGTGTGGTTGTGTTGGGGGGGGGGGGGAGGGGGGGGAGTTAGCATTTCAAAGCCCCCCCTTTACACCCCATACCTCTTAACCATCAGCACAAATGGGCCAAACCTGCCTGCATTTTACCTTTTCACACTCACAATGGCAGTGTCATGATGCTATGCTAGCATTGTTACCTTCCTTTGACCTGGCATGGGTGTGGTTACGTATTGTGTGTGTGTGTGTGTGTGTGACACACAGATATGAGCAGGTGTAGTGGAGGTTGCCCGTGGCCCTGGATGGGATCTAGAAGCCCCCCTGTGGTCTGTTACAGAAAGCGGCCCCATGTTTGTTTGATGGGAGCCCCCCCGGGCGCTGCAGGCCGGTGTTTGAACGGCCTGCTCTTTTTCCATGTGACTGAGATTATGTGTGAAACAGCAACGCGCACGGTTCACAACCACAGGATGGGCACGGCTGGGGCAACGCTCAGAGAGAGAGAGGGGGAGGGCGGGAGGAATTCACACGAAGCTTCTGGGTGTAACCAGGCGGGCGTTGCAGAGTGAGGCAACCGGCGCAGCGGCAGTGTGGTCACAGAGTCACCGGCCGGGCCGACTTACCGCACACTTTGCAGTTTGCTGTGTGTGCGTTTCCGCATTTTGGAGTTATCCTGAGTGGTGAAGAAATAGATGCGTCCTGGCATGACTTCTGTTAAGCAACAGCTTGTGACTTCACGTGCACACACACACACACATGCACACGCACACACACACATGCACACGCATGCACATACATGCGCACACACACACACACACACACACACACAAACTGTATTCACAAGCCCAAATTGTTTGCATAATGTTTTCAACTAAGAGACAGAATCTGTCATGCATAGGGAGATGCTCCACATCATACAGCAGCTGGGTTGGGGTTGGGGGGGGGGGGTGGGTAAGAGGAGGGCCTGGGGGGATCTGAAAGACATACAATACATAAACAACTGTAACACGGTTATTTAAATCATTGTTATTATTATGGGCGTGGAAGAATGTGGACATACCAGAGTGACTGTTCTCCTTGACTCTATCCCTTCTCAATGACATTATAATAATGGAGAGTTGGGAAGCTCAGAGTCTGTTGTAGCCTAAAGTTCAACCCATTAAACTGTATTTGCTTGTATTACAGTATTACTGTCAGTATTAACGCTGTTATATTTTGTGAGTTTTTTTATTTGAGGACATCTAAACTTACTTTAACATATTTCTGAATTTATATTAGTACATATAGTTGTGCATTTTATATTTCAAATGTAACCCTGTACAGTAGATTAGCAGATTCCTGCCAATACACAGCCCTATCTGTTAGAGACACTTGATTTGTGTCAAAAACTAAATTTGTCATTGCTAACAAGCTGCTGGCGTCCACACCTCTTTGGGGACTTCTGAGGATTTCTAAATATTCAAACATTGTTGTCGACAAACATTTAAATTAGGCAACCCATGGTAATTACGCCTTCTGTGGTTTTTCTGATATCGCCCATCTGTCGTAAGACTGAACTCAGTTTAAACTGACCGCACATGCACGCACGTGCACGCCGTGGCGTTCCAGATGTCACTAGTCAACAGGTGGGCATGTCGCGGCGCAGCCGCGGACAATGGTCCCGTTGACTCTCCCCCAACACTCAGTGTGT
The DNA here is from genome assembly GCA_036785325.1 of Urophycis tenuis. Taxonomy (NCBI): domain Eukaryota; kingdom Metazoa; phylum Chordata; class Actinopteri; order Gadiformes; family Phycidae; genus Urophycis; species Urophycis tenuis. The sequence continues at coordinate 10,029,216 of JAXIVH010000014.1, read as the reverse complement.
GTGTGTTACCTCACTGACACACACGTGCTCCAGCACGTCCTCCATGGCTCGGCTTCCCCAAAGTTTACCGAAGCACAAGCCGCAAGGGTCATGTGTGCGTCTGCTCCCACTGCAGGAATTCAAGTCCACCACATCGGGTTAGAAGGCAGCCAGTGACACGACTAGGTCCTGTCCCCGCCGTGCATTACCCAGAATCCCTGGCACAGTGCAACACTATATGCCTCATTAACTCACAAGTAGCTAGAGTGGAGAGTTGTGAGTGTGGGGTCAGCCCTGGGGCAATCGTTACATGTGCTTGTTAGCCAACAACGTGTTGACTGTCAACAAGGGTGGTGAAGTCGGGATCCAAGATTAACCCCTACTGCCACAGCCCAATGACCGCTGGCCAGAGGAGTGCTCCCCCTGGCCATCACGCTCAGCTCTGTGATTTCAGCTCTTTGTAGTTCAGTAATGACATCCGTGGTTACGTGTCGATTTTGTTATCTTTTCTCTTTCCCTTTTTTATCTGTGTCCCAAGGTCCTGTTGGCTTTATGGTGCCATCTTTCTTTCGGTTTCAGCTGTGTGTGTACACTTCACAATTTATGTAACAAGTCAGGGAGGTCATGTGTTTTCTAGGAAACGACAGAGACAGACACGCAGAGAGAGAGACACACAGAGACAGACACGCAGAGAGAGAGAGACAGACATAGACAGACGCGCAGAGAGAGAGACACAGACAGACACGCAGAGAGAGAGAGAGAGAGAGACAGACAGAGACAGACACGCAGAGAGAGAGAGACGGTGGGAAGCAAAGGAGAGAAGGAGGGTCTAGTGAGTAAATCCAGGGATTTCCTGGCGTTTCACGGCCGGCTGGGTTTGGGGAGACACATTAACACACACTCCCACCCAGAAGCCACACGCAGCAGCAGCAGCAGCCCCCTCTTGGAGCTTTGTGCTAATGCCTGGGGGAGTGTCCTTTGTCGCTGACCTCTTCAGAGAGAGCAGTAAATTCACAAGGCCAGGACACTTTAAACCCCAGTCCCCCCTCATTTGACACCTCCAGCGAGCACCAACCGCAGCCCACCATGCTGCCAGGCTGTCTTCTGCGCGTCCCGTCGTTAGCGCACATTGTCTTCCGTAGCGTCACTCGGGACCATTCAAAGTCAAAGGGAATTGTTAAAATGCTAAAGACTTAAAAGACTCCAAAGCCAATGGGTAACAACAGGCAGAGGGCGATTCTAAAGGAAGGGCGATTGGCCGTTAACAGGGCTGCCATTTTATTTAATGATCTCACCAAAATGGATGTAGCTCATGGTAAAATACTCATGTATTTTTAAATGCAATGTGCAGTATTATTTTCACACTAGGCACTATAACGTCTTTATAGGTTCTGGTTTGATGGTTCTCAGCCAGCCTTGTGAAGCGGTAAAGGTGAATGTAAGTCCACTCTGTTCTCCTCAGGCCAAGAGGAAGCTGGACCTGGAGGACCCCCCCTACCTGCCTGAGTTCCGCACTCCAAAGGGCAAAGGGATCGCCGCCGCCGCCAGGATACCCAGTCCTCGAAGTGAGTAGTGGTAGTGCTGGTAGTAGTAATAGTAGTAGTAGTAGTACAGTAGTAGTAGTAGTAGTACAGTAGTAGTGGTAGTAGCAGTAGCAGTAGCAGTAGCGGTAACGGTAGTGGTAGCAGTAGTAGTAGTTGTAGTACAGTAGTAGTAGTACAGTGGTAGCAGTAGCAGTAGTAGTAGTAGTAGTACAGTAGTAGTAGTAGTACAGTAGTAGCAGTAGCAGTAGTAGTAGTAGCAGTACAGTAGTAGTAGTAGTAGTACAGTAGTAGTAGTACAGTAGTAGTAGTAGTACAGTAGTAGCAGTAGCAGTAGTAGTAGTAGTAGTACAGTAGTAGCAGTAGCAGTAGTAGTAGTAGTAGTACAGTAGTAGTAGTACAGTAGTAGTAGTACAGTAGTAGTAGTACAGTAGTAGTAGTAGTACAGTAGTAGCAGTAGCAGTAGTAGTAGTAGCAGTAGTAGTACTACAGTAGTAGTAGCAGTAGCAGTAGTAGTAGTAGTAGTAGTAGTAGTACAGTAGTAGTAGCAGTAGCAGTAGTAGTAGTAGTAGTAGTAGTAGTACAGTAGTAGCAGTAGCAGTAGCAGTAGTAGTAGTAGTAGTAGTACAGTAGTAGCAGTAACAGATGATGGTTTAAAGGTCATGAGAGCTGTTCTATCTGTAGGTGTGGTTATATATATATATATATATATATATATATATATATATATATATATATATATATATATATATATATATATATATATATATATTCTTTTTAAATAAAAAAAATTAGATACAAATTTGTGTTCCAATTGGTTTTGAAAAGCTTAAAGTAAATGGTCTCTGGTGACTTGGTTTGTCACAGTTATCACATGGTCCTGCTTCTACACGTGGTCTCCATCACCAGTAATCATTTCTCTCTGGCGTCCCCAGCGCCCAAGTCCCCAGGCGAGCGGACCCGCTACGACACCTCTCTGGGCCTGCTCACCAAGAAGTTTGTGGGTCTGATCGCCAAGTCGCCCGACGGCGTGCTGGACCTCAACTGGGCCACTGAGGTCCTGGAGGTGCAGAAGAGGCGCATCTATGACATCACCAACGTGCTGGAGGGGGTCCAGCTCATCCGCAAGAAGTCCAAGAACAACATCCAGTGGATGTGAGTACAGAGAGGCTGGTCGTGACCTGTTGGGATGACTGGTGTGTGTTTTACTGCTATTAGCTTGAGACTCTCTTTGGTCGTTCATTTCATCTTCGATTGGGCAAAAGTGCCCAAAGGAGACATTATGGGATGTTTTGAATGTGAATGAATGATTGACGAGTGTGCTTTCATTCAAAGCGTTGTATGCACCGTGAGTGCATTCATGTCTTTGCATGGGTGGTCCCAGTTGGAATTGAACCGCTAACCCTGGCATTGTTCTTGCCGCGTGTGCTGCCTGGCTTGTCAGCAAGTCTATATGTTTGCCGCGTGTGTGTGTGTCACCATCATCTATCCTTCATGTGGGTCTCCTTCCCTCCCGGCAGGGTTGGGGGCGTGTTCGAGGGGGGCTCGGGGGGAGGCGAGAAGGCCCGGGTCCTGAGGAGGGAGCTGGGCGACCTGGAGCGGGCCGAGCGGGCCCTGGACGACCTCATCCACTCCAGCAGCACGCAGCTCAAACAGCTCACCGAGCAGAAAGACAACCAGAGATATCCTTCACACCAAACGCTGTGTGCCCTTCCTGTCTCTGTGTCTCTGTCCGTACATGTCTGTCTGTCTGTCTGTCTCCCCTCTTCACATGGTCTTGTCTTTTCCAACGTGGTGTGTTGTGTTGGTCCTTGACCCCGCACCGTGCACGCTGGGCTATGTGACGTACCAGGACATCCACTCCATCGCCAGCCTGCAGGACCAGACCGCCATCGCCATCAAGGCCCCCTCCGAGACCAAGCTGGAGGTCCCAGAGTCGTCGGGGGTGAGTGGGCCGTGACTTCCTCACACCTGCAGCTCTGTGGCGTGTTGTGGCGCCGCCCTCCGGGCCTCGCCGCGCCCTGACGGTTGTACAGAGTACGCCACGCGGTCTGTGTCGGCACAAACCAAGGGACCACAAAGGGATGGTAGCATTCACGCCAGGGCGGCAGTAGCTCACCGGGTAGGGAGGGTGGACAGAGCGGGTCGTCCACTCACCGTAGGGTCGGCGGTTCGATCCCCTCGATCCCCCCTCCTCCTCCAACTGTCCACATGTCGAACCCCACTGATGTGCTGATTGAAAGTCGCTTTGGACAAAAGCGACTGCTGAATGCCCCCTTTATATCAGAACCATAAGCGTGATATCGCTCTGTAATGAAAAACATTGGTATTTAAGGCGGTTAAAGTCGTTTTCCTTTTTGTCTGACCTGCGGCCTCTCGTCTGACCACAGGGCTCCCTGCAGATCTACCTGAAGAGCAGGAACGGCCCCATCGAGGTCTACCTCTGCCCCGAGGAGGGGCTGGAGGACGCCAGCCCCGTGAAGAGCGCCGTCACGCCCAGGAAGGTCTGCCCCCAGCCCGCCGCGCCCTCCTCCACGCCCGCCGCGGCCCACGCCGGCTCCACGGTCAAAGAGGAGCCCATGGAGGGTGAGCCAGTCGGTCCTGTTTTCCATTCTTAGCCAGCGCTGCGTCCTCGAGATCGGCGGATTTGATTTCACTGAATTTTCATTCGTTGCACAGTGAAGGTGCAACACGATTGAATACGGATATGCATGGGAGGTGAAGTTATGGCATGTAAGGTATACATGGTGCAACAGAACCAGCATTTCAGTTCTGTTGCACTGTGACAAATTAAAAACATGAGATTGTGATGCATGCTTATAAGGAGTTTGTCATTTCTAACTTTCGCTGTATGTATATCTAGTTGTACCGTGTCATATTTGTGATGAACCTTGGTTGTATGTGATGAATCTCAGTTGTATTACTAAACTTGGGATTCCTAGTATTCAAGTGGTGGTGATCTGAAAACACATTGAGCCTTCGTCCAGAGCAGACGGTGGTCAGTGTTCCCTGATCACGACTCAAATAAACCATTCTAACAATCTGCACCCTCTCCTCTCCCACCTCCCCGTCCCAAACACAGCCACCGTCTCCCTATCAGACACCACCGCCTCCCCTTCCTGCTCCTCCACCGCCGCTACGCCCGCCGCCGCCGCCTCCGCCTCCACCCTGCTGGATGTGGAGGGCCTGCTGGGCCTGCCCCCCAGCCTGCTCCAGATGACGGAGGACCAGCTGCCCGGCAGCAGCTTGGTGGCGGACCCCAACACGCCCTTCGTCAGCTTCTCCCCCCCGCTGGACCACGACGACTACCTCTGGAGTCTGGAGGACGGCGAGGGCGTGTCGGACTTCTTCGACACCTACGACCTGGGAGACCTGCTCCGCAGCTGAGGGCGGGGGTGGGGTAAGGGGGGGGGGGAGGTGGGTGGATAGGGTGGGGGGGCGGGGAATCAGATATTTTTTACACTATAAAGCCATCGGTTTTTTACGCTCTGTGAAATGTTCTGTGTTGGCGAATCCAACGTGCTTTGGATTCGGTAGCAGTTGTTTTGTACGTTGTACATACTATTTTAAAAGGGGGGGGGGGTGGATGGGGTGGAGGGGGGGAGCATGCTCTCTGTTTGGGGCAATGCCCAGCTCATAGGAACTGTGGTTTTCTAAGCTAGGGGAGGGATCGTCTCAAGGTATGGGCGGAAGAGGTTGTTTGTTTGTTGAAGTTTGTTGAAGTTTGAAGTTTGTTCTGCAAACATAAGAAAAAAAAAATGTATGCATATTTTATCATCAGCAGCTAAAGAATTTGTAACTTTTTTGTTGGTGTTTACAATGTGTTAACTCAGGAATTTTCGAACCTTCTTTTTTTTTTCTTCCAAAGTCTTAATGTGTTGTGCCAGTATTTGGCCCATAGGGGGCAGCCTTGTACCATGACAGCTTTTAACTGCCATTAAGCTTTAGAACAGAATCACTGGATGAACATGCCATCAAGACACCAAAAGCCGTTTACAGGGTATGTTTGGAAAATCCAAAGTCCGTCACCCATGGAATGTGTACAAAGCACAATTGAAATGCTTGATCAATTAAAAGGCTAATTGTTTTGCTCTGGTTATGGTCAAAATCAAAGTTCTCTTGGTGCAAACCTTGTTGGAAAGGCTAAGGTCTAAATGTCTAAATAAGCCTTTTAAAGTGGCTTGGTATCCAGTAATGGACAGTCTTACCTGCCTTAGGTCTGATACAAGACAAAAACGTGACTTGTGCCCGACAAAAACCTGAAGACGCTGAAGTCTTCTGTTAACGGAGTACAGAGGATCTGTGAAGGAGCGTGATGGACCGTTTCAGTTGGTGCTTCAAGCTGCACCTCTCCTGCTCGGTGAGCTGTCATTGTGTGAGTGTTGCTCACTGGCTGCGTTTGAGTGCGTCAGTTGGCCTTTTGGGCTGTTGAACGAGTCATATTTCTAAAGAAATATGTGAATTATAGTATGGCGAATGTCGGGTAATAGCTTCGATTTGGGACGTTAAAGGAGATTTTTGTTTCAGATCCATTCCCACCGTGACGCCTCACAAACAGCGTGGACCTTGTCCCTGTATAGAATCGTTCCTCCGTAAACACTTGGCCAATGCATAACGTGGTTGGTTTTATCCTTTTTAAAAGTCAAAAGTGCCCCAAAGGGTCGAAGGTGGACGGTGATCCAGACAGCGGAGACCTTTGGGTATCTAGATGTGACACCTTAGGCCTTTTCTTCTCATGCTCCTCCTGTGTGCACAGGAGGCGAGCCCACTGCCCTGTCCTAACAAAACTTGAAATTGTGTGTGTTTTTTTGTGTGTTTCTGGTTTGAATATAGAATTGGTTGTCATGGAGTGTGTGTGTTTGTGGTGTATTTTGATTCTCATGATGTAGATTAGAGTATGTGAATTCATAAATTTGTAGTATGTTTTTCCAATGAGCATTATTTTTTTGTATCTGTACAGAATTGTTTTTGTATTTATACCCTATTCTCTGAATGAAATTGGAATGTTAATACTGACCATTGTACAGAAGGCACAACTGGATTTGACATTCAGCACTTATTGTTTTGTAATACTGTGTGGTCTGATTGCTGTTTGACTTGATTTAATAAATATTTAAGCCATGGTTTACTGTTGGAAATCGGTTTTGAGTGATTCCTTTTATAGCTGACCCTGTTAACTATAAATAAATTAATATAAACTGGGATAATCACATCCCAGGTTGAGTAGAGACAAAACACACAAGTTTGTGGTTCTTTTAAACGCAAATTTTCAGTTGTTCATAATGTTCATGTCTTCTCCAGTGGTTCTCACAAGCAGAGCTTTTATAACAGATTGAGTCACCCTGTCTTGCACAGACTCCTATAGTCCTTTTGGTTGCTGAAAGTAAATTGATTATACGCTAATGGATAAAATCCATCTACTTCAGTAGCCATGACTGGATGGCCACAGGGAGGCCATTGGGGTAATTGATGGATTAAAAGGAGACATTCCGATGCAGAAGGAAAATCGAGGTCATCATGAATGTGGCGATGACGAAGCTACAAACACATTCAGACAGGTGGACAAAAAAACACGCCATCTTTCTTTGTGTGTGTGTGTGTGTGTGTGTGGGGGGGGGGGGGGGGTTGGGGGGGGTCGCAGGGGGGTTGTGCTGGAGAAGGGATTACAATAGGAAGCGGACAGAGGGGGCAAAGGTCAAAGGTCAGTGGGTCACAATAAAATGCTAATGATGCTTTTTGGTGAGAAAAAGAGTCCTTTAGAAGAGGCTCCATTAAATCAGTGTTGGACACTAGAAGGCGTGTATACTCGCTGTGTGTGGTGAATTCACGGAGCACTCAAAAAACATAATAACATGAAATAACTTCTATCACTATTGTTGTTGCTTTGAAAAATCTTCACATACATACACTGCATGGAAATAGACTGCAAATGGTCAGTCTACTATCTATCTACCACCCAAACGCCAGCAAAAGGCACCAGCACCAAATAAAACTCACTCAAAAGTCTCTCTGTTTGGTTAATAAATCCAGGCCAGGTGTCTGTTCCTGCTAAGTGTCCATAAACAAATGTTCGACCTTGCATGTCCATTGTGTGGTCATAAACTAAAAAGTCCTCCCTCTCTCTCTCTCTCTCTCTCTCTCTCTCTCTCTCTCTCTCTCTCTCTCTCTCTCTCTCTCTCTCTCTCTCTCTCTCTCTCTCTCTCTCTCTCTCTCTCTCTCTCTCTCTCTCTCTCTCTCTCTCTCTCACACACACACACACACACACACACACACAATGAATGCCAGTTCACCTCTGCAGCACCACAGCACCTATTAACCTATTTGCAGCCATGTTCTGGATCACCAGACGAAAGAGCAGCGTTTGTTAGTTGTTCACATTGTAGAGTGAAAATAAACCAAACAAAGGCATTTGTGGTTCTTGGTCATTTGAGCAGCCAGTAATAAAAAGTGAACTTAGCAGTTCTCACTTCATGTCTGGACAGGAGGCACATGGCCCTGGAGGTTCCCACACCAGCATGGCAACACTTGGTTGTCTGGCTCCTATCAATGTTATTCATTCCTCAAGGTATTTATCATTATTTCTGGATATTTAGCGAAATGTACGAAATAAACAAAACAAGCGTAAATGTTTCATTGGTGATTAATGTTCCTGTGGGATTT
>JAXIVH010000014.1:9936036-10016036 GCA_036785325.1 Urophycis tenuis | reverse complement strand
AAATTATAAGGGAACCCAAGAACCTATGAATGAGGGTTTGATTTCTTCCAGATGGCCATGCCAAATCCTTTGCCTACCCCCACCGATTTAAACATTTAAATTCCTTCCTCTCCTCTCCTTCAGTTCAGTCCCTGAATAAGTCTCCTCTTGGCCATTGAGACCAAACTGTGGAGCATCGAGTTTGCATAGACCTGAAGAGAGGGAGACGAGGTCAAAGAAATGCACTCCTTCTCCTTCTCTTTCTCTGTTCAGTGTGCCAAAAAGTACAAACATTCCCACGTGATGATGGAATTGCTCGCTCGCTCCCTCCCTCCCTCCCTCAAGGCGCGGTCGCGCGGACACACGCGCACTAGTTCACCGTAGACACACACATCCACACAGGAACAGCGAGCCTCCGTCAGGACGAATCGCTCAGTCAACTTTCCAGGCAGCACGCATTACTACACACAGCTGCTGCAGAGACTGTTATCAGACACGCAGAGTATCTTCGCTGGCTGCTGATCTCACAGGGGGAGAGAGAGAGAGAGAGAGAGAGGGGAGCGTGGTGTATTTCTTCGTCCTCAATGGGAATATGCGCGCATGAAACTTTTAGGAACTTTTCCACGCAGTAAAAACAAGTTCCGCCGTTAAACCTTAAATCATGCCGGAGCGAATAAGCATTTCGGATTTCGTCCATCTGACAAATGAGGATTTGGCGTCGCCGGGGACGTCAGCGTTTCAGTCCAAGATGAGCGACTGTCGGAACACCGTGTCGGCTGTCGAGGAGGTAAGCGCACCTTTGTGTGACTACCTGTGTACAGCATGGACCCAGGCAGGCCCCCTCCGAGACACACACACACACACACACACACACACACACACACGCTCTCTGTGAACAACGGGATCCATTCGAGTGTCATCTTATATTCGGTTAAACTGAACTCCAGATTGGACGATATAGCGATCTTAAACAAATATAGACATGCCCGTTTACAGGTTGAACAGTCCTCATGGCAACTGTAGGATACCTGCATAGCCTCCATAACTTACCTGTAAGTCATTGTCGGCAGCACAGCTCTCCTACCAGTAAATCACACACACACACACACACACACACACACACACACACACACACACACACACTGTGTCATGTTTTGTTAGATAATGGACACATATTCAACTGAACTGACAGTAGGCTATGTTACATAGATGAACTAGCACATGTTACTTGGATGCTGAAACAGAAACAGTTTGAATTCAAGCTTTCAGGTTGCTGTGTTTAGGTTCCATTTTTTTATGGGTTTAAGTCTTTAGGTGCTTAGTGTTAATAGCGAGCATTCCATTATTGGACAGAAGCCATGTTATGGACGAAAACAATAGCCTACAATTCGGCAACATGGCGCATATATAAAGCAATTCCTAATTCCATGATACCTAGGTACTCCATAATAATGGGATCAAGAGATTGCCTTGTTGATCTGTCAATGTCTAGTAATATGGTTATTATTATGATTATTATTATTATTAATAATGGTGACATCACACTGGAAAATGCATAGCTGGAATAGCAGCCATGGGAAGGGGAGGGCTGGAATGCTACACATGTGCAGATGGTCCCACACATACACACACACACACACACACACACACACACACACACACACACACACACACACACCAACGTTTCCTACTGCTGCACAGGGTCAGCTGCATCACCTGTTTCGCTAAAGTATACATGCGTGCATGGAGCAGTTGACACACATGTACACACACACACACACAGTCCAACGGTGCGCGTCCACCCATAAAGCCACTGATAACAGAGGGTGGAAAAAGTCATTAGAGCTGTTTAGGTAACTGCTTTCTGTTCCAGGAACGACGAGAAACGACAATGAGTTTAATGGCGGACATCTTATTTCAGGAGACGCACATGTTCGTTTCCTGGAACGAACATGCACTGATTGTGTCATCAGTTGGCTGAGTTAATGGTGTAAACAGGAATTGGATCTAGATGCAGACACGCGCGCGTTCTGACACACACACACACACAGTAACAGACACACACAGTAACAGCATGACGTGTTGCTGGCGCAAGAGACAATGCGAGGAGCAGGGAGGAGACCACAATGCCACCGCACTGTCATGTAAGCGTACACCCGTGGGTCCCACGCCCTGCACCAGCGGGATGGTGACGGGTGTTGTCATGCCGTCTGTCTGAACGACCGATGTGTCCGTCCAAGTCAGATTTCACAAGTACGTTGAGTCATCGCCGCTCACAATTTATTCTCTAATCCCATCGTCTGACGACCATAATCCCACCTTTAAATCCGACCATCATCTGAGGCGGTGGAGAGACGACCGCCTCCAACCACCTGGGCCTCACGTCTCGCTACTAAATCACTTGTCTTTCCTGTGCAATCTGCGGTCTTTTAAGCACCCCCCCCCCCCCCCCCCCCCCCACACACACACACACACACCCCAGGCCTGTGCTCTTTAATCTGAGAAGCGACACTTCAGGGAGTGCAGTGAACGGCCCAGGGACCGGGGCGTGTGTGAACCAGCTATGGGCACCAGGCAGGGTTTGTTTGTCTGTTGACGACAGTACAGACCCCCGAGGACGCTATTCTGGGTGGCGGTAAGGGGGAGTGGTGGTGGTGGGCAGCGTGTTTTGGACCAAACGAGAAGGGGGGGGGGGGGGTTAACTCAGGAGAGTGAGGCGGCTTGAGGTGGTGAAATGGATGCCTTGGTTGGGCTGGGTGGATGGTGTTGTTTAAGTGGGGCTGACGCCCGACTGGTGTGATGATCCACCCTGCACTCCCATGCCACTTCAAACGGGCCCGCCGGAGGACGCAGGCGGTCCAAGCAGGCGTTAGAGGCTTCACACACCAAAGGTGTGGCCTTTACCTGACTAGAAAAATGACAGTACAGAAATGACACGGACTCATCGATATGAGCAAAGTAGGGGCTTAATGGTTTCAGTAGAAGAAGTTTCACCGTAGCTGTGAGGACGTTCAGGTGAAATCAGACAGGCAGGTATAACGTTATGTAATCACACATGGAGCAGACTGGTCGGACTGCTGCTGTCAATGCTGACTCATTTTTTCACTTTTGAAACGCCCTTCGGTGGAAAGTCATCTGTGTGTGCATGTGTGTTCCAGTGTCTGGAGCTGGACCAGACCACTCTGCAGAGAATGAAGAAGATAATCAAAGCTATACACAGCTCCGGACTTAGTAAGTACACCTGCATGCACGCACACGCACGCACACACACACATATGAGTTGCATGCCTTTGTTTACATTGTACTGCAATTGGGTCAATACGGATGTTTAAATGTACTAGCCCTGCACAACAGAGCTGTGTGTGTGTGTACAGTATTGAGGTGTTCAGTGCATGACATGTGGGGTGGGTGTCCACTTTAGATGACCTCATCCTCAAGTCACTTCACACAGTGTTGTTTATGTGACTGGGGCCACAGCACACCTGGCCTGTTTGTGCTGCATTGAAAGTGATTTATATAGCTTTATGTGGTCCATTTTGGACTTGGCACATGCATGCGATGGCATTGAATAGTGCCAGTGTCAAGCGATCTGTAGGCCTTGTGACGACTCTGTCCTGCCAGGTAACCTCTTAAACCAATAAACTATGTTGTTCCAACAAACACACCACAGTTATATTTGAGCCTCTGTCCCTTATCTGTGACTCTATAACTCTGTTTGTGATATGTAGTTGTGTATTGTTTTAATACCAACCATGTTCTGCCATGTGAGGAGAGAGGGAGGATTTCAGAGTCTTTCTCTTGTCAGCTTCTAGTGGTTTACATGGTGAATGTTGTGAATTTTCTGTAAATCACCTCATAGGCTAGCAATATGCTAACCAGCGAGTGTTAATCTTTTGTTAGCTAGCAACACAGTCTCACTCCCAGAACGTCAAATAGTGACTAGTGTCAGTCACTGACGGAAAAAGGTCGTCTGCAGACGGAGAGGGGTTTCAAGGGTTAGACAGTCGCTATTTGACGTTCTGGGAGTGAGACTGTGTTCTGGGGTTAGGGTTAGGGTTAGTATTGCCGGAGACAGCATCACATTGCAGTGAATTGAACCCCCTCTCTGTCTGCAGACGACATGGAAGGGTACTTTTTCCGTCAGTGACTGACACTAAAGTGCCCTTACCGACAGTCACTATTTGACGTTCTGGGAGTGAGACTTTGTTCTAGCTAGCGCAACTGGTGTGTTAGTGGCGGACACATTGAGACGATCTCTTGATTCCTACTGCCACCCTGCACTCTATCCAGTTGTGCTTTTTGGAGTTTTTGGTTGTATGCTTTGATAGTACTCAGGCTCCTACATCGCTACAGATAATGACATGATCCGCTAAGTTACTAATTGCCACTTTGTTTTGGATTATTATACTATAGTGATTATATAACATGTGTATAATGCGTGTTATCAGGATACTTCTTTAAGTGGAGCAGAACATGTATACTAATGAACTCCAATGCAATAATGAAGTTATTTAATGTGCTATTTAACGAGAGCAGTAGAAAGTTTTAAGGCTGTCCCACGTTAAGTTGTTTTTGTCTTCTGTCTCTGAGGGCTGCTTATCATTTGCTGCCTTCGGGTTCTTCGGCTTCTTGTGTCTTTTGAAAACATCTGAGTCACACACCCACCTACCCAGAGTTAGGCAACCGGAGATGTTTAGATAGGTCATACTGTACAATGAGCAGAACAAATGAGTAAAACCTAATAGTTATTTCCTCTCTCTCTTCCTCTCTCCCTCTCCCCACGTGCTGAAGTAAAATCATACGAGCCAGTTCCAGTAATGCTAGGACGCCCTCCTTTCTCTCATTCTGCAGTTGAACCCCTCAATCAGTCATGATGTTTTGCATGTGGATGTGACTCACTACACACACACACACACACACACACACACACACACACCCTTGCACTTCTGTACCTACTACCTCCCCCACACTCACTTACTGGCTTTTCATTTATATGAACACAACATGCGCAAAAACCACATGTGTGCAGTTTCAGATAGTTGAACTTCCCTCGGTCTTTAATTCTGCCGATCCCCGAACAGTCATGTGTGTGTGTAATTACAGGCCAGTCATCAGAGGAAGCTTCTCTTTCATTTGTTAGTTTTTGCTGCTCTGGTTTTTGTTCATCCTATGCCCTATCCCTCCCCCCCCAACACACACACACACTTATTATCTCCTCAAGGATGTCCGCTTTTCCCGCCAAAAAAAAAGCCATTGTTATGTGTTGCCTTGTTCTGCTCTCTATACAAGGCTTCCTGCATTCTTCCTTCTATTCATCGCCACTTGTTTCCAGGCTGCAGCCAGCTAACTGCATCTGTCCTGACGCGTTTCTACATCTGGCTGCTTGCTCTGCATTCAATGTATCTAACATTAGATCCAGTCTAAACAGTCTCTATTGTCTGCAACATAAACTCTGCTTACTGTAATGGTCCATCTCTTCTGTCAACACATCTGGTTTGCTCGGTCAAACCCCACGTCATTGCATCACCATTAAGTAAGAATGTTAGCGTAGCCAGTTTACATTAATAGTTAGTCAAGCCTTTTAGACACCCAATGTTGTTCAGGCCTTTGTTTTCCAGTCTGTCAACATAAAACATGTCACTAGATTTAGGGGGGGCTATTGGGGGTCAGGACCCTAAGTTGGGAAAGTGACCTTTTGTGGTTTAGATCAACATTAGCCTGGCATACTAACAAGTCTCTCTTTGTCCCGTCAGCCCGACATTAATGCAAACCGGTCCCCATTCAGAGCACATGGCTGGTCTGTCTCTGTCAGAAGACTTTTAGTCAAAGTGCATTCAACCTTTTTCGTGGTGCTCTCCCTGCACCGCCAGACACGCTCGTTAGCCCCCGGTTACATTTGAGCCTTTACTTTTCTGTCATCAGTACACTCGTCATCGTATAACATCCCACTTTTTGTTGTTGTTTTTAGCTGTAGTGGCAAACATTGAACGTAGCTTGTTGAGATGTAACAATTATACGAAAGTTAAAATCGTTTACATAAATCTCCTAACCTCGTGTAAATGATCCCTGTAGAATCGCTCTCTAACCAACATCTATGAATGCGTGGAAACACAGAGGCCTCTTTGGCCGTCACAGTGTAAGGGAACCCAATTGTAAAAACTGCCCGCTGAACGCTGAATTTGTTTTCCCTGGTGCGCCTCAGGCCACGTGGACAACAAGGAGCAGTACACGGAGGTCCTGGAGAACCTGGGGAACAGCCACCTGACCCAGGACAACAACGAGGTGTCCACGGGGTTCCTCAATCTGGCCGTGTTCACCAGGGAGGTGACGGCGCTCTTCAAGAACCTGGTGAGGAACCTTCGCAGGACGCTGCAGGAGGAAGGACCGGTGGAAGCTTCCTTCACCTTAGAAGAAGCTTCGGTCCACAGAGTGGAAGACAAAGGGGGAAGCTGCTTGCTTATAGAACCGTGCACTTATAGTACCAGAACCCTTAGTTAAGGTTCAATGAGTGACCGAGGTGGTCAAAGGGTCAAATATACATCATTTGTTTTTATTAGAAACCTGTATAACTTGTATTTTGAGTAGCTCACACACTTTGGCAGCCAAAACCTGAGCACCGAGTTCTATGCAACACAGCCACGGTTCACGTCGGATTTACTGTAACCGTTTTATGAAACCGTTAATCTGCTTAGCTTGCGTCTTAGCGTGCGTCCGTTTGTGTGTCTGTGGGTGTGTTGAGCCGAACGCGCTGACTCCCACAGCTGGAACGTCAAAGGGTGCTACCCTTTGGCAGGAGACCCCCAAATCTGTCTCATTGTGTGTGTGTGTGCATGTGCGTGTGTCTGTGTGCATGTGCGTGTGCGTGTGTGCATGTGCGTGTGCGTGTGCGTGTGCGCATGTGCGTGTGCGTGTGTGTCTATTGCTGGACAGGGAGTGGTTTCTCAACAGCTGCGTGCTTTAGCCTCTGGAGGCTCTGAAACTCGGGGGAGTCTGGAACCCTCCCACCGATGGTTGCCACGGTGATGATAGTGTATCTCCGACCTCCTTGCGTGAATAAGATGACATGCACTCAACCCCCCCCCCCCGTTGTGAAGGTGTCAGTCAAGGTCCTACAGCCGTTTCCTTTGGCGAGGGGGGGGGGGGGGGGGGGGGGGGGGAGCAGGAAGTGTCTTCATGAAACTGACCAGAAATTGATTTGAGAGTAATTTAGTGTGTGTGCTGCTAGTTGTGGTCTTTGTGTGTGTCTGTGTGTCTCGTTGTCTGTCCTTCGGTCAGACATTCAGGAATGTCTTTACCGCAGCCTTTTTTGGAGGGCCACCAAGACCAACACCACCACATTCCTTCTGAGAATCGATGTTCATGACAAACTAAGTTGTTGTGCCTGTTGGCACAGTGCGCACCATGCACAAACGTAGTCCACTTCCACAAGGACTGCGACAATGCAAGATTTGCCATTGTAGCCATCGATTTGCCATAAGTCGCCGTGTTTCCATGGCGTCTGCCCAGTGGCCATTGGGTAGTAGTAATTAGGTGTGTATTATGAAACCAGGTCAAACACTGTTTTCCCTTCGGTCCTCTGTGGAGGTGCACCTTGGCCCAGATGATTGAACGTGATTTGTCTTTTCTCATCACAACCGCAAACAGAGGAGCGTGTGTGTGTGTGCGTGCGTGTGCGTGCGCGCGTGTGCGTGTGCGCGTGCGTGTGCGTGCGCGTGTGTGTGTGCGTGTGTGTGCGTGTGTGCGTGCGTGCGTGCCTGCGTGCATGCAGGACGCGTCAGCCCTGGTTTCTGGAGTTACTGATTAAAGTTATGTAAACTGTGTGCTGGTCTGTGTGTGTGTGTGTGTGTGTTTGGCAGCGGTTAAGAGACCTTCAGTGCTTGTTTTTATGTTTTCCACGTTCAGGAAACAGCCTGATTTCTGTGACTCAGCCCCGCGCTTCATTTACATGATGTGATCTGAGCCCCTCTGTGGTCAGAAGCTGATCCACGCGAGGCCAGCGAGCGTTTAAAGGAGGTGCATCATGCTCCCAAGAGGGTCCCTAGACATTCTTGCGTTGTAGCTCATGTGTTTTTCTACATTTCTGTTTTTCTTTTTAGTGAATTAAACATGAAAAAGCGCACTGACTCACTGTTTGCTTAAATCGTATTTGAATGTATTCCCAGACATTGTGGTCCAAAAAGAGGCGTGTGTGTGTTGTGTATTTCCTGTTCTAGAAGAAAGGCTGCAGTCTACCTGTAGGCCAGATGCCCAACCCCTACCTGCTTTTTAATGACGTGTATCTAAATACAAAAAACACTGTGAAACTTGTGCAGGCTAAATAGTGAATGGTAATATAAAAATAAAGTAATAACAAAGCCATAACATTATCTATTATTTTGTGTAATTTCCTCATGTATTTCCTCCAATGTCCACTGTCCCACAGGTGCAGAACCTCAACAACATCATGGCCTTCCCTCTGGAGAACGTCCTGAAGACGGAGACCAGGGAGAGCCGGCTGGTGAGGCTAGCTGCTAACACACGCTAACACGCGCTAACACACTCTAACACACTCTAACACACTCTAACACGCGCTAACACACGCTAACACACGCTAACACACTCTAACACACTCTAACACGCGCTATCCCACTAACACACTCTAACACGCGCTAACACGCGCTAACACACTCTAACACACTCTAACACGCGCTAACACACGCTAACACACACAGACCCTGTGATGGCTTGCCTTTTGATGTCGCTCATAGGAGAGCAGAGAGAACATACTCCTGTGTTTACACAGGATGTACTGGATATACAAGCTTTTTTTTTTTCTTTTTTGGGGTCTGTGTTACCTCCATCCACTAGTACAGATCTACTTAACTGTTAAATAACTGAACTGTACAACACGGGTTGAGATGCAACGGAAAGGTTTGCATGTGTGTGTTTCACTTCTACAACTGTATGTATGAATGTGAATATCGGAGATGTTTTCCATTACTAGTAATAATGCTTTACACAGTGTCCTATGAGGCAGAGTGTACATAAGCCACCCTTGATTTTTTAACAAGGAAGTGGTCCATGAATAGGACAAAGGAGGGCCAGACAGATAGTGTTGTGACTGTGTATGATAGCCCCAGCTGGGTATCACAGCCATCTTTGTTGCTCTCTGTTGATTAGTTTGTACAACCAGGCTACAGTAACCACCCCCTGGGTCTGGCCACAGACGTACACCCTGACTACAGTTGATCACTGTACTGCAGTAGACAGAATTTCCCGCTCGGCCAGACAGAGGAGTTGTACAGCAGGTGGTTCCGACCAAGTCATTTGATTGGGCAAGAGACGTTCCATGCATGCTGCTATAGAGTTACAGACTGGGACTTTTAGCTATACATTCATCTCTCCACTTGGTGGAGAGATGGTGTTTCTCATAACTGGATCTTATTATCATTATTGGTCGTTAACTTGTCAGAATCACGTGTGAGCCACAACCAGAGCCACCGTCAACAGACTCTTAATTCACTGGGTGCACGCTGAACGGAAACCCGCAGAAACCTTTACATGATAGAAGGTGGCTGGCCTGCTGTAACGTGCAGACCTACACAAAGTAGCCAGCTCGTGTGCTGGAACACGTTTGTGTCGCTTGGCGACAGTCTAGTCCAAGTTCAGACGCGGAACCAACCGTGTTGGCAGAGCCGAATAGAATGGATTACATAAACCAACTAATCATAATCTGTTGTCGCTGATTACTGTTGACTAATTAAAGGCGTTCAACTCTTGTATCAAAGCAGTATCACACTGGAGGATGTGCTGTTGTGCAGAGTATCGGCATGGCTTTGGGTATCATGGGCCTCTCGTTATAGGAGGGTCAACCTTCAAATCTTTGTGAACCCAGGTATCAGTGATCAGTCATCAGGTCATTTTCAGAACATTTTGTGATACTCCACCCAGAAGTCCTCAGAAGGACAACATGATGTCATAAACTGCCAGCTTGTTATTTTGAGTCAAAGCCCGACTGACCCTGCGAGGCACTGCCCTGACCGCGTGCTCACCGTCGGCATGGCGTCCAGGGGGGCTTCAGTGTTTATGTCTCACCTCTCCCCCTCTCTGTTCCTTCTCGTTCTCTCCCTCATGTCCACCTGTTGTTCCGCCTCCAGGAGCTGAAGAAGCAGATGGAGAAGAGTTGGAAGGAGTACGACATAAAGATGTGAGTGCTGGACGTTATTCGCATCACTGAAGGGAAACGATATGCTCGGGTCACTCCCCAAGGAGTCGTCCTAACAGACCACGGCATCAAAGGCACAGTTTGTGGCCAGGTCAACTGTACGGCCAGTGACATCGTCAGGCTCCACGTGGGCTCTAGCCAATCAGACGTGGTACATTCATTCAACAAAGAGGGACCTATCTATTCAAAATGACGTGCATGATAACACTACAATGCTTGGCAATACAAAAGCCCACTGAACCATAGAGGATGGTGCAGGCCCTTTGGCTTGCCGTTAGTGTTTTAATGAGGGGATGGTTGTGTCCATGTCAAGGTCAACCTGTTCTGGCTCAAACTTCCTTACTTCTGATTAAAGCCTGAACGTTATCCTGAACAGGAGGACATGCATCATAGCTGGTCTGTGTTCTGTAAGAGATCAATGCATGGGGTCGGTTTAGACTTAGGCGGAGGATCAATAGAGGAAGTTAATGTACAATTATTCTCAGCAGTTTTCCATAACATTGTTATAAAGTGCACTTTGAGGGCTTGATTTAATCTCACTTGGGCACTGCTTTAAAGTGCTTTATAACCTTGTGTGTGTGTGTGTGGGGGGGGGTTATAACTATCTGGTTATTATCCGACCCCCCCCACCCCCCTTCTCTCCCGCCTCCATGTGAGAAGAGGGAAGGAGCTGGCATACATCTTGTATAGATCAGAGACAACACGTCTTTCTCTCCCATGTGTGCATTCCTTCTCTCTGTCCCTTGTTGTTTCTTTCTCTCTTATTCTTTCTCACACTCTCACACTGTCTCTCGCTCTCCCCCTCCCTCCACCAGGGTGAAGCTGGAGAAGGAGAGGCGGGAGAAGAGCCGGCAGCTGGGGCTGATCAGGATGGAGGGATCAGACGGAGGAGGAGGAGGAGGAGGAGGAGGAGGAGAAGACATGGAGAGGGAGCGGAGGGCCTTCCAGCTGCAGATGTGTGAGGTGGGCGGATTTGGTGCCAGTCAAAATATCACGGCGGCAGGCGAAGTGACTGTGGCGGCCGGGACTCGGGCCACGCGGGTGGTCTGGACGCCGCGTTACAACGCTGGCATCCTCTCTGGCCGCAGGTGGTCGGATGTTTTGAACAAGAGAAAGGGATCCGTGGGTCTGAAGTGAATCACTGTTTGACGCTGCCTTGCGTCGAGGTTCGATTGAGAGAGAGAGAGAGAGAGAGAGAACAGGGCGAAGGCTTCCAGCAGAACCGCCCTGTTGCAGTGCAGGTCAAAGTAGTAACAGTGAGAGGCCATTGAGATTTATTGCATGTAGACGTGATGGTGTAAACTGTTCGGTGAAGAGCCACGCTCCATATCCGCCGGCCAATCACAAGCCTGGCTTAAAGCGCTGGAAGTCGGTAGACTGAAGCCAGCTGGGCTATGAACAATGTTTTTAATGTACACTGGCCCACATGTCCTGCTTTGTGGAGCTGCCATCGCCCTGCGATATGCAGACTGTGCTTCATGAAGAGTAATGGTAATGAGTCCGTCCTCCCAGGGAAATGGAAAGCCCCAGCATGATTGGTTCCAAAGGTTTTCTTTCCCTTTGTAAAAGCACACGTTGTCAAAACGGGTTCACAGTAACGTGCTGAGTAGGCCGAGGTTGGGTTTACTTTTAAAATGAGTTGATGTTTAATATTTGGATTTCGGCGAGCGAATGTTGGACTTTTCTCCAACTTCTAGTTCAAGTTCAAGTCATTGAACTTGAACAAGCCGCGAACGACGGTCTTATTAATTGTCCATTTTTTTCCCATGTTTTATTTCCTGCCAGTCCTGCCAAAATAATAAAGGCTATGAATACTGGGTCACACACACAGGTGGAGCAGGCCAGTGTTATGTTTAGCATTGTTTTACTCAGTGTAGTTGCGGTGAGGGTCTTGGGCGGATGGACCTCATACAATTGGGCCCACACCTGTGAAGCAGAGATCCAGATGCTGGACTCATTTAAACAATACAGAAATGAGTGGAAACTGGACTCACACTTTTTGATAAATGCTTCCTTTCTTTTTCCCCATTTCCTTCGGTTCACAAGTGACTGTTTGTGTGCATACCTGACTATTTTGCATCTTTCTCATTTTTCCTTACCGCCTGTGTTTCATTTTCTAGTACCTTCTGAAAATCCAAGAGCTGAAGGTCCGGCAGGGCCCCGATCTTCTCCAAAGCCTCATAAAGTACTTCCAGGCTCAGCTCAGGTAGGTTCCAAACCCCCCAAAGCCTCATAAAGTTCTTCCAGGCTCAGCTTAGGTAGGTTCCAAACCCCCCAAAGCCTCATAAAGTTTTCCAGGCTCAGCTTAGGTAGGTTCCAAACCCCCCAAAGCCTCATAAAGTTCTTCCAGGCTCAGCTCAGGTAGGTTCCAAACCCCCCAAAGCCGCTCCTCCCCTGACACATTTCTACTCCTTGGAATGTCACTCCAAAATGTGCAATTTGTTTCTCACTTGGACTCCATGGCAGCCAACTCGGCCTGTCCATCTGGAGTTTTATTTATTAGTAATCATAAATCTCACATTCGGTCACGGATGGAGACTTCATAAATGGAGAGAAAACAAGGCAAGGGATTTGTCTTTTTGGCGACTGTACTGATTTGATTAGCTCAGAAGTGTACATCAGCAGTTGGAAATGATTGAGGTTCCTAGCGTCCGTCTCCTGGTTGTAGCTTTAGTTTCCACTTTCCACGCCCAGAGTACCTTCTTTCTTTTCAAACAATTTGCCAGTGTTAACTGAAGAATGCTGCTTTCTGTGAGCTGCATGTTTGGTGAGTGTCATGTGTTGATGATGTGTTGATGTTCAGTGACAATGACTCCCTTTTTTTTCCTCTTGTTTTACTTTCCTCCCCACACTCAGTTTCTTCCAGGACGGCTTGAAAGCAGCAGAGAACCTGACGCCCTTCGTTGAGAAGCTGGCCACCTCGGTCCACACGGTAAATGTTTTTTTGTTTGTGTACCATGACGTCCCGGCTTGCAGACAGTCTGTCTGTGGAACTTTCCCTGTGGAGCTTTTTATAGACTGCCAGGCACAAGGAGACTGCTGTCTGCAGCACCAATCTGTGATATCAATCTCTGCTATTAATCCTTCGGAGGACTAGTCATCAGAGTTACTGAACTGGAAGGTCAAAGGTCATGCTTCAGTCCAGCTGCTGCGGCGTGAGTCGGCAAACTTATCGCAACAAACATCTGCGCATGTTTATCTTGATGGCGTCATGAGTAAGCATCAAACACACACACTCATTCACTCTCTCCTGGCTTACTCACAGCAGTAACTGATAAAGCAAGGCTAAAGAAGACTGGTATTGGAGGCTCTTGTTGCAAAGGACTGAGCTTTTAGCTTTTAACAGACACCAGAATTGTTCACTAAACCGTCCCAGCTGAACCCGCCCAGTTTTTTAGGTGCATTGCGGAACTTTCCAGAACCACAGCCTCTTCTCAAAGCAAACCCCTCACGCTTTAAATTCTGCCCCCAGCATTTGCCGGTCTTTCCCAAAGTTTTTTTCCGGAAGGCGCCGCCTGGCAATGCTGAAAGCAAACGTCGGAGACGTTAGAGGATTTTCTTGTTCTGCGTGGCGGAGAGCAGGGACTAGCCCGGGCACGCCAGGCTGCCGCACGTAGCCACGTTCCGAGCACGCTCGGCAGCAGGCCGGCGTTGTACAGACACAAAAGGTCCAGACCAATCCTGATGGTGTTGGTCGCCCCAAGAGTGCTGTTGTTGTAAAAACCAGTTCCACGAGATTTTCCCTTTTTTGATTGTGCAGATTTTTAATCCACCCTTTCTCTCGGGGGGGACTACACACCCTAGTTGCGAGCTGCTCTATCACGCGTTATGGTGGGATATTGGATGGACCTGTGATGTATCGCCGCTCCACACCCAGAGCTAAGGGCCACATCAGGAACTCATTTACCGGGGGGGAAAAAGTTTAGCAGGAAGTGTGGTCCCAACCAATTACTCAATTTTAATTCTCCAATGGAAATTGGATGGACTAAGTCTGTGTGTGTGTGTCTGTGTGTGTGTGTGTGCGTGTGCGTGTGTGTGTGCGCGTGTGTGTGTGTGCGTGTGCGTGTAGGTACGTCTCGACCAGGACGAGGAGGTGCGGCAGCTCTCCCAGCTCAGGGATTCTCTCAGACTGCTCCTGCAAGTGGACGGCAAAGAGGTAACCCCGGTCATAGTCTCGTCACACGGCCTGGCGTCAGCAGTGTGCGCTCACCGCTGTTTGTTCAACGTGTGTTCAGGAGGCCCGGTGGAAAAGTCTCCACCGCTACCATTGTATATCTGTCCACCCGGCATCTGCTGCAGCGTCCCCCGGAGGTTCATGCTTTATGGGCTGTCGCGTCGCGCTCTGTGGGTCTGGGAAGCCCTCTCAGACTGTAACCTTGATGAAGGGCTGTACAAATACAATGGATTTGGACTTGAATTTGAGGCTGGAATAGTATGGTTTTGAGGCCGGGGCTTTTACCCCGGTCTCGGGGTATCGTTGAATCGTAAGCAGTTTGAATGTGTGCGCTTCATTCTCGCCGTGCACCACGAAAGCCCAAACTATCCCTTTTTGAACTGCCCTCTTCCTCATCAGCATGTCGTGTTCCCTCCCCTGTGTTTGTAACTCACAGGAGTACATGAACAGGAAGAACTCTGGGAACGGCTACAGCATCCACCAACCGCAGGGCAACAAGAAGTACGGCACGGAGAAGTCTGGCTTCCTGCTGAAGAAGAGTGACGGGTGGGTGAGGGCCGGGGGGTGAGGGGGCCGGGGGGTGAGGGGGCCGGGGGGTGAGGCAGGGGGGTGAGGCGGGTGGGGGGAGGGGGGGGGATCCCAACCAGAGGGGCGCTCTTCATGTCGGCCTCACGGCCGCACGGCGCCTGTTGTTGTAGGTCCCGTCTGGCCTTATTTGGCTCTGGCTGTTCAGAAAGGAGAAGCGGTCTCTGGACTTGATCTAGTGTCTGAACCAGTCGCGGCCGCTTAAAGAGCGACTGACTGGGAGTGTTCACTTAGCGGCCGTGGTGTAGCACAGGGCGGTGCTGGCCGTTCATTTGAGCGAGCTGCACTGAAAGGAAAGCACATCTTTCTGTCGGGAGCTGTGAGAAGATTAAAAAAAAAGATTGAAAAAAGTGATTTGAAAGTCATGGAAACAGAGGAGGGGAACTCTTGACTTCTTCCACCCCAGCTGGTGTTCATTATGGTGGGTGGGGGGGTGCTCTGAAGCTTATTGGCTGACCGGCTAACTGTGTGTGTGTGTGTGTGTGTGTGTGTGTGTGTGTGTGTGTGTGTGTGTGTGTGTGTGTGTGCGCGCACACCAATGCTCATATTTACATACCAGATATAGATTGTTGTGTGTGGTGAACTGGGGGATGTGGTTAAGAAGACCATGGGTTTTAGTTTTTTCGTTGCAGTTTTTACAAAATGTTCTCAAGGGAATGGGCCGATGTAGGCATGCACAGAGCGACTCAGTGCAGGCAGCAGTCCTACCAGTGTAACTCAACCGAGTCGTTTACATTAAGCTTTTATTGCATTGACTGTGCACTTCTGCGGCGTTCTGCTGTTCCTCAGCAGAACGGGCCACCGTGTTGTTTCGCTAACCCTCTGCTCGTGTGCAGCATCAGGAAGGTGTGGCAGAAGAGGAAGTGCGGGGTGAAGTACGGCTGCCTCACCATCTCCCACAGCACGGTAAGGACTCCTCTGTGTAGACCACCGGAGCACACTGCTCGTGACTAATGTGGAGGTCTGCAGTACGCGACTGACAAACAGCAATATCATTGTGTGTTTGTGTGTGTGTGTGTGTGTCTGTGTGTGTGTGTGTGTGTATGTGTCTGTGTGTGTGTGTCTGTGTGTGTGTCTGTGTGTCTGTGTGTGTGTGTGTCTGTGTGTGTGTGTCTGTGTGTGTGTGTGTCTCTGTGTGTGTCTGTGTGTGTGTGTGTGTCTGTGTGTGTGTATGTGTGTCTGTGTGTGTGTGTGTCTGTGTGTGTGTGTGTCTGTGTGCGCGCGTGCAGATCAACCGACCGCCAGCGAAGCTGAACCTCCTGACCTGCCAGGTGCGGGCCAACCCCGAGGAGCGAAGGACCTTTGACCTGGTCACTCGTAGGTTCCCCACATCCAAACTGTTGACCTCACGACCCCCCCCCCCCCCCCCCTCCTTAACGTTTTTGAACCCCTCCCAACCCGTGTCACATCCTGCTCGTATAACAGTAAGGAACATGGGGAAGTTATTTTCAGCCTCGCTTGGCTGGATGAGTTCCTCGTTCGCCCCCACATCTGTATTAATAGCGCCTTTTGCTTTTCATCCCCTGGTGTCGCCGTTCAATAATGCAGCAATACATCTAAACACACTTTCTCTCTCCATCTGTCTCCTTTTGTCTCTCTCTCTTTCTCTCTCTCTCTGTCTCTCCATTCCCCTAGACAATCGTACGTACCATTTCCAGGCGGAGGACGAGGAGGAATGCATGATGTAAGAACCGTCACTGTCTCTCTACTCTAACAGAGGTTGGAGAGAGTCCTCTCCAACCTATTCAGCAAGTCACTACGAATTGAAGTGCTGTTGTTGAGGTGATGAACTGAGGGGCAGGATGGTGCAGGGGTGACGGCGTTGGACCCCTCCCCAGTCAACAGGCACAGGGTTCGATCCCTATGTCCACAGTGTACCCTCAGGCTGCCTCAAGGGTTCCTATGAGCACCCTTGAGCAAGATACCCCTAACATGCAAGATGCCCCTAACATGGGAGATGCCCCTAACATGAGAGATGCCCCTAACATGCAAGATGCCCCTAACATGAGAGATGCCCCTAACATGAGAGATGCCCCTAACATGAGAGATGCCCCAAACATGAGAGATGCCCCTAACATGAGAGATGCCCCAAACATGAGAGATGCCCCTAAGATGAGAGATGCTCCGAACATGGGAGATGCCCCTAACATGAGAGATGCCCCTAACATGCAAGATGCCCCTAACATGAGAGATGCCCCTAACATGAGAGATGCCCCTAACATGAGAGATGCCCCTAACATGAGAGATGCCCCTAACATGAGAGATGCCCCAAACATGCGAGATGCCCCTAACATGAGAGATGCCCCTAACATGAGAGATGCCCCTAACATGAGAGATGCCCCTAACATGAGAGATGCCCCTAACATGAGAGATGCCCCAAACATGAGAGATGCCCCTAACATGAGAGATGCCCCTAACATGAGAGATGCCCCTAACATGAGAGATGCCCCTAACATGAGAGATGCCCCTAACATGAGAGATGCCCCTAACATGGGAGATGCCCCTGACATTCATCTGCGCTCACTGTAAGTCGCTTCGGATGAAAGTGTCTGTATGCGTTTGTAAACGAGGAACAAAGGACAGAGGAAATGTAGAGACAGTGTAAGCTCTACTAATAGTCAGTATCATTAAGTCAGCTTTGATTGCTGAATAACGGCGAAACGTTCTGCATGCCTGTTCGGACAGGCGCTTGCTGCAAGAACGCTTGTTCCAATGGGTAGAAAACGAGTTGATCAGCAATAGAACAGAAAGAAGGTGCCGGCTTTAGAGGCAATGAAACAAGTTGGTTGATGTTCCTAACGGGAGCGAGGAGGGGCTCTGAACCCGCCTCCCCGCTGGGCCCATCTGGGGGGGGGGCTGCTCTGACCATAAGAGCTGAGCAAGGAACATGTGAGTGTGTGAGTGTGGATGCGGTCTAATCCACACACGTGTGCAGGATTTCATCGAGAAATGTGTATACCTGGTACCCCCCCCCCCCCCTCTCTCCCCCTGTTATTCATGGTGTGTGGTCCAAGGAGGGGCTTAGGATGAGAGGAGCTGACACAGGGAGAAGAGAGGAAAGGGGTGACGGGGAGGATTTGAAGTGTGTGTGTGTGTGGTTTTCCATTGAGGAATATTTTCGTGCATTGCAGGATAGCAGAAATGTTAAATTATGTACATATTAGATGTATGCCAAAATACACATTACCAAGTGCAACTTACTTAATTCTCCTTTTAACTTTAAAATCAGACTATGTTTTGTCCTCGCTTACCACTTCTATGAAGTAGCAACACGGTGTGTCTTTTGAGAAAGTAAACATCCTGTATGCATGTGCCAAAATACATATGTACCAACACGTCCTGCCCAATTACATCTTGAACTTGGGAACAAAATCAGTTGTTATCCTCTTTAAAGGCGTCTGTGTGTGTGTGTCTGCGTGTGTCTGCGTGTGTGTGCGTGTGTGTGCGTGTGTGCGTGTGTGTGTGTGTGTGTGTGTGTGTGTGTGTGTGTGTGTGTGTGTGTGTGTGTGTGTGTGTGTGTGTGTGTGTGTGTGTGTGTGTGTGTGTGTGTGTGTGTGTGTGTGTGTGTGTGTGTGTGTGTGTGTGTGTGTGTGTGTGTGTGCAGCTGGGTGTCTGTGCTCCAGAACAGTAAGGAGGAGGCCCTGAACACGGCGCTGGGCGGGGACCAGCTCCACCTGCAGGACAGCGGTCTGCAGGAGCTGTCCCGCGCCGTCATCGCCGAGCTCCACCACATGCCCGGCAACGATGCCTGCGCTGACTGCGGAGCACCAGGTGAGCCCCACACCTGTTGTTTCTGTGGAACGGCCCCCCCCTGGTGATCTGACTGTTGTTGTTGTCGGTGATGACTGTTCTTCTCATGAAGCGCATGACGTCTTTGTAACTTTTACAAAGACGACGCGGGAGTCATGACTGCGAGACAACCAGTGCGTGAGAAGGAGTTTGTGTCTGACGCGTTGTTCCCTCCCTCCGTCCCCGTCTCCTGGCGTCTCCCTCCACAGACCCCACGTGGCTCTCCACCAACCTGGGCATCCTGACGTGCATCGAGTGCTCGGGCATCCACCGGGAGCTGGGGGTCCACTACTCCAGGATCCAGTCCCTCACGCTGGACGTGCTCAGCACCTCCGAGCTCCTGGTAATCTATTGACCGGCGCCCAGCTGGGCTCCACCTGCAGGGTGTGGGATTTGGATTGCCGGGCCTGGAAATGTGTTCACCGATCCAAAGGAAAATAGTTTGGGTTTTTTTCATGTCTGTGCCAAGTCGAACCATCCCGCTGTGATCTGCGTCACCATCACCAGTTGAAACACATCGGCCGAGGCTTTCACATCGTAGGAATATAGACTTGGCACTGACATACATGAGTGTGTGTTCTTGTGTGTGAGACGCAGCGCCATCCACATACGCATGCTTCAAATAAGTGCAAATCATTGGCCAACATGTAAACACAACTTACTTGAAATAAATCAGCTCTCAATTAGCTATTGAGTTTCGGCAGCAATATCCATAATTGCATTATAGTGTGTGTGTTCCGTCTGAACCGAGCCAAAGATGAATGTCTACCAACGAATCAATCACATTATTTACGACGGGCTGCAACATCAAACTGAACACAACGTTTCTGTGTTGTTGTTTCATTTGTGATCGGTTAGAGACACGCCTTTTAAACGGGCAGCCCTGTTCTAACGGAGATGCAAATCCCCTAACGAGTTATGCCCAGTCAGCACATCTGGAACACACCCACTGCTGCTGCAGCTGACGGGCTGCTCCGGGGATTTGGGGGCGGGGCTTCATAGGGAGGCCTAAAGGGAGGGCTGGGGTTCTCTGGGTTGGATGCTCAAAAAGTCTTACCCTGGATGGGTTCTCCATATTGCACACTCGTAAATTTAAGTCTTTCTGTTTTGTGTGTCAATACAAGGAGATATAATACAAACGGCTATACAAAATATGATAAGATGTTTGATATGACACATTTGGATCTCACTGCGGAAAATACAGGATGGGATTTATAAATGGATCAATAATTAAAATAAGTTTAATTGCAATATTTTAAAATACAATGTGATATGATACAATGCAATGCTATTTGATGTGTTTTTATGTTATGGGGGTTATGTAATGTCCTATAACATATAATAACCTCATAGGGTATTCCCAGCCAATATGTATTTGTTATAATTTGTTATAATAATCAAACTACAAAGTGTTCAGGATTTTCCAAAAGGACACACATCCAGATGAATCAGTTTTTACTGTCTGCTTGGTGTCTTGTTTGCGTCTCTTTAGCTGGCCGTCAGTATTGGCAACACGCGCTTCAATGACATCATGGAGGCGGGACTCCCCAATGACTCCGTTAAGCCCCTCCCAAAAAGTGACATGTAAGTTCCCGAGCGGCGCCATCCGCTTCACTGTTTGCTACCTAAGACCTGAATCCCCCTCAGGATAAGCGCTGTGTTTACCTGCATCTGTGTACACATTTGTTCAGTTAAATCACACTGTAAAACCATTCACCGGTAAAATGGCGGTTCTTCTGATGAGTCTGCCGACCCGCCCGCAGGAACGCCAGGAAGGAGTACATCATCGCCAAGTACGCCGAGCGCCGCTTCGTCTCGCGGCGGGAGGACGCCGACCCCTGCAGGGCGTACGACGCCGTCAGGGGTCGCGACCTCCCGGCCCTCCTCCAGCTGTACGCCGAGGGGGTGGACCTGGCCAAGCCGCTCCGGCGGCCCGACGGACAGGTAACGCACGCTGCGCCAGGGACGCCGCCGCTACGCCCCGGGCGCCGCCAGGGCTCTGCCTTCTGGGAGCAACAGCTGAGGCTAAATCACTGTGAAACATCTGTGTCGGCATACATCAACATGACAAACGGTGGAGCTATGAATAACAGAGTCCTCAAGCCCTCACACACACACGCGCACACACACACACACACACACACACACGTGCACACACACACACACGTGCACACACACACACGTGCACACACACACACACGCACACATGCACACATGCATGCACGCACGCACACAGTTATTTGGAGACTATTTGAAAGCCCTGTCATTTCATTGGTCAGTCGTCCATTTTGGTGTCCCTCCACTGTATGTTATCAGTTTGGTTTTCTTTCCTCTACGCCTCTTCTTCTCTGTGTTTCTTTAATCAAGTTCAGTCCTCCTTTCTTCCGCTTCCTGCTGGGGGACTTTTTGGCCAGCTCTGTAATATTACTGATTGTGTGTGTGTGTGTGTGTGTGTGTGTGTTGTTATTCCAGCTTGTCAGAGTTAGTCAGAACTCGAGTCTCTTGAGAACCTGAGAAACAAGTCACTAAGTGACTCTCTCTCTCTTCCCCCCCCCCCCCCCCCCCCCCCCCCTCCCTCCCTCCCTCCCCTGTGTCTGTTGCATGTCCACTTGTGAAATACAATCTACTTCCTGTTTTGAAAGGTTACCTTGGTATTATTTGAAGAGTCAACACAAGAACTCATTTTTCTCAATAAAACGAGTTGTCGGTTGAAAACCGTTCAGCGATGAATCAGCAACAGAGGGTTTGATCAAAAATCAAATCCTCACCATGTGAAGGTTCTCAGTGAGCGATCGCTTCGGGGAAACCTAATAACGGAGAGCACAACAACAATGCCACATGCGCATTTAATGACAACACAAAACTGGCTTATTTAGCTTATTATCCTTCTTTTCGTTACCCAGTATCCCAGTAAAACATCCACAACAATATAGTGTGCTTGCGGGATGCTCTGCTTGTTTAGTTCCCACGCTCGGCGTTGCAGCGAGCGTCCAGACGGCGCTGTGCTTCTGTGAGAGAGGGAGGTTCTGACTGTGCACTGTCTGTCTGTCCGTGTGTCTCTCAGGACACACGGGAGACGGCCCTCCATCTCGCCGTGCTCATGGAGGAGAAGAGCTCCCTGGCGCTGGTGGATTTCCTCATCCAGAACAGGTCGGTACCCGAACCACCACCAGCTCTGGTGCCCTTCACTGCCGGGGCTCCTCCTCTCGTGTGCCGTTGTCAGGCCGGGCGGGGGGGCCGCAGTGAGCCGTTCACCCTCTGGTTCCCCCGTAACACGCCCTGCCTTTCCCCCCCCCGACAGCAACTGTCTGGAGAAGAGGACGGCCGAGGGGAACACGGCGCTGCACTTCAGCGTCCTGCACCACAAGACCGAGTCTCTCAAGCTGCTGCTGAAGGGGAAAGCTGCCCTGCACACAGGTACCCCCCCCCCCCCCGCAGTCACACACCGGGTCACCAGCGCCTCAAAGGGACTCGGTGCTGCCCAAGAGCCTTTAACGCCAGCGCTTCGACCCCGAATGGAAGCGATTGCAATACAACATGATTGTCAAAGTTAGCGGACGCGTGTGTGGACTGTTGAATCGCCATGCTAACTACTTGTATGGCAGCCACTCTCAAACTAAGTGTTCTGTTCATGTGGGGCGCGACAATCAGCAGCACAAAGTCATTGTGACAGTTCATCCGGTGTCGTCACCCAGACCGGTCCTTCTTAAAGCCGCTTGTTTGTGTGCCTGTCCCAGCGAACACCTCCGGAGAGACGGCCCTGGACATCGCACGGAGGCTGCAGCAGCCGCAGTGCATCGAGCTGGTGAGCCGCTCGCCACTCGCACCCGACTCTCACTACTGCAGCAATGCACTGCCAAGTCCACCTCGCATCGACTGGTTTGTGAGGCGTTATGTGTGACATAAGGAAGCGAGTCACTGTTTGAGTCCTCGTTGGGGGATGGGGGGGAGTGTGTGTGTGTGTGTGTGTGTGTGTGTGTGTGTGTGCGTGTGCGTGTGTGCGTGCGTGCGCGCCATGAACACAAACACAAAGAGGGTGAACTCCCCTGACCGGACACAATACCTTAAAATAACTTCCTGTGCGTGGAGGAGGATGGAGCGGGGCCTGGTGGAAACACTATCCTCCTCTGCTCCCCCATGTACCGCTCACTGACCGGATTCACTGTCCTCCTGACTCACACCCCGCAGAACGCCCTGCGTCACTGATCCTGCATCGCAGTGTTCAGTGTTGAATGTTCCCGTCACAGAATATATATATACTGTATATATACATACACACACACAATCTATATCCCAATCAATTCATTTGCACTTGGGATAGCGAGTACTTCCAGAAGAGGCAACCCCTCAACAAACATGCACACACTCACGCACACAAATACACACACGCACGCACGCACGCACACGCACACGCACACACACACACTGGGAATGGTGTACATTCACAGGAGTTCTGAACTGTAATTGTTAGAAGCAGTGGGTTGAGTCGTCCTGAACATTACATTTTCGTCAAACTCTTATGAAACCTTTTTTTTTTTTTTTTTTTTTTCTCCGTGCAACTCTTTCGTAAGTCTTCTTGATGATGTAATGTGTGTGATTACAGTTGGAGTTGGCCAAAAGTGGGAAGTTTAACTCCCAGATCCACGTGGAGTTCCTCTGGGAGCGCCATTCTTCTCAGGAGCTGTACGACAGCGAGGACGACCTGGATGAGAGGGTAAAGACCTCCGCTGGACCGCCAACACCCAGTCCACACGCTGACAAATGAAGCACATGGTGTTGTTTAGGGCCCATGATTCACTGTTGTCTTCAGTTAGCATTAAACGTCAGTATGTTAAGGTCTTCTATTTACTAGGCCATGTGTACATGCAGGTACCGTATAATGTACACACCAATCGGTGGCTGTCCCTTGTTGGCATGTGATCTGGACTCGCTTGATCACCATGGGCATCACATGATGTAAAAATCCACTACAGGGTTGAGTCTTATCCCAGCTCTCTCCCTTGTACTGCAAATATAACCACATGCTGGGGAGATGATGCTGGTGGTAATACGCACGCTCTGTCCTCACTGCATGGTTCCTCACTGCGCGGTTCCTCACTGTGCTGTTCCCCCCCCCCCCCCAGACCAGCCCCAGGCTGACCAGGACCCACCGCTCCTCTGCGCCCACCAGCGGCGCGTCGGCGTTGCGCCGGAGCGCGGTCAACGGCGCCGGCGGCGCCCGGCCCTGTCAGACCTACGAGAACCTGGACTTCCTGTACAAGACCCCCGCCGCCAACAGCGCCCCATCGGCGGTGTCCCACATGGCGCCGCCGCTGCCCGCCAAGTCCATCCAGAGAGGTGAGGGGGGGGGGGCCGAGGAACGCTCGCCATCCTGTGTTTTTTTGTAGCAAATCAGATTGAACGCGGTGATGTGTCACCATCTACGCCTTCTTTCAGTAACAGCATCCCCCCCTCTGTCCTCTGTGCCCCCCCCCCCCCCCGCAGGTCGCTCGGACCCCCAGATCTCCTTCGTCCCCCCGGAGGCCAGCCCCAGCCCCAGGCACTCCTCCTACCAGTCCTCGGCCCAGCAGGCGGGCCCCCAGGCCAGGGCCAGCCCCCCGTCGCCCGGCCACGACGCCCAGGCCGGCCGGCCCCCGAGGTCGCCCCAGGGCCAGGGCGTGTTGCTCAGGGGCCACAGGCAGACCATGTCCTGGGAGGGCCAGTCCGGGTCCCAGAACCACATAGGGCCCGTCAGGTGAGGACGGCCGCGATGCCAAACCACTGTACCGTCATCAACACACACAGGGGGATTTAATTCAGCCCAACAGTGCCCTCTGCTGGAGCCTTATGGAGCTCACTATGAACTATCCAGTGACAAACGGCAGTGATTGTAGGGAGGATTCATTACAATATCAATTATAAGAAATCTGAACCTTATTATAGTTATATATAACCTTATATATATATGACCTTATCTTATGTATATAACCTTGAATCTTGAATCTTATCTATAGCTGACTAATGCAAATGGCTGTAAACAGTTGGTTACAGTCCTCAGTGTAGTGTCTGTGGTCACGTTGCCTTCATGGTGCTGCCCCCCCCCCCCCCCCAGCTCTGAGAAGACCACGTCGTACCGCAGGACCAGCAGCGGGAGCAGCCAGGGGAAGGGTTCGGCCACGCCCACCGGCCACGAGGACCTGTACTGCAGCCTGCTGGGTAATGGAGTCAACGCCACGCCTGCCCCGCCGGCGCCCGGCGCCGCCCCGCCCGCCGCCCAGAGCGCCAGCGTGGTCACCATCCCGCCTCCCCCGCGGCAACGCAGGAACGCCATGGTGGGTGATGACACGCTCTGACCCTCAGGATCTCACAGTGGATTGGTTTAAAGAAGTGTCACTCAGAAGCAGGTGGGGGGTGAGAGCTTTTGCTCCGGGACATACAGGTAGTGTAGGAGGAAGAAGAAGAAGAAAAATAATTACTCTTTTTTGATCCCGTGAGGGAAATTTGGTCTCTGCATTTAACCCAATCGTGAATTAGTGGAAATACACTCACACACGCACACAGTGAGGTGAAGCACACTAATCCCGAGGCAGTGAGCTGCCAACAGCGGCGCTCGGGGAGCAGTGAGGGGTTAGGTGCCTTGCTCACAGGCACTTCAGCCGTTCGTACTGGTCGGGGTTCGAACCGGCAACCCTCCGGTTACAAGTCCGAAGCCCCAACCAGTAGGCCGCGGCTGCCCCAGTGAGTGTGGACATTGGGGTTCCAGAACCCTTGGCGCCAGACCTCGCCGCTCCTCCTGTCTGTCAGCGGCCCGTCTCCCCCCCCCCCCCCCCCCCCGCCGAGTCACACGGCCAGCATGAATCTCACACTGACCCGAGGAACGTTCAGGGCGGTCCGACTGTGGCGGCGTTCACACGAGGAATGTAATGAGTCTCCTCCACCAGGTGTCTGGCAGCAGACCGCGGCAGAAGCGCGTCAAGGCGCTGGTGGACTGCCGGGCGGTGGGCGCCGAACACTTGGCCTTCTTCAAAGACGAGGTCATCGTGGTCACAGCCGCCGACGACCCCCACTGGTGGGTGAGTACCCTGACAGTACCGCACAGCGCAGTTTCATTGTGAGAAGCTGAGTCTCAGCTCAGGCTCTGGAGGTGCTGACGTCGGTTGCTTTGGTGCTTCTCCTGCTGCAGGCCGGCCACATAGACGGGGACTCCTCCAGGAGTGGCACCTTCCCTGTCAACTACGTCCTCAAACTGGGGGACTGAACGCACGGCCCCCCCCCCCGGGACCCCCAGGACGCTTCACATGAGGAACCACACACCAGAGGAACTGAAACGCTGCAAGCAGGAGAACATAATGTTCCCCCCGTCCCGTCCCCCCCCCCCCCCAGAAAAAAAAAAAGAGTAAAATCCAGGATCCTGTGGAGTGCACTCTCCTGTGCCAACGTGCACTCTTTCCACGAGGATGGAGAAACACAGGCAACCCCAGAAGCTGAGCCGAGCTGTGGACGTAGTGGACAATGATCTACAGTCTCATGCCCCCTAGAGCGTGCTTAAAGGGGGGGGGGGGGCCTCTCATACGCAAGCTATTTTCCCACCAGGTTTCCCGAGCTCACACTGTACCTTTTTGTTTTATGGTGCTTTTTGGCAAGGGAAATAATACTAATGGGCACCAATGCTGGGGTCCCCCTGGTCCCCCCCCCCCCCACCACCACATGGTGTTCATTACAGCAATAACACAAGATTTGAAGATTTGGGAGCACGTCATGTGACCCCATGTTGACACAATCATGCTGCGGAGCCGTGGAGCCGAAACCCAAACCCCAGCCCCCCGAAGCCTGCGAGGCGCCGTGAACTCAAGCCGGGGGGGGGGGGGGGGGGGGGGCTTCGAGGCAGCGCCCCACGTCCCGCTCCCCCTGATGAGACCCCCTGCAGACCGGGCAGCGCGCTGGAACGCCCTGCCCCGTCTGGGGGGGGGAGGCGACGCCGGAGCGTGAAGCCAGAGCCCCGGAGCCAGACGACCCGCAGGGAGGTTCACTCTCCTGCCCGGTGTCTCCTGT
Source organism: Urophycis tenuis (assembly GCA_036785325.1). Classification (NCBI taxonomy): domain Eukaryota; kingdom Metazoa; phylum Chordata; class Actinopteri; order Gadiformes; family Phycidae; genus Urophycis; species Urophycis tenuis. The sequence continues at coordinate 9,989,274 of JAXIVH010000014.1, read as the reverse complement.
CTCCTGTCTCACCCACCCCCCCCCCCCCCCCCCCCTCCCCCCTCCGTCCAGGGACTAGGCTAAGTGGCTGCCTCCCGGCAGCAGGCCAGACCTCGGGGTTCCAGGTGAAACTCTAGCCCCCTCCGGGCCGTCTGACGCGGCTCCGGGCACACGCCCAGGGCGGGCCGGGGCGGCGCTCCGACTGCAGGACTTGTTGTGAGGATCCGGTTTCTCCGGGTCCGCCTCCAGAGAGAGCGCCGGGAGGAGGCGGTGGAAGAGCATCCTGCGTCTTGCGTTCTGCCGCACTTAGTGGAGGCCAGCGGGGGCCGATATAGCGATAGCCGCGGCGCGCTAGTCATTGTGTTGAGTAAACACCAGGTACCGTCTGTACATAACGCACACACACTCACAAGGCATATCAGCACATCGTACTCTCTGCTGTAAATACACGTTTGGTACTTTTTCCCCCTATAATACGAATACACCCACAACAATGATATGTGTATATAAATTGTGTTTAGCTGCATGCCTTTTGTACATAGCGCTGTTGTATATATTTCCTGTTTCTACAAAACATTTTGTGAGCACAATGTTTTCATTGAATGTTGCTGGATACATGCCAAGTACAAACCATTTGAGCTCCTACACGACGTGTGTGTATGTTTCATGTGTGGTCTGAGATTGTTGTAATTCCCACCTGCAGCAGATCCTTAGCTTTACATTTTTTCCATCATTGTTTTATGTCTGTCATTGTGGTGGTCTTCTTCACGAAGGGTTCAGATGTGCTGTACACTTGCCCCTATTGAAAGACATTTAAGGCCAATAGAAACAGTCTGATATAGCTTGGCTATATCAGACTATATATGGTTGGGGTATTGTGAGCTGTGCTGTAAAATCTATTGCTGCTGAATCCTTAAGTGTTTAATGTACAAAAGCACTTCCTATGTCTGTGGCTGGGCCCGCAGTGTGTTATATAATAGCTGCAGCCCCAGAGAGCTAATGGGTAGCAATGCTCTTAACGCTCAATGTGGGCAGGAGATGTTTAAATAATTAAGTGAATTTGAGGTGATGCCTCGTACTAATGACTGCTGAAAAACCCCCCAGTCCAAAAGTATCTACTGGCTTGTGCAGGTTCTGTGCTTGTAGAGGCTCAGATAATACCGGTAATATTGGTACTTCAATCGATTCTGACGTTGGGATGATGTGAATTACACCGAGCATGTTCTGCGACATTCAAACCAAGCTGCTGACATTTGGTTTCCGTGGTTACAGCAGCATAGGATGTTCAAGGCTTTTATGCAGTCTCATATCGCTGCAGGCCGTGTCACACAGGAAGTGTGCAGACGGTCGGTCTCTTCATCTCCGCTTTCATGTCTTCCTCTCTCAGTCCTCCCGTCCCGCTCCTCTGCCTGTCAGCCTGTGTGCCTCAGCTCCACGCCTCCGCCGATGAACTTCTGCTTGTCATTGGTCCTTCCTTCCCCACCACCAGCCTTTTCTTCACTCCCGCCATCTCGTTGCCTTCATTTCACTTAACCCAGCACCCTGAGTCCAAGGTGATGTCAGGGTAATGAAGTCGGTCACTTACGCAACAGACAGGGTGGCAGACTGATGGCGTGACCTCTCTCTCTCTCTCTCTCTCTGCACATTCATTCACATCAAGACCATTACCCCCTTAACCCCCGTGTGTGGGAATGCACAGGACCCACTGCTGGGAGAAATGGATTTTCCCACCAGTGGGTGTGGATTCACCAGCTCTCATTCTCTCACCCACAAACTGAACCGCCACCGCGCTAATCCCAGATTTGTGGGCTATCCCTGCATGTCATTTGCACACTCAAAAAAAAAAAAAAAAACATATATGTATTACATCATTCACAATGTATTACATTTCGTACGCCGCTTGGTTTTAAAAACCCCCGAGCTGCGTTAATCGTTTTTAGTGAGCTAAAATCATCAGCCTAATGTAACTTTGCACACAAATCCGTCTCTCAATAATGGACACTTAAGTCAAGTCAAGTGGGATTTATTTCCCATAAACCGCCAGACTATCTGCTCTGCTGATCTGGCCCGTTTAACAAAATGCACAATGGAAAGGAAAGCTGCTTCAGTTCCACTCAGAATGGCCGTACAGGGACGGAGTGGGAAAGGTTGTCTTAGTTCTGTTCCACTGTATCGTCTTATCGCTCCACATGAGTGTAGGTGGGAACGGGGTTGGCCTATAAGAATATAAGATGTTACTTAGTTTTTACAATAGATAAAACAAAGTATATATTTTTATCTGCATTATAGGACTATACAAAACACAAAACCACATAAAGGTTATTTTTGTATGCTATGTGCTATATGTCTGTAGCAAAAGCCTACTTTAAGCCTTTTGCTTTAAACTGACTTAAAGCCAGTTTTCTGCTGAGCAGCTGTTGCTGCAGCAAGGGAACGCTCGGCTTTAGAGTTCCTCTGAGGACAACATTCCCGCTTTCAACTGGATATGTAAACCCTTAGAAATATGTTCAACAATAGGCGATCCCTTACTCGGCAAAACACGATTGTATATCAAAGTAAAAAAATCTGCATTTATGACATTGAACTGGCGCCTCCCTTCAGCCAACAAATACATTCACACATTGCTCTGCTAGTAGTTTAAATGTATTTATTTATTTGAGTTTTGTCTTACAAAACCAGACAGGCTTACATGAAAATGTTGCCCTGAAACATTTACTACTGTCATACATTATATATCTGTGCTCAAGTAAAGGATACACAAAGAGAATTGCACATAAACTTAGCAAAAAACATTAATTGCTTACTGCATGGTAGAAAGCAAGAGCTTTTTAAAAAAGAAACATTACAATCAGATTCAGAGTTGAGGTCAAATATCTTACACGTTCATCACATAATGCTTTAAGTCATTAATATGTTCCCAAATCCAGTTTTAACAATTTTAGAAAGACATAGGTTTTGACGTTTTTAACATTGACTCAAAATGTTTATTGACATATATGTTGAATGTGTACTGACTTCAACCCTTGTGTACTTAAGGAATACTATGTAAAACCCTAGATTTAAACTTTAAATTGATCTAAGTTATAGAATAATACAAACCTCAATTAACAAAATAGTTTGTTAAATATTTCAGCAAAGTGAAACGGTTGAAAAATGTGCTTGGTTCAATACTTTGTTCTGCCACAGCACACATCACAATTAGACACATACATAAATACATTCAAGAGATACACAGACTTCATACAGCAGGTTCTGGACCTATGGTGGACTAGTGTTTGTAGCTCTAAAGGAGGTTTCTCTTCCTTACTTCATGTGTATTTAAGGTTGTAATATGTTATCCAGAAGTTGAATATTAATTATGTCACCATGAGAAATCTTTGAATGAATCAGCACATGAAGTCATGGCTGTATGTTGAGCCTAATTTGTTTTTTTAAATAAACCGTCCATAGGGGAAGAACCAGAAACAAACATCACAGAAAATTACATTCATTCTGCAAGTGGGCCCAGAGATCTTTGGGAAATGGAGTCCTGTTTACGTACATAGGAAATGGAGTCCTGTTTACGTACATAGGAAATGTGTCCGTGCCTGAAGCTTTTGTTTTGACCAGACCATGCAGGAACTGGAGTCTTCTGAGTCTTGGGTTCTCCACTGTTGTCATCCTCACCAATGCACACATAAGGCATTGTGAGAGGATATGCAGTGGACAACAATGGATTCATGTTTAGCACACACTCCATCAGGATCAACATGTGTAAGGTCTATGTTTTCAGTGTTGTACAGATGTCCTGCTGTCAACTGTTTCCACCGACTAGCATTTGGTATTTGCACAAAGACGTCAAACTGAGTATTCCTTGGTTGTGATGAATGTCATTCTAAATAACAAATCAATAATCAATAGTGAGGAGATAAATTATACTTGAAGCCTATTTAATTTGAGATGAACCACACTTCATGACAAGATGTTGAGGCAAAAGCTAGTGTCTTATATTCCACTGAAAGCTGTGCTTATATCATTCACAATTCATCGTTCATCATGTTGACTGAACATTGAAATAAAAGGTGTACCCTTTAAAGCTTCATTAAATTAATCTGCAGCCCTTGAAGCAGAAAGCGACTAAAGCCACCAGGCTGACCTGGCAGTCCAGTGGGTTCAGGGGAGCTGACTGGAGCCGCCGTGCCTCCTTCACGTCTCCACCACGTCAGCAGCGTGGGTCCTGACGCAGGCCTCCCAGTCAATCTACTCGCTCCGAGCAACGCATGGTGTGATCCGCCTCTCACAGCCACCTCGCCGGGTAACCGGGCGCTTAAGCAATTAAACACGTTTCAAGCCTCGACATCGAGGGGTTCTTGCGCCCCCGCAAATCTGCGCCCCCCCCTGCCTGCCTGCCTGCCTGCCTGCCTGGTCATGTGAACACAGCCGTCATTCAGGGGAAGGTCCAACACTAACAACCAAACATTTGTTCTCAGCCGACTCAAATGAGCGCGAGCCTCATTAGCCTGGGCTCGACGTTCTCTCCCGGGGAGCCGAGCCAGATGGGTGCTGCTGACGAAGCGCGGCAGGTAAACAGCACTCCTGAGGAGATGGGGGGGGGGGGGGGCTCTCTGCTGCTGTGTGGACAACCGATTCCACAAATAGATTCCCATGGCGCATTGACTTGGCTTTTCTACACACACACACGCACACACACACAGTCACAGGAGAGGGACGATGAACAGGAGAGACATGAACAGCGGTCTCTTTAGCGTTGAAGGAGGGGGGGGCGTAAAAGAAGATTAATGGGTGATTGGAGGAGGGAACGAAGTAGAGCAAAATAATCCCATGAGTGGAATCTATATGTGGTAATCAGGTCACCTACAACTCTACCATGTGACCAATCACTGTGCATCGGCTGGGGGTTATTGATCAGTGTACACTGCCTGACAAAGGTTTACGGTGTTATCAGACCAGGAGGTGGCAGAAACACACCAACACAAGGCAGCTGGTTTAACTTGGGAGATCTCAACTTTTAGCTTTGCATCAAATACATATTCAAAGTGCTTAAAAATATTCCATGCAAGCAACTATATTCACAATCCATTATGTTGCAGAAGAAGCGTCTGGAAATGGGAACAGCTGGGTACGTCTTTGTGTGGTGGGATAACCTAAACCCTAGCCCAGTCTAATCCCTGCACAGCTTGACCACCCAAAGGATGTGACGAATGGACAGGCTAAAGATTCTCTATTGGTCCCTCAGCGACAAAGCATGTTCCCGGCCCCGTCTGGCTCAACCTGCACTACGTCATCACTTATTCTCACTTACTTATTCAAACTCCTAAGATCTTTACAGAAATGCAGCATAATTCCTTGTGATGAATACATAAGAAGTCTGTATTCATCTAGTAATGTCTAGAAGTGATTGGTTCTTTCTACTGGTTGTTCAAAGGGAGTTGCGTGCGAGATGCCAAGCAAACCAAACGAGAAGCTCAGAGGCCACATGTGGAGGTGTGCTCTCTCTCTCTCTCTCTCTCTCTCTCTCTCTCTCTCTCTCTCTCTCTCTCTCTCTCTCTCTCTCTCTCTCTCTCTCTCTCTCTCTCTCTCTCTCTCTCTCTCTCTCTCTCTCTCTCTCTCTCTCTCTCTCTCTCTCTCTCTCTCTTCCCACGTTCCCTTGGTGCTGTACTGGTTTCCAGCACTGGCATGAGAAAAGAACAAGGGAAGTTGGAGCCAAGGCACTTGTTACATTTCAAAAGCCAGAACATCTTATTCCTGCTCCCCATCCACAGTTCCTCACCTCTAATTCCCTGGTCCTTCACGGCCATGGCCCTCTCTGTCCTCCTGGGTTTACATAACAATGCAGCGTATAGCGTGGTGGTGCTGACCTTGTCTTCTTTTCTCTGTTAAACTAAACCATTGTGCGTTGGAGGATGGGAGCCCTTTCAGAACAGAGCCTCTCTCTCCGCCTCTCTTTCTCTTCCAACCACTTCCTCATCTGTCAGGTCATCCTTACCAACGTGCCATTTTGTTTTTTTTGTTTCACCTTCCCATCATTTGTTAATATCCATGATATAAACGCAAAACAAACAAAAAAAAACATTGAACACCCATTGAATTGCAATCACCTACACATTCAAGGAGCTAAACAGCAGAGGGTGGGCAAAAACACAAAAAGAAACCAAAAACCAAAACAAAAATCCCACCGAGGACGTTGATGACATTTGACGGTCGGATTGTCCGTTGGCTTGTCGGCGCGGTGTCTGAGAGACGCACCGTTGGGCCCGCGCGCTGACCGGGCAGCTGCTGACCAGCCAGCGATAGCGGTCGCCGTAGGCACTACAGGAGACGCCCAGGGGCCAGCCCCAGCCGAGGAGGAGGGCAGGGAGGGTGGAAAGGAACAAAAACAGCAGCCATGTCCATGAGGGGAAGCCAAAGCGAGTAAATGGTGGCACTTCCCCCCCCGCCACGTTTGACTCATAAAGCGCACCGAGAGTGAGAAGCCAGCACCGCGCAGAGGTGCTCCAGAAGATAAAAGAAAGAACAGTGACCACAGTGACGCTGTCTCAGGACCGCCCCTCTACTTGAGCTTGACGGGCCACGGGAGGCAGGTGCGGAGTCCCAGCATGGAGGAGAAGATGATGGTGGGCCGGTGCTTCTTGAACCTCAGGCCCTTCTTCACCCGCTGGGTGTTCTCCGTCACGTACAGCTCTCCCTGCTGCGCGGCGCCGGAGATGCGGGACACCACCTCGCCGTGCACCACCACCTCCTGCTCCGAGCGCACAAACACCTGCCTCAGCTCCTCCAGACGCCGCTCCATCTCGTGGATGACGCGCTGCCGCTCCTCCACCTCCAGCAGGCGCCGGCGCGCCGCCTCAAACTCCATGCTGGAGCTGGGGGTGACCAGCTTGGAGGAGGGCGCGGTGGCGGCGGTGGAGGCGGGCTCCGAGCGGGCCAGCAGCGCCCCCGTCACCCGCCGGAAGTCCCCCATGGAGATGGAGCGCCGCGTGGCCGGGGACGCCATGGCCAGCAAGGCGGTGGCCGAGGTGGACGGCGGCAGGGCCAGGGGGAAGAGGGCGGCGTGAGCGGCGGGGAAGGAGGAGGAGGAGGAGGAGGGGGGGGACGAGGAAGAGGCGGAGGGGGCGTCCGGCGGGCGGATGCAAGGGTGGGGGTCGGCGATGCAGGCGGAGGCGGGCGAGGCGTCCTCCTCCATGCCGTCGGAGTCGCCGTCGGAGTCGGCGGCGTGTCCGTGGGGCTCCCCCGCCACGTCCATCGTGGTCTCGCCCTCGTCCTCGTTCATGGCTGCGCTGCTGAGCCGGAGCTTCCTGCCCGTTCTCACTGCTGCTGCTGCTGCTGCTGCTGCTGCTGCTGCTGCTGTCGTCGTGGGTCCTTCTTCAGCTGGCCTGAATCATAGTGGAGAGAGCGACGAGCTTCTGTGAGCAGCAGTGAGAGAGATGCGGTGTGGAAACGGCTCCATTCATTAATAAGAGATCTGAGCCTGCCTTCTGCTCCCTCTGCATCCCCCGCCTCTGTGGTGGGGAGCAGTATGCCGCCTGCTCATTGGCTGCCTGAGTCATGACCATGTCAGCGAGGGGATTGGCCGGGCTACCGCTCTGCGATGCTGATGCTAGCAGGCAGTCATTTGTCCTGATCGACTGGTCATCTGCATGAGACGGCAGCACTGCCGCCGCGTAAAGACAACCCATTTCTCATTGCATTGTGAACGTGAAACAGTGCAATGCAGAGCCACAGCAGCCAAATGAAGGATGAGCAATGGTCCTCTCTGTGTCTCAGCATGTGTGTGTGTGTGTGTGTGTGTGTGTTTACTCCCTCCCCTCCCACCAGCTCGTCTCTCCGTTTCACTGGCCCGGTTGCCCTTGGAAACGCAGTCTTGACATCAGATGGCTAAAGCAAGAGGGGAGGGGCGATGCTCTACTTTATAGTTTTCTCTCCCTCTTTATCACTCCTTTCTGTGCGATAATATCCCGCTTCAATTCGTCTGCCACCATCTCCCTGCATCTCCCTGGAAGACTGAGAGAAATACTGACACATTTCCTGAAGTGTTCCAATGCTAGTCTACTTAACCATCGCTACATATCTATTTACATGGGCAACTTACTCTGGCAAACAACACAACTACAGAGTGTGACTTTATATACATTTTTATATATACAGTACATATTTTTTTTATTTAAGTGTGCAATTCTTCAACCATTTGCAAGCCAGCAACTGCATTTAAAAAACAACAACAACTTTAAATCAGTTAATCAAAACCATGTTTGATTAACTGAAGTCAGAAAATAAACGTCGTCTTCATCTCAAGGATGCAAGCGTCACCGAGGCATGTTTGACATGTGATGCGCCACTGTGACCACTGTGATCTCACAAACGCAGCACTAGGCGCGCGCGTGTGTGTGTGTGTGTGTGTGGTGCGTATGTGTGTGTGTGTGTGTGTATGTGTGTGTGTGTGTGTGTGTGTGTGTGTGTGTGTGTGTGTGCATGTGTGCGTGTGTGCGTGTATGTGTGTGTGTGGTGTGTATGTGTGTGCGTGTGTGCGTGTGTGTATGTGTGTGCGTGTGTATGTGTATGTGTGTGTGTGTGTGTGTGTGTGTGTGTGTGTGTGTGTGTGTGTGCGTGTGTGTATGTGTGTGCGTGTGTGCGTGTGTGTGTGTATGTGTATGTGTGTGTGTGTGTGTGCGTGCGTGTGTGCGTGCGTGCGTGTGTGTGTGTGTACACAGGCCTGACGTGTTGTTTTCCCGTGAGCGGTGAGGTGAACAACACCCGGCTGAGCTGAGAGCTCCTCCTGGCGCCCGGTGAACAACGGCGTGCTCTCCGCGGGCCTCGTCACTCACAGGAGGAGGAGGAGGAGGAGGAGGAGGAGGAGGAGGAGGAGGAGGAGGAGTTGACTCCTGGACGTGCACGCCGCACGCAACCAATAAAACGTGCTATCGTGGGACCTGTGCGGTAACAGAAAGGCGCTAAACCTGGCGGAGGTACGACGGCGACACATCTCACAGACAACGGGCCACGCGCTCACAGAGCCTGCGTGCGCTGCAGAGGTTTTTCACACACGTGTAGTCAGGGCGCAGCAGCAGATGGTAAGTCAGAGTGGAATTCACTGAGTGTGAGCTAATAACACAACCACTGACAGGGGAACATAGGCTGAATTAGTTTTAATGAGCTCGGGATATAATAACAGTCATAGTAACAATCTGAATGTGTTAATGTTCATTTGAACACCAAGGAAAAAGAGGTTGGTTTAATTAAGCTTGTTTATGATCAACATTACAGTTTTGATTACAAGTATTCTAATCGTTCCATGTGAATATTATGTTATATTTAATTGTCCCACACACTTAAGCTACAGTCTTGGCAGCCATTGGCTGAAGAGCACACACATAGTCGTTAATAACTTGCATACTTGACTGTTTCCACAATAATAATCATGTCACCCAGTCCCTTGCCTTTACCTGAATGTATTAAGAATGGCAAAACCACTCACGGTTCTCAGCAAACGCACCTCATGTGTTTGTGATAATCACACTGCAGTGCAGACTCAGAGACTCAGAGGGAAGCTCTGAACGTGGGTTATAAAAAACACTTCAAACGAGAAGCTTTGTTGAGGCCTTTATCTAGGAAAACCACTGACAGTTGTGGATTTGCATCGAGTTAAAACTTGAGAGAATAACAAGATAAGAGAGGAGAGTGGGGGGGGGGGGGGGGGGGGGGGGGGGGGGGGTGGATCAGGAGATGCTGTTTACCTGTAGGAAGATGTGTTGAACCTTCATCTGTAATCTTCTGTTCCCACATGACAGACCTCCGCTCCTGTGTGGAGATCAGAATAACAACAGACTGTAATGATGATCACACCATCTGGGGTAGAAGGCTGTTCCGATGGGCACATTCATGTGAAACTACACATACAATAAAGCTGCCTTGCAAACATAAATGGTTAACCCGCAAGTACATTTGCATAGTAAGTGAACTTCCACGACGTATGTAGTTTAGAATAAGATATTAGGCTTCTACAAAAACGTTATTTAATTAGGAAGAATGGGGCTAGATTCCCAATTCTGGAGGAATCTGTTGGTTACACAACATCTGTGTTTCAAAACCTTTAAAAAAAGCTAATGTTGTAACATAACCTTCCTTCAGAGTATTGTTCAATTGACGAAGGCAAATGTTCAAAATGTTAACAAAAGATATTGGTCCACATACACTGTAGGAATGTGATGCACCTTACATAACTCTGTAAGATACATTACGGCATTTAGTTACTGTTACTGTAACCCGTTCATCCCATCTCATATCAAATCTCATTCCAGCCTCTTTCCCATCCACTCCTTTTCAGGCCGTGACAATCTCTCATAGTGCACCCTCTGCTCCGGATTACTTTAATCCGTGTATGTGTGCAGATTCCCAACAGAGACTGTGAGTGTCCACTAAAGTTACTGTGTTCTGAGACGCAAATTGCCGTTCGCCGGCGGCCAGTGACGTCAGAGCCCGTCTGGCGCAGCTCCTCCAGATCCGACGGTCGAGTGAAAGCAAAGACGCGCGGATGATGATGATAAGATAGCGAACACGGCCATGGGAAGGAGGTATGACCGCTGCTGCTCACGTCAGTATGAAGACTTGTCACGAACAAACGTGAACACATGACGGAGCACGGTGCATGAAGGATGCTGCAGTGAGCCTGGTGGAAGGTGCCCTGTACTGCATTACCGTGGCACGGTCACGACTGCGAATCCGGAAATTGTGACAATAAATGATTTAAAGGGAAGAAACAAGGCAGCAGCGAGGCGCTAGGGGCCTGGAGCCAGAAAAGCTTCAACATGACACGAACCCAACAGATAACATGATTGCTGCGCTTGAAAAGTCAATGATGAAATCTGTTGAAATAGGCCTTCAAAACGCCACTGCTGACATGTCAGGGACGGGGAGACAAATAATCTATTCACCTTATTTACCCAAAGGAACTGCGTTTTTTTAAATATATATTTAACTTATTATTAACTGTAAAAAGAGTCTTGCTCTTGTTGAAAGGAAGACGTCATAGTCTGATTTACAGCTTATAGAAGGGGTTTTGCAGTCTTGCAATATTAAGTTATTACACAAGGCCGTTTGTGTTTGAGACCACGTAGGGAACATCCCAAAGATCATGGCAGTGGACTACTAACATTAATAATTCAGCCTTCAAATGTAACATTCTGGATTTTTTTTGGGCCACTATCTTCTGCTAATGTGGGGTCCAATGGACTCATGCAGACAACTACCGGAAGACGGACCAGCACTGAGCCAGAACTGCAGCCGTAATCCGCGAAAATGGGGTGCAATGTGGTTTATTTGGGAGAATATTGCCCGTCAATGTACGTGCGCTAAAGGGTTTTGACAGACAAGCTGTATTGTATCATTACATTGGATTACAAGGATGGATCATGATCGGTTTGTTATTGTGTCCAATTAAGTCTCGCTTTTCTGACTTAAGAAAATGATGGATGGATCCAGTTATCAGCGATAACTGAAGAGAGCCTTGCTTTTGGGTTGTGACTGGCTACCGAAAGTGTAGTTAAGGCTGTGATCGGATAATACGTTTAGCTAAAATAGCTTCCTAACTGATTGACCCAGAGGGACTTTCCATGATAAGAGCCGCTAGGGTTGCCAACCGTACCGGATTGTGCAGGAGCAGGACGTCCCGTATTTTGGGTGACTTGTGATTTTGTTTGATTTGTCCCGTCCGGGACAGCACCAGTCCCGGATTTCAATCACAGCCTCGTCAAGTCGTCAATGGCCAATAGTATACTGTAAGCCAAAGGTTATAGAGCGGAGCTTTGCTGTAAACGCACCAAAACTAACTAAAGTTGCTCTGGACACACGGTGGTGATGGTGACGGTGGAGCGGACGGCCGCTGTTCAATGAGCTGTCAGGACGTGCGTGCGTGCGTGCGTGCGTGCGCGCACACCTGGAACAACGTGTCCTTCATTTGGGGTTGAGGATGTTGGCAACCCTAGCTTCACTAGGGTTCACTTATCCTCTTTTGTATACAGCTTACTCTGGACCATATTTTAAAGTATATCATCATACTGGCGTCCGGCATTGCGGCAGAGAGGCTTTTAGCTTTTAGCAGTCCATCTTCAGAACATTGTAGTTTCTCCAGGCGGAGCCCCGTCCGTAACACCCCGCGTCACACCATGACGCAGTCTAGTGGAAGTGTGGTCCGATTCTCACTGCGGAAGACTTCTCCTTGTGGATTCTGCTTCACATCCTCCCTTGACCTCATGACGTTTTCCGTCAAGGTTAGGGAAGGACATAGCCTACTGTATGACGTAATATGACGTATCTGACCACAGCCACCGTGTCATCTTAAATATTTGAGTGAAAGACTTGAGATTGTAATGACAATGAATTATCCAACACAACAATGAGGTTTCAGTGCGAGACTTGGTTACACAATAAGAAACGGCATGTTGAAAACCCCCAAAACCAAAGACTAAATGTCACTATCAATGGTCAATTTGACTCGGGGTGTTGTAGCTGATTAAAACATGACGATTGTCAACATTTGACACATCGGTTTTGGATGCTATGGATGACATTGAGGCCTGTGACTGCACAGCAGCACAACTTCTCTTGGTGCATTCATTGTGTGCTCGCTCTCCCTCTCCAGCCTGTTGACCTTCATCTTGGCTCTACAACATGAGACACGTCAGACACGTCACCTTAAAAAAAAAACATCTTCAAATTTTAGGGTCAAACAAGTGACATAGATAGATCTCCCTAGCCCGGTAGGCTGTGGGTCCAGCAAAGGGTTCAGCACAAACCACGGGTTCATACATAGGTTCGACCAGACATAAGGGGAGCAAACATAAACCAGAGTTCATAGACGGTCACAGATAGGCCTATATGTAAATTGTGTGTTCATAGAGGGGTCGCTCATTTGTAAACGGATAATTAAGGTAGTCAACAAAGGCACAAATTACCTGACATATAAATGCTGTGTAACTATGAAGATAACAGGAGGATTCCGCAACAGGGAAAACTATGCACAGTGCATCCAAAGTACATTGAAAAGAGAGACCTTCTGGACAACACAATGCATTTTAACGACAGAAGGGCCTAATGCAGGCGTAGGAGGGAGGGAGCGTGTCCTTCTGCTCACTTCACTCCAACTTTACGAGCAGGCGAGGAACGAAACGCATTAGCATAACCGGCAGCTGATGCTTTTTCAAGCTGTATGTCAAACAGGATAATGAGTGCAATTATAACAACACCCTGGGGGCACTGATGGTAGCCGTTACTTACCGTCTTACAATCGTGGACGCAACGTGCAGATCTTTTTTTTATTTTTATTGTTCATTGGTTGAAGTTCTTAAACCATGTTTGCTGTAGAAAAATAAATCGATTGCCTTCTACTGGCTACAAATGGTACTGCACAATCAGGTCAGGTGAATCAGTCATTTGTAGGAGGGCGACATTTAAGGTCAGATTACAGCTCAGCCAATATATCAGCAACATAAAGTAATAGATATGATTATATAAGTATATAAGGGAAACAAACAATACATTTTGTCATAGCAACAGCATTTTTATTTCAGTATTTGTAAGATATAAAAATCTTCATCTTTATGATACAATAACGTTTTTTTTCCCCATTGGTATGCACTGCAAATAAAAGTGGGAAAGTTTTGCGACCATCGAGAATGACACAATTCTGATCCGTGTTGGACTGAGGCAACTGGTAAATCATTTAGGTAGGGCCGACGGCTGGTTCCTCACGGAGATGGGACGGTCTCCTGGGCCCATGGCCCTGATGCGGTTCTCATGTAAAGACATTCTGCCCCACCAGCGGGTCTAGGCACAGAGCGTCAAGCAAGGACCCATCCCATGAAGCTACTTACAAATGAGACGCATCAGGCATTTCAAGAAACATTCATTTTTGTTTTCTTTTTTTTACCTCAAATGTTTCCAATAATGGTCATAAACAAGCAATCTAACAACTGGTAACCTAAGAAACAAAGAATCAACAGAATCACAGATCATGAGATCAGTAGATATGCCAACAGAGGGACGTCATTGCAGACGTTTCCACGGTGAATAGTTGAATGAGGAGCAACTCAAGCAACTGTCAAGTGACCCAGGAGGGACCCAGGAGGCGCCGGAAGGCCCGCTTTAGTTTGGACAACAGTATAGAACAGCCAGTTTGTGGACACGAACAGAGCTCAGTGACAGTTGACTTTCCTGCAATGTGCACGGCGTCGCTCACCATTTAATTCACAACGTTTTCGTTGAGCGAGAGAGGGAAAAAAAAAAACTAAAAACAATTCAACAACAAAAGCCGCAAAACACAGGGACCAGCACTCAGTACGCACAGCCTGGGAAACAGGGAGGAACGGCTCAAAGTGACCCCACACGACAGGACAACAGAACATGCCACAACGTCCCGAGACAAGATTCTTTCACAGAATTTGCCATAAATTTTCCTTTTTTTGTATCCAAGTAATAATAATAATAAAAAAAAAAACATAACAGACGTGTAATCTCAAAAAACGGATTTTGCAGCAGGTTGACCAATCAGATCAAAGGACATGGAGGAAGAGGAAGCCACATTACATCATCACTGCACTGGACCATGCACACGACCCTGCAGCAAACCCACAAGACTATGCACACACACACACACACACGCACACACGCACACATTCTCTGTCACACAAAGTACTAGCACTGATCAACGAAAACCGAAACATCAGCATTCAACTTTTTTTTTTGTTTTGTTTCCTGAATCACCACATTCCAGCTGTTCCACAAAAAACCAAATAGGCACCATTCATGGCAGAAAAGTTTTTTTTTCTTCAATCATCACTGATATCTTTTTTTCTTCCACAGCACATTGAACAGCAGTGGGGGCGGACAGGCTGTGGGCGGGGGCAGCAGCAGCAGCCCCGCCCACATCCACGTGGTGTAGATAAAGCTCATGTTGGTCAGAGGGGAGGACGCAGCGGAGGGGCCAGGCGTGCAGCAGGCTGAACCACAATCAAGAGGAGCTACGCCAAGGAGCAAGAACACTTCCAGTGTCAAGAGTGAAAACAATAACAGTAATAATAATAATAATAATAATAATAATAAGACTAAGTGCTGCTGATCTGTGGCGGGGGTCACATAGACAGTCAGACGCACGCACATGCACCACACACACACGCACGCACGCACACACACACACACACAAACACGCATGCACGCACACACATGCACCCGCGTCCCAAAAACCTGCCCCTCTTTGTTATATTTTCTTTCAGCCGAGGCCCCTGTGGTTGGGGGTGTTTTTTGCCTGTGAGAGGAAGCCAAACAGCAGACGTCCATGAAAGGTTAACAGCAGGGAGGGCGGGGACAAGTTGGGGGGGCGGTGCACTGGACCACAGTCACTGTTTCTTGGCTGGTTAGGCGACGATGACGTTCCCGAAAGACGTCGACTTGATTGGTTAAAGCCAGTGAGAAAGGGGAGTGGCTTGGGGGGGGTAGCGGAGGAGGAGCTTGGGTGTTTGATTTTGGTCACGGGTAAGCCAATGAATGCTGGAGAGTCTCTACAGGGAGGTGGAGGGCAGCTTCTTGACGCGCCTCTGGGCCAGGAAGGAGCTCTCAATGGGCTTCAGCTCCGGAGTGGGCTGGGAGTTCTTGAGGGCCGAGTAGGTGGCGGCCATTGCACCCTGTAGGGAAAAACACATTGTTTTGTTATTGGATGACACATAAAAATACATACATACAAAGATAGCTTTAGATTGATCTTAACACCCCAACCTTGCACATCCAATTAAGCCACTTAAATTATCTTGTGCGCATCAATAATGTACACAAGAAGCCACCTGATGGCATCAATGACATATGATGACTGTGACCATCCTGAGTCTACTGAGTGACGGTACCTTGACCAGCTTGAGGTCCTGGTGGGGGAGCTGGCTGTTTGGCAGCTGGTCCCTCTGGACGATCCAGGGGTGTTTCAGGACCTGCTTGGCTGTTAGTCTCTGGTGGGGGTCCACGTGCAGCATCTTGGACACCAGGTCCTACACAAATAATACGACACAGAAATGGAAAGCACAAAATAATCCACGTTAAAACTGAAAGCACAACTGAATAGAAATTAGGTTTGTAATGTGCAAATCAGAACACGCTGTTCAGTCAGAGTGTGTATGTCAATCTGAAAGGCTTGGTTCAGTTAAACCTGTGCATGGGCTTCAACATAGCCTAACATCGGCAGACCAATTTGATAACCCCTACTAGCCTCTGTTAATTTTCAAACATTTTAAAAATGCATGAAAATCAGAGCAACGAAACCTTTGTCATATCAACAGCAGCCATCTTGGTCATTTTTGAAAATGCTTCAACTCACACTTCTCTGTATAGCCATCGTATTAAACCCGCCCCTTATTAGATAAACGGCAGATTGGTCGACCCTGCCTGAAGGGGAGGGGTCCGGACACATGCCACCTATCGTCTTGTTCCCAGGCTGGACCAGACCCGCAGGCTAGACCAGACCCCTTAAACCTACGTTTCGCATGTTCTCCCATTAGCAGCCTCTAGTGGGGCGAATTGTAGCTAAAGTTATAGCCGTATCATTTTCAACTGTGTAACATTTGACCAAGGTGGGATGGTTATCACGGTTTTAGATTTCGCTATATAAAAACAATTTCTAGAGGAAAAATCCTCTGGATGGACTGACGGATGGAGGTATGTGTTTTACTCTTGGGAAACATGCAGATACGTCTAAGGCGGTTAAACGGCTGCAGTGGAAAAGGTAAAGGCTGAACATGAACATCAGTGGGGGTGTGTGTCCCAGTAAAACGGCTGCAGTGGAAAAGGTACAGACTGAACATGAACATCAGTCGGTGTGTGTCCCAGTAAAACGACTGCAGTGGAAAAGGTACAGACTGAACATGAACATCAGTGGGTGTGCGTCCCAGTAAAACGGCTGCAGTAAGAAAAGGTACAGGCTGAACATGAACATCGGTCAGTGTGTGTGTCAGGCGGGGAGGGTCCGGGCGGCCCACCTTGGCGACGCTGGACACGGCGTCCCAGTTCCCTCCGCTCAGGCTGAAGTGGCCGCTGCCTATCCTGCTCAGGATCTCGTTGGGCGTGTCCTCCGGGCCGTTGGCGAACGGCGTGAAGCTGTGGGCGGGAACAGCAGAGAGACGCCGTGTGAATGAGCCGCGAGAAGCGTTTGGCGCCGCGTTGCGCAGAGAGTGTGAGCACAACGAGACGAGGCACGCTGGTGCTAGAGAGACAGACAGAGAGTCTGCGGCAGGGCCGGGAGACAGAGTGAGACATGAGCAAAACAGGGAGCATAGTTGACTGACTGACTGGAGAGAGACCGCAGAGGAAGAATAACTGGTGTTTGTGGTCTGTGTGTGTGTGTATTTAGAGAAGAAAATAGAAGAGCTTTGTGTAAGTCTGTGTGAGTCTGTGTGCGTGCGTGTGCGTGTTAGTGTGTGTGTGTGCGTGTTAGTGTGTGTGTGTGCGTGTTAGTGTGTGTGTGTTAGTGTGTGTGTGTGTTAGTGTGTGTGTGTGTGTGTGTGTGTGTCACTCACCCAGCCAGCATGGTGTATAGCAAGACTCCTAGACTCCAGATGTCGCAGCCTTCATCGTAGCCCTGTCGCTTCAACACCTGCAGTACAGGGAGGGAATACACTTCAATACAACGATGACCTGAAACACCAACACAGCCTTTGCAGTAGGGCATACTGTGACCCCCACCAAACATCATTATAGCCCAAAGGGTTTGATGTTAACAATATCAAGCTTTTAATTGTATTTAATATTTTGCACAGCATAACGGCCTTTAATCACTGCCTTTGTTACATTGCATTAGTATTGGACTGCAGTGCTGTGCCGGTCTGAGATTGGCTGGTCAAGACCCACTTGTTCAGAGTTCACCTGAACTCTGCATAACATCCATCCTCTTAAAAACAACAACAAAAACACCCCTCATGCTCTTATTTGTTGTACATCTTGGCGCTTTAATCGCTCTTTGTAACTTGGCACTTAGTCAGAGATGGTGTATACTAGCAATGGTTAACCTAGCAATTGAAATGCTTAAAGCTTGTTATGGTGACTTTCTTACTGTATTAGCAGCAATTAAATGTTTCACCTTCTTCTGACAAATGTACTTTTTGTAAGTCGCTTGGGATAAAAGCGTCTGCTAAATGCCATAAGTGTAAATGTAAAATGTAAATTGGTCTGTATTAGTAACACCTTGAATAGCTGCAGTGCTTCACAAAAAAAAAAAACCCAACCAATCGCAAAGCTCCTCATGGCGAGGCAATGGCTGCTCACCTCCGGCGCTACAAAGTTAGCGGTGTAGCACGGGGTCATCAGCAAGCCGTTGTTAGCGCGTAGCTGCTTAGCAAAGCCAAAGTCACAGATCCTGATGGAATCGGGGTTCCCCGACTCGTCAACGTACAGAATGTTACTGGGCTTCAAGTCTCTGTGCACCACCTGGGAAGAGAGTGAGAGACAGAGACAGAGACAGAGACAGAGAGAGAGAGAGAGAGAGAGAGAGAGAGAGAGAGAGAGAGAGAGAGAGAGAGAGAGAGAGAGATACAATTAGACAAACAGAATCATTTGGAATTGCAGTGACACACCAACACAAGCCAGTGCTGATCTATTCAGCGATTCATTATGACGCCCTCCAGATGGTTTGTGTTCATGGGAAATGAACGCTTTGGCCCAGTTTCCAAAAATATGAACTCACAGGGACTAGTGATGTCAGCGTTGTGTGAGACGCGGCAGTTGTGTACAATAACTTGTCAGTGGTTGTGTACAACACATTTCTCACCAACACAGCAATTAAAAGGCATGTGTGAGCGAATGAGTGGCTTTTGATGAATGCGAGGTGTTCAGTGTGACAGACTTTCATACACTAAAGTCCTGTGATGACGTAGTATTGTGTGAAGACCAAATACAGGCTGAAACAGCCTGCATTTCACAAAATGGAAGGCTATAACCACTTACTATAGTCTTTTAAGGGATACTTTTAGGTAAAGGGACTTGGGGTGAATACATATACACAGGTAATTTTATATGTATTCAAGATGTAGCCAAGACTTCATCATCTCCCTGACAAATTACTTCTACAGTTAGGCTGATCAGGAGATTGACCCCATAGCCCTTTGGCTAAATTCCTACTTTACCTTGTCCCCAAAACTACAACTCCCAAAATAATTCCAACTCCCCAAAAATTCCACCTGCCCGGGGACTACAACTCCCCCAGGACTACAAGTCCCACACACGTCTCCTCACCCCCTGTGAGTGCAGGTACTCCACGGTCTTGGTGATGGTGTGCAGCACTGCACTGGCCTCCCGCTCGGAGAAGGACTTCTGCTTGAGGATCCGGTCCAGCAGCTCTCCCCCGCGCATCAGCTCTGTCACCAGGTACACCTGCTTCCCGGTGTCGTACACCTGGAACACAGACAGCTACGTCAACACACACTAATCCACCCTGTAGCAACATCTCATGCTGCGGGCGTGTGTGTGTGTGTGTGTGTGTGTGAGAGGGAACGAGACAGAGAGAGAGTGTGTGTGTGTATGTATGCATGCATGTACTCACATAATTTAGAGTGATGTTGGGATGCAGAGTGTGTGTATGTATGCATGTACTCACATCCTTTAGAGTGATGATGTTGGGATGCAGAGTGTGTTTGTATGCATGTACTCACATCCTTTAGAGTGATTATGTTGGGATGCAGAGAGTGTGTGTATGTATGCATGTACTCACATCCTTTAGAGTGATGATGTTGGGATGCAGAGAGTGTGTGTATGTATGCATGTACTCACATCCTTTAGAGTGATGATGTTGGGATGCAGAGAGTGTGTGTATGTATGCATGTACTCACATCCTTTAGAGTGATGATGTTGGGATGCTGGCCGTACCGCAGCAGGATCTCAATCTCCTCAGAGGGGTCTGTACTGGTCTTGTCAATCATCTGTCAATCACATCACAACAACCAATCAGAAACTACTGGCCAGGGATTCAGGCATCTATTTAACTTATGACATTTCATAAAGTGATACAAGATATTGTTCCCATGACGTTCAATATTCCCTCCTCTTTTGTTCTTAATCTCAGTAGTTTATTGAGAGACGAGTTATCTCAGATTAGTCTTGTTTACACAGTGGACAATGTTTTTTACACATATTTCCCCAAGTACCATACGATTTCCTTGATATTACGAAACAATACGTTATATCTATACCAGCACTTCAATAGTGTGAAATATTGTCCAATGTCCAGACTTTAGAACAAGACTAATCTGAAATAAATCTGTCCTGTTTCAACGATCCATTTTGTTTTGCAACAGAATATCATCCAACTGAAATCCCAGATGCGCGCTTCTATCTAAACCTTCATTACCATTTTTAATTAGGCTTATAGAGTTATAGGAATGATGAACAATAACTCTAGCCACACTCTTCATGCATGGTGATGGGTCCCGTACACAAGAGCATTTGTGTATGGAAGAACATTTGATTGTGTTTTTATTCAGAGCACTGGAGAACAAGCTCTGGGGGCTGAGACAACAACAACGATAAACACATTATACTTATGATCATAAATAAACACTGCACACAAATAAAAAAGTTACAAAAGAACAGACATTTTTAGCGTAGGCTTGGATGTTGGTTCCTTCCTTTTCCCCCAGAGAAACGGGCCAGGGTCAAAATATAATGTGACCCACCCCAGGCTGTTACACAACGAGTCGGGAAGGTCTCAAGAAGTGAAATCACTGCCCTCGCAAATATTACCAATTGAAAGCGCCGTGTGCGTGTAGAAAAGTCTGGCTCTCTAAAGGCCGACGTCAGACACAGCCGTCAGGGTCCCGGTGTCCTGTGGGTGTGAATGAGTCTCACCTTGACGGCGTACTCTGTGTTGGTGGCCTTGTGCACGCAGCGCTTGCACACGGAGAAGGAGCCCATGCCGATGTCCTCCTTCAGCAAGTAGCCGTCGCTGAACAACAGGTTCTTCCCATGCAGCTGCTGCAGAGGGGTGAGACAGTCGGGGGGGGGGGGGGGGACGGTGAGGAGAGAGAGACAAAGGGGGAGAGTGAGAGAGGTGCAGAGGGAAGATGCATAAAGAGAAGAAGACACACAGAAACGGACAGAGACAGACAGACAGCGGTAGAATGAGTTAGTGTGCATCAGGCCCAGGATGTAATCCTGTCTTCTACACAGCTATGAAAACTGATTGATATTCTCTAGCTGGTGTACACTGTGTTCGAGCTAGGCGTGACACAGGATTGTCAGAGATATTAGTAATGTTGATATCTTCTCCCACACATTAAGCCACTTTGTTCAGCCTCCTGCCTTTCATTCCTCCCTGCTTTACGAGAATATGCGGGTATCCATTCAAAACGATTGGGTTAGTTCAGTAAACAGCACCCTCTAGTGGTCAACAGTAGTCCAAATAATGCAACAGAGTATAATCCATGTTTTTTGGTCGTCGTTTTTAATTGAAAAATAATTAAATAGATTAAAGTCTTTGAAATAGATGTTTATATTTAAACCAGGCTTAATAACATAAATCAAATTCTACCATGTACAAGTAGCCCCTCATCATTGACATCGTAGCGACCCCCCTGGTTGTTACTATAGTCGTGTGAGCCTGACAGCTAACCTGGACCACCGGGTGAGGTGTGGGCTGGACGGCCTCATCCGACCCCTCCTCCTCCAGCATCGCCGAGGCAACGAAGCTGAAGCCCCTGAAGAGCTGGTGGGCTCCGGCACTGGGGGGCACGCCGGGGGAGTCTGTCACCAGGAGACAACAGCAGCACGTCAACAACCACAACAACAGCATGTCAACAGCCACAACAACAACAACAACAAGTGTGCCTGTGTTGTCAACAACAACACAGGCATTTGATAATTCCAGTTCACTTCGCTAGTCATAAATACACATTTTGGGAGAATACACCACTGGGAGATGATTAAACATAGAGTCTGGTATCAACTGACGCAGATCAGTCTGATCAGTCCGACCTTAACTACACTATCCACACACCCTCAGGGATGTGCTCAGCCCTGAGAGCTGACCCTGGTTGCATGGTCATCAGATAGCAAGACGAGCCGCTTTGATGTGTCTGGCCTGATTGTATCTTCAGGGATTGCAAGTTCTTAGTTTTTCCCTCATTAAAAAGCGGAATATTCAGCTAGCCCATTTACTGACTTGCCATGTAACAATCTTTCATCATCAAGTCTCGTAAAGACGTCAATTCTGTCTAAGATCACCACTATATGACACATTTTGACAATTTCCATCACTATACATTTGACACACAACAAATATACACATACATCACAAACATTAAGGTCTAACAGTAATTTAACCAAACATAATTAAGCACTAAATAGTTCTGTCTGATGTGTGTCTGTGTGTGTTGGCCCGCGACTGTTTCGAATGGAGAGAAACATCAGGTGTGTGTGGTGGTGGTGATCCCATAGATCAGCCACATATTGACTGAAGAATCAGTTTCAAATTGACAATTAACCTCAGAAAAACCCAAATGAGGTATAACTCCCTGTCGGCAGAATAGCAGCGTTGATCTCACAACGTAAGAGGAGACGGGAGAGACAGAACCACAGAGTGTCAGAGCTGTGAGCAGACTCCAGAACCACAGAGTGTGAGAGCTGTGAGGAGACTCCAGAACCACAGAGTGTGAGAGCTGTGAGGAGACTCCAGAACCACAGAGTGTGAGAGCTGTGAGGAGACTCCAGAACCACAGAATGTCAGAGCTGTGAGGAGACTCCAGAACCACAGAGTGTCAGAGCTGTGAGGAGACTCCAGAACCACAGAGTGTCAGAGCTGTGAGGAGACTCAAGAACCACAGAGTGTCAGAGCTGTGAGCAGACTCCAGAACCACAGAGTGTGAGAGCTGTGAGGAGACTCCAGAACCACAGAGTGTGAGAGCTGTGAGGAGACTCCAGAACCACAGAGTGTCAGAGCTGTGAGGAGACTCCAGAACCACAGAGTGTCAGAGCTGTGAGGAGACTCCAGAACCACAGAGTGTGAGAGCTGTGAGGAGACTCAAGAACCACAGAGTGTCAGAGCTGTGAGGAGCCTCCAGAACCACAGAGTGTCAGAGCTGTGAGGAGACTCCAGAACCACAGAGTGTCAGAGCTGTGAGGAGACTCCAGAACCACAGAGTGTCAGAGCTGTGATGAGACTCCAGAACCACAGAGTGTGAGAGCTGTGAGGAGACTCCAGCCCTCACACCGACACCCGGCAGACAGACAGGTGCATCCTCCCGTCTGCCCCTCAGTGCAGTGTGACGGCCTCGGAGGGCCGGTCCCACGCCTCTGCTGGCCGTGGTTCCGCTGTGTGTCAGGAAGTGGATGGGCGGGTCCTGATCAGAGACGCATCACAGCCCAGCAGGGGTGGGAGGATGTACAATCACACCCGCAAGATCCTCGCACTTGTCTTCCTCTGCCGACCGACATCACACACCCACACCCACACACACACACACACACGCCTACATGCATACCTGCTTATTTCATTAACTTCCTTAAATCCCTCAGCCTTACACAGGGTTTGAGGCAGGGGTACAGACTGTGCGTGGTTGCCCTCTTTCGTCACACAAACGTTGGAGCCAGGTTGTGACAGGGGTCACAGGTCACAGACGGACCACATGGGTGGAGTTTCACTGCTGACCTTTGGGGGTGCGCGAGGTGAACTCCGAGTCAAAGTAGAAGGTGTCGTCGGGGCGAGCCACGGCGGGTTTGAAGGGAGGCTTGATCTCTCTCCGGAAGAGCTTCTGAAACACAGGAGGAGACGGGGACCTGGCTAGGGCAGGGAATAGACTTCACAGAGAGGCTGGGGTTCTGAAGTGCGTGTGCACTATTCTGCTCAGTATCTGATACGGAATGTGCTCGGGTCCAAAAATATCGGTTGAAGGCGAATAAAATAAGTCACTCTATTCGTATATGCATATACACTGTGTAAATGTTGTGATCCCCTACAACAGAATTTTTTTTTTTTTAAGACTATTCTAGGCTGACTCTTTTCTCCATCAGATGCTCACATTCCAGTCTATGGTGGAGAAGAAGCAGTGCCTCTTGATCTCTTCTGCACCATCGGCTCCAGATCCTGGAAACAACAAGATGAGTATGTATGAAAACGTATCGCTGCACCTAGAAATAAAGCACCAGGCGCTCGTTAGGGAGACTGGGAATGTGTGAACGTCGGGCCGCTGGTACCGACCTAGTCGGTTGGCCGGGTTCCTCTTGAAAAGCGCCCTGAGGAGGGACTGGGCTTCTGCACTCAGGAACTGCGGCATTCCCAGGCGAGCCCTGCAGGGGGGAGACGCAGCACACAAAAGCTTAGCGCAAACCCCCCCCAGGAACAGACCTACGAGTGAGGACACGGAGCTGGAGAACATCTACGTGAATGACCACCACCACCACCACCACCACCACCACACCCCCCCTGAGCAGCCGAGGAGCCTCACTTCAGAATCAGGTTCATGGTCTCTTTACGGTCCTTCCCCTGGAACGGCAGCGCTCCTGTCAACATCTCAAACTGGAGGAGGGCACAACAGAAGGCAAACATAAGTAAACCAATGGACCTGTTCTACTAATTCTACGTTCTACTGTTCTACTACTAGCAAAAACACTACTTCTTGAATCTGGATACTGTATACAACAATGAATAGCAGTAATTAGTACTACTACTACTTACTAGTACTTAAGTAGTACTACTACTTACTACTACTGGCTAATACTATTACTGCAAATACTACGAATATGAAGGCTCATCACCATGAGGACTCCGAACGACCACCAGTCAGCACTTTGGATGTGTCCCTGTCGGTTGACCACCTCCGGGGCCATGTACTCCACGGTGCCGCAGAAGGAGTAGGCCTTCTCATGGTCGATGGCTTCTTTACACAGGCCAAAGTCTGGAACACACACAGCCTTTCTTTGAGACAGACATATCTATCAGACAGAGTATCACCATTTCCTATTAAGGGCTGTGTTTCATCCTTTGACGCCTTTCGGTTGCAAGTGTTTGTGTTGAATGAAGGCAGTTCTCAACACTGTAGTGCTGTACACCACTGTTTATCAACAGCACTAGTGTACAGAAGTCAGAGCTGATGCTGGAGCACCATCGTGGCACTAGCTCAGTGGATAGAGCGGGTGGACAGAGCGGGTCGTCCACTAACTGGAGGGTCAGCGGTTCAATCCCCTTGATCCTCCACGTCCACATGTCGAACCCCACAAATGTACTGATTGTAAGTCGCTTTGGACAAAAAAAGTCTGCTAAATGCCCCCTTTACCGTCGCTTCTCATCATGTTTTAGGTCACCTTTGATTCAAACTCCTCCGTTGGTAGACAAAGGGCAGAGAATGTGAAAATAAAATAACGCTGTAATTATTAACACAAACAAGCTTTTGTACGGAGATACCCGAAGCACACAAGATGAAACCACTTCTCCCCGCAGTGAAGGTCAACACAGTAGAGACGGTGGCAGAAGATGACGAGAGAGAGAGAGAGAGAGAGAGAGAGAGAGAGAGAGAGAGAGAGAGAGAGAGAGAGAGAGAGAGAGAGAGAGAGAGAGAGAGAGAGAGAGAGAGAGAGAGAGAGAGAGAGAGAGAGAGAGAGAGAGAGAGAGAGAGAGAGAGAGAGAGAGACTCACCAGTGAGTTTGATGTGTCCCTCTTCATCCAGGAGAATGCTGAAAGTCGTAAGAAGCGTATCATGTCAACACATAATATGGCAATTTTACAAGCCAAAGAATTTCTCAGTAAATGAGTCAATAAATAACACAAAGAACAAAGCACAAAGAACACAATATCATACAACAGAAAAATAAGAAACATAAATCAAGGTGAGGAGATAGGTCACATAGTGCATGGATGTGTGTAAGTGTGTGGGTGCGTGCGTTTGCGTGTGCGTGTGCGTGCGCGTGCTCTCACTTCTCTGGTTTGAGGTCTCTGTAGATGATGCCCAGGCCGTGCAGGTGGTCCAGGCCCAGGGCCAGCTCTGCCAGGTAGAACTTCACGTCCTCCTCTGTGAACATCACCTGGGGAGAGAGAGAGAGCGGCGCGAGAGAGAGAGAGAGACAATCAGCGGAACAACACCGGAGCGTTCGTTTGTCAACCATCACGGCGATAAAACACGCAGAGGTGTGTAACCATGGAAACGTAGTACCTCTTTTGACAGCCGGGTGAAGAGATCGCCTCCCCTGAGGAAGTCCAGGATGAGGTATAACTTCCCTTCTGTCTGGAACGCTGCATCACACACACACACACACACACATTAGAAGCGATCAATACCCAGCAGTGGTGGTAATCTGTACATCATCAGGGTAACTGTGCTGATCAACAGCCCATGGGGAAGGTCTTCTACCATAGTGTAGCTTGACTACAAACGGGTGGTTCACGTCTGCTAGGATGTTCCTCTCCATCTTGGTCCTCACGCGGTCCCTCACTGTGGGAGGCGACAAAGTGGCATGTGAGAGCGTCTGTGTGTGTGTGTGTGTGTGTGTGTGATTCCTGTCATACATGTTGTGCAGAGCACGGACGGCAAGCCCATTGAGTTCAATTTACAACCCGTCCACTCGTGTGCCGTTCACAGCATCGGTGGCGAGAAACACCTTGCAACCGTGTTGTAGTAGTGACAGATCACGAGGATGATGTTGCCACCCAGTGTTAAAAACTGTTTGAATTTAGACAATGAGTTCCAATGAAGCGGTGGTTTGTACTCTGTGAAAAACGAGTGTGTTTGTGTGTGTGTGTGTGTGTGTGTGTGTGATCTGTCTCCACATCAGTGTGCGCTTCATCCTGATCATCAAAGTGCCCGGCCGCAGGGTGAAGCCCCCCGCGGTGGCGAGGGTGGGGGTCCCACCTCTTCCTACCAATCGCCTCATTCGCCGCCCTCTGAGAAGAAGAGAGCGCTACACGCTGGTGTGAAACTGAGCCTGTGGTTGAGAGAGGCTGCATGTGTGTGCGCGTGTGTGTGTGTGCGTGCATGTATGTGTGCATGTGTGTGCGTGCGTGCGTGCGTGCGTGTGCGTGCATGTGTGTCCGGGTGTGCACGCTCCACACCTTTAAGCGTGGCCTTCTTGAGAACCTTCATGGCGTACAGCTGGTTGTGGTCGGGGGGCGTCACCTTCCGTACCAGGAACACCTAAGGAGGGACAGAGCTTAGTGCCTGCTGGGGTTCACCACCTTGCTGACAAGGGGCATCTGTTTTGTGTAGTGTGTGTGTGTGTGTGTGTGTGTGTGTAGGTGTGTAGGTGTGTAGGTGTGTGTGTGTGTGTGTGTGTGTGTGTGTGTGTGTGTGTGTGTGTGTAGGTGTGTGTGTGTGTGTGTGTGTGTGTGTGTAGGTGTGTGTAGGTGTGTGTAGGTGTGTGTAGGTGTGTGTGTGTGTGTAGGTGTGTGTAGGTGTGTGTAGGTGTGTGTGTGTGTGTGTGGTTGGGCTTTCGCAGCAGTTAATGGGAGCGAGGGATAGACTGAACTTGTATGTGTGTATTTATGCTGATGAGTGAGTGAGTGAGTGAGTGAGTGAGTGAGTGAGTGAGCGAGTGAATGGCTACCTTGCCAAAAGATCCCTGTCCAAGGACTTTGAGCAGCTCAAACTGGGAGGCGTCTGCCTTCTCTGAGCCTTCCTTGACCACATGGGTGATGTTGATCTCTTTGATCTCCGTCTCCTCCTAGGAGAGAGGGGGGGGGGGGAGGGGGGGGGAGGGGGGGGAGGGGGGGGAGGGGAGAGAGGGGGGGAGGGGAGACAGGGAGAGGGAGAAAGGATGGAGTATTCAGCAAACAACTAATGAGCTGAGAACTGAGCTCTGCGCGCGCAGTGTAGGATGTTTGCCGCTGCGTCGCTGCACTGCCGTTAGCTCGTAGCTTGTGTAGCGTGAGCGGCCAACACCAGACGGGCCCTTGCAGTTCCTCTGCTAGTCTCCTCCTCCCCCGAACCACACAGCGTCTCACAATAACACAGCACAGCCATCTCATAAGAGCACCCACTGAAATACCGTCATGATGCCGCTGAAAGAGGAACAAGGCTAAAGTCTTGTAAGTAAACTCTTGGGTCTGTGGTAACTGGGTTCCACGGAAAGTGTGAAAGATTAGAAGAAACTTCCCAAAATAACATTCCGAGAGAAATACATCAAGTTGTCCAACCAGTGTGAAAAGCTTTTCGCGTGGTTCCAGAAGAGTCCGAAAATGACCTCCACTATTTCAATTTCCTCGCAAAACACATTTGTATTCTTCTAGAAGGACTGACAATTAATGTTTTCCACTTACCCCATTCATTCCAACACCTAATAATATGCACGAAAAACAAGCCTTGGCATCAGCAGCCGAATAGACTTTGGAAGCCTCTGAATCTAGGGTTTCTGAGTCGTGTTGCTGATTTCCTGTCCTCATCTCGGAGCGTCCCCAGTGAGAAGCGTGTGGACCAGTGGACCACGTCAGAGAGAAATGTGTGCTTCCCCTGGCTGTCCTCCAGCATCTGCCTCATCACACCCTTTCCTCTTGGAAATGTTTCCGTTTTATGTTCTGTCATGTTCTAATTCAACAGGTGACTTGTGTTGATGAGATAACTCCCAATGAGCACAAGCCTGTTCAATGAACCAAATGAATACTAATTCTTGTCATTGGTGCAGGTTCCAATAACACAAGGCCTGCTGCTCAATACGGACTGTGTTCCACATTTGCCTCTCACCTTATTATTTGAAATTTCGACATAAGCTTTAGACAAACGAGAGTTTCACAACCTGCAGCGCCGGTCCTGAATATCCCCCCAGGGCGTTGCAAAAGGGACGACAGACACACACTAAAACACAGCCACTTAAACATCACGGCGACTTCAGCAAAGCTCTACCTCCAGGTAAACCCCTGTACAACCACCTCCAACACAACAACACAACGACAACAACAACAACGACGCCACAGTCTAAAGCCTGGCTGCGTCCAGCCACAGCCTCTGAAACACAATGGGAGACTTTACCCTCCAGCGGATCCTCCCTGCGGGCGCCCCGCCGCCGGCCGCGGGGCCCAGGCCCCGGCCCGCTTTCTGCGTGTGCCGTCTGAAGCTGGACAGCGCCAGCAGGCGGCCCAGCGTGAACCAGCGCTTGTCCTTCTCCATGGTCACGCTCGCCGGGCTCGTCGCCTCGCCGCCGCAGCCCCGGTCCACCACGCCATGGATCACATGGATCACACACACACACACACACACGCACGCACACCTACGGTAATGCTCCTACACACACACACACACACACACACACACACACACTCACACCTACGGTAACGCTCCTACACACACACACACACACCCAGCCACAGACTGCTGCTGCTGCTGCTGCTGCCGCTGTCGCCCGGGTGCATCACTCAGACAGCAGCCACCGGAGGTGAGGACAGCGAGGAGGTGAGGAGAGCAAGGCTGCGCGTCAACTCTCCGAGGTTCACGGTCCTGTGAACCACGGGCCGGGACGGACCAAGGACCAAGAGCAACTCCCTGTCGCCGTCTCGCTCCACCAAACCCTGTTCTTTCCTCTCGTGGACTATTTGTTCTCTCTCTCTCTCTCTCTGTCTCTCTCTCGCTCTCTGTGTGTGTGGCAAGCAGAGTATCCTCCTCAGTGAGCTCTGACTGCAGCTGATGCTCCGAACAGACAGGAAGGAAGAGCCTGCGCTCTCTTTTCGTTGTTGTTTTTTTTTTTTTTTTTTTTTTCAACCTGTACCACACAGGATCCTCCTTGTGCACGCACACACACACACACGCCTGCAGCGCACGCACACACACACGCACGCACACGCACGCACGCACGCACGCACGAACACACACCGCACCACAAAACAAACACAAACAACCAACATGCGAAGACAAACCAACACACGCACACACGCGGACAAAGACGCGTATAAAGGCATCAAGAAAGGATTATAGTGCAGCATATAGCAGGAGAGAATGCACCAGGTGTACGAGGACAGGGAGGGGGAGCTGCAGGGGGAGAGGGTCACGGCCGCCATAGCTGAGCAGGAAGGGGGGGGGGGGGGGTACTGCTGACAGGAGAACAGTGGGCTTCATCATAGCCAACAGGGCGGTGGCACCGCGCTGGGAGACCTTTCATCCACACTACAGGAGTAACACGTTCCCTGCTTGGCTGACACCGCTTGCTCAGCCCACCTCAATACCTTCACCGTGACACACGTTAGGAGTCCAGGGAGGCCTCGCCCACCACCACCACCACCACCCACCCTCACCCCGACAGGCCGTGACTCAACTCGCCTCATGACAACACACCTCGCTCTGCAGCTGTCCCACAGACACGCTGCCGAGAGGAGAGCAGCCGTCGGTTCAGGCTGCCGGAGCCTCTTCCAGGCTCGGACGGCGCAGCGTTGTTTGGCAGTGATGTCATGTGCGCCAGTTGGTGCATGCGTTTCTTGGACAGATATGGTGATGCCAGTGTGCATCAACCACCACCCCCCCCCCCCCCCCCACTGAACCCTGGCAGCAGCAATGTCATGCTCAGTCAACTGAGCGGCAGAGAACAACGATGTGGGCGATGCAACATTTCCAAATCTATGGTCACAAGCATCACCTGTTAACACACGGGCTGGTGTGTTAACTGCCATTGATGAGGCTGAACTGGGTGTTTTTTTATTTGGTGCGGACTAGAGGCCGATTACACAAGCTTCAAACTCACCTTAGCTTTACATTTGGCAAAGTCCTTCTCTATCCAGTTGATCTGGGACTTATGCTGAGTGGACAGGGAAGAACATGGCATATTAAACTAGGTAGGTGTGTAACCACACACACACACACACACACACACACACACACACACACACACACACACACACACACACACACACACACACACACACACACACACACACACACACACACACACACACACACACACACGCACACGCACACGCACACGCGTGAAGGATGGTAAGGGTTTTCTATACTGGGAACAGGAAACAGACCGACTCCCCTCCTACACTTCACCTTTTCACTTCCTGTTCTATGCAGCTGATGTCATTTCCTGCTTGCCAACTCCAGTATGTTCACAGTTGGAGGCAATGGCAAGCCTGACTATCGCTGAGCAGTGCATCGCGAATGATCGCCAATCCAGTCAAAGCACCAGGCATAAGATGCCTCTTTAAGTTACTCATAAAAAAAGAAAAAAACCCTTTTCGTTTATCAGTAAGCAGAGCAAATAAGGGTGTGCTGCTGCACATTGAGTCACGAGAGCCAAACAGGATGCCAAGCCAAGGCTGCCTATGGTGCTCGCCGTGTGGTCGTTCTGCCGCGAAGCCCGAGCCGGCGGAGGACACACGCACAGCCACAAAGAAGGGGCGTCCATTTCCCTGGCATCCCATCGAAGGCCCAGGTAAAGTCCTCAGGCTGGGATCAGGAGTTTAAAAGCCCCATGGGGGGTCGTGGGCTGAGAGGAGGAGAGCAATAAAAAAAATAAAAAAAAGACCCCCATGTGTTTCCTCTCACCTCGCAGCACCCCCGCCCCCCGCCCCCTCCAACCAGGAAAACCCCTTCCTCCACTCACATAGACAACAGATAGGACACACACACACGCATGAACAAAGTGGATGTACTTATGTACACACACACACATACAAATCAATAAACAGCAACCCAAATTCCACAGGCTCAACTTTGAATACATGCTACGGTACAGACAGACAGACTGAATACACGCTACGGTACAGACAGACAGAGACAGACAGACGTACACGCTACGGTACAGACAGACAGACACATACAAAAAGGATCAACTTGCCGCGGACGAGCGTTTTTTGCTATGAAACTGGAACCTCCACATGTCTGAGTCTCACACGAGAGCTGTGCAGGCCATTAACACAGTCACCCTCCACAACGCTCTGCAACCGACTGCCTTGCACACACACACACACACACACACACACACACAGGCACCGGACGGGCTTGGGCAATGCCTTGATTAAGCACTAGCCTGCTTCCACGCAGTTGTGTGGTAGGTGTTGCAAGTGGCCACCCTACATTGAAATAGGAAGTGTGAAAGGACATTGCGACTAAAAGTGACCAAAAACAGACTGATCCCTGTGAGGGGAAAAGAAACATTTATGAAGGCAAAATGTGTTTCTTAGTTTTATTTCCCCTTCCGGGAGATAAAGAGAAAGAGAGAAAGGAAGAGAGAAAACGAGAGAGAGATTATATGTTTAGAAGCGATGGCAATTTTATCGTATGATTGCTGCAACCTCTGAAATGTGTGTTTGCAAAGGCACAATTCCCCAGCAATGTGCAGAAAGGCCACCACAAGCCTATGCATGCTCAGAAATCAATGTGTGTGGAGAATGCCCTTGATTCCCACCAAGAGAAGTGGGCTTGTTTGAAGAGGGTTATTTCCTTCAGGATGTCGTCTGGCTGAGCTCCACTAAGAGCTGGCACAACAACAAGAACGAGGACAGAGATGACAAAAACCTCAACCTTGAATACATATCCTTCACATTATTCAACCTCTAGAATCAAACAAACAAAAAATAAAAACAAAAAATAACAAAAAATAAAAAAAAGCCTCAATGAAAGCACCATGGGCTAGTGCAACAAGTGGAGTTTTACAATGTCTAAGTTCTCAGTTTCCTTTACAAACTTCTTGCAAGAGCTTGACTCAGAAGTAATGCGGATAATTTCCAGAGGCAACAGCAGTTGTAATACTCAGAAAGAACCACTAGGGGTCAGTGTGGGTCTTCAGTGTGCTGTGTGTCGTGGTGGCCACTGTGATGACCTGGCCTGACAGGACGATCTTATGATGACCATCCATGTAAGGGCATGTTGCGAAACTATCCCATCTCTGTTTTGGCTAAAAGTGGAGACCTCACCATTGACAAACGAACAAACGAATTATAACACAGGAGATGCAAGCTGTGACAAGAAATTGGCTAACAACATCAAACTAATGCTTAACTGCAGTGCAAAGGCAGGTTTACACCCAGAAAAAAATATATACTGTACACATTCGAAAAAAATATATACTGTACACATTCCAATGTAATATGAACTATACATGCTCAGATTAGGGCTATTTGGTTAAGCCAAAGTGTGCAATAAATCAGTTTACTCAAATTTGAATTAAACAAGGCTCAAGTTTACCACCAGAGAGAGAGAGAGAGAGAGAGAGAGAGAGAGAGAGAGAGAGAGAGAGAGAGAGAGAGAGAGAGAGAGAGAGAGAGAGAGAGAGAGAGAGAGAGAGAGAGAGAGAGAGAGAGAGAGAGAGAGAGAGAGAGAGAGAGAGAGAGAGAGAGAGAGAGAGAGAGAGAGAGAGAGAGAGAGAGAGAGAGAGAGAGAGAGAGAGAGAGAGAGAGAGAGAGAGAGAGAGAGAGAGAGAGAGCACACAAGAGGAGAGAGCAAATGTACAATGAGATTGTAGTTCAAAGTGGAAGTTCACATGAATAGAGATTGTAGCCCAATAAGGTCAAGAGTGGGGCGTGAAGTCTCCTTCCGAGGCAGACTCACTCACTAAAACTGGGAGGGCAGATGTTTACGGCAAGAGTTTCCTAAACACCATCCAGCTGTGGTCCCACAGCATCATTGTGAAGACAAAAGGACCTCCAAGTCATTAAGCAATGCTAAACACGTGTGTGCACACACACACACACACACACACACACACACACACACACACACACACACACACACACACACACACACACACACACACACACACACACACACACACACACACACACACACACACACACACACACACACACACACACACACACACACACACAACAATTGCAGATAGAGGTAAAGGGTGTATCCGACTATTATCAAACTTAATTGTTACTCCTCCCTAACAGACAAAAATCTCTGAACCCGACACAATACATTTCACTTTGATGATTGCAAGATCCCTGGCTGGCAAATCCTTGTTGATTCACCATTTTATTACGGCTCATAAACGTGTCTGTTTCTAACTGAAACATGGTTGGCTGAATCAGCAGCCCCCAATTATAACTTTGTCAATGTAGCTCGATTACAGCAGGAGAAGAGGAGGTGGAGTAATATATTCAAAAGATGTGTCCTGTGACAACACTTATCATTTGGTACAGAAAACTCTCCTACATATGAGTGCTGCAATTATTATTATTATTATTATATTTCAATTTCCATTAGTGTAAATGATATTGACCGTCTAATTATTACTAGTAATTTTACTATTCATTTTGATAATCGAAGCGAGAGGAACGCTCAATAACTTTCCTTTATCCTTTAACATTTTGGACACTCAGCCTGTAAAGCTGCCTCCTCACAAAGGCCATATATTGCAGCTGGTTATCTTGAAAGATCTCAATATCTCCAATGTCACGGTCCTTGACGCCTTATCGCTTCTGAGCTTTGTTTGTCATGACTGCTGCAGTGAACACTAGCACTAGGTGTGAACCCACCAAAACACGTTCCATCAGTCAAACAGTGGTGCAGCATTTTCTCAGGCATCTCCAGTAAACTCTGTCAACGTCAGTCCATGCTGTTCTGGACATCTTCATCCTCAAAGCTTGAATGTCATTGATGGATTCGCCCGTTACAGTCAAGAGTCCGTTGTGTGTAAAAAGCTGTGAGTGTAAACGGCGGAAATCTTTTCACATTAACTGTGATCTCTACACAAAGAGTTTCCACAAATACTACTGGGAGCTGAAATATGCAGGACAACACTTCCTGTCTCAGCTCATTAATTAAGAGAATAATAATGCATGCACACTGTTTGCCACTGTGGATAAACTCACCAGCCCACCAAGCCTCAATTAAATTATACAGTCATGGAATAACTTTGCTTCCCTTTTCACAGAATTATTTTTTAAAACTAGGCAAACTACCAGTCTAAAGCTAGGCTCCATCACAGTACAGAGAATGTTCTCACCAAGGTTCTCATCAAGATTTTCAATGGCATTAACCTCATCATACATCTGGTAAAGTTATTGGACCTTAGTGCTGCATTTGATGGAGTTGATACAGTAATACATAAATAGAAACAATGGCTGTGTCTCTCCAACAGGGACACATTTTGTATGCGTTGGTAGCTGTACATCAGAAAGTCTCCCAACAACGTGGGGAGGTCTGCAAGGGTTGTTTCTCGGACCTCTGTTATTTAATATTTAATATACTCCGTTAGCTGAAATCATTGAAACGGTTGCACGGTTTTAAATCACATGTATGCTGCAGATGCCATGATATATAGCTATGTCAAAAAGGAATACAGTTGCCTTGAACAGTGTGTTGAAACAACGAAATGCTGGATGATCCAAAATGTTCTCCGGTTAAATGAGGAAAAAAACTCATTCTTTATGAGGACAATGAGGAAACAAGTAAAGTCTGTGCTCACCTTAATAGTCTGTCCCTGAAGAGTAAAAAAATATTATAATAATCAAGCCTTGTTACCCTGGATTCAGATCCAAATTTCAGTAGTCAAATTAAATCAATAATAAAATACTCTATTTATCACCATCAAAACAGTGTGCATGCTTCTATCTCTAGCAGGCCACACTACTGAAATGGACCGGGCCTGTCGAAGACAGCAATCAGACCAGTCCAGCTGAGCCACAAGGCCAGGGTTGTAACGAG
Organism: Urophycis tenuis; assembly: GCA_036785325.1. NCBI lineage: Eukaryota > Metazoa > Chordata > Actinopteri > Gadiformes > Phycidae > Urophycis > Urophycis tenuis. The sequence goes on along the minus strand of JAXIVH010000014.1, from coordinate 9,953,716 downwards.
GAACCAGAACCACTCTGTATATAACTCGAGTTCCCAGATAACTACATTGGATGCACTGGAGTTTCTTACAGAATCAATTTCAAAATCCCATTGCTTGCCCATAAATAAACAGTGTCGGTCCAAGATGCTCTGAGTCAGCTGGTTCTCGATTACTGGCTGTTCCCCGTCAAAGCAGAATAAAGCTTTTAGCTGCTTAGAAATTGTCAGTAGAGCCAAGACTTGAGACAATGCGGACAATTTTCTAAACTACGTTAAAGACCTACCTGTTTACTCTTGCTTTGAACGCATTTTCCTTTACCACATTTACTGTTTGTATGCACATATCCATTGTATTTACTACCTGTGCATTTGACCATTTGATGTAATTGTTCTGAATTGAATAGTTTTGTATGGTATGTTTTAATGCGTTTGCCTGTGCACTATAAAGCCCTTTGGGTTGCCTTGGGGTATGATATGAGCCATGTAAAGCTCACATGATGCCTCGCCTTGAGAGCATTATCACTGCAGCCGCCATTGTCCTGGTGGCTCTGAAGCCAAGTGCTCAGAACAGACCAGATTTGTTTTCAAATGAAAAGAAAGACAATGTGCTTCCTAGCCGTTCCCCACTGATGTGGTTGCGCTTGGAAAAACCAATCAACCACCAGTGGACCGGAGAACCGCCACGCCCCATTCAGCCAGAAATATGGCAGCGTCACGTTTCTCGGACTTTGTGATACACGCCTGCTTTCGTTCTTGCAAAAAAAACAAAACAAAAACAACCTGTGGTACTGCGGTACAGCAGCACAGTTGGCTGTTGGTGTTACTATGAATAATGAGGGGGAGGTGCAAATTAACTCATCGTTTTTTTGGGAATTATAAACCAGTGGAAAACCAAAATAAGTGGAAAGAATGTGAGCACAATCATTTGGGCGGGCAAAACACGGTGGACTCAAGTTTAGGCCCGACAGCACGACGACATCAAACATTGACAAAGCTGAAGCGACTTATGTTTTTGATCCCTTCATCCACATTCAGATAGGATTTGGGGTGTTCATGTGTGCATGCGTGCCTGTTCCCTCATTCCTGAAGTGCCTGGACAATTTGTGCAGGAAGAGGCCCGCGTGTGTGTGTGTGTGTGTGTGTACACACACACACACACACACAGAATGAGATGGGGTAAAGGAATGACATGGAGACATTCCTCCAGAGGAGAGGAATGTCCCTCTATCCCTCGATTCTCTCACAACTCCACCGAAACGTCTCTCTCTCTCTCTCTTTGCTTTCCCATTCCTCCTCCCGGCCTCGTCTCCCGTCTGTCTCCCTCTCTCCCTCTACATCGTCACGGTGGAAGGATCACCTAGAGGTTAGGGCGTTGGACTCCAGGCCAAAAGGTTTTGGGTTCGAACCCCTAACGGCCACACCTCCTTCAGCCAGGCACCGGTGGCTCCCCGCTCATTGCGAGGGGCCGGGGGGGCCGGGGTGTGGGTGCGCGGCGCCGTCTCCCTCGCCGTGCCCGTGCAGCTCGGTGCTGGGCGCTGGCGGCAACACTTTGGACGAAGGTCTGGAGGAAAACAGCCAGCCCTGCCAAGTGATAACAGGAAGGGCGAGCGAAATGCGCGTGACAGGGAAACTGTGAAGCGCTGACTCAGCACCTGAGAACCAAGGGAGCGGTGGCGAAAAAGCGAGCAGTCGAACGCAGGCTCAAGCTAAACTACGCCGGCACCAAACGGGCGGACATCAAGGGGATTCGGGAGTCAAAACGGCGCTTGCTAAGCCGTGAGGGGGCTGTTGACTTGGCTGTGACCGACTGTAAGACGCCCTTGTTTAAGTCCCGTAATCCTGCTCCACTGTCTCGAAGAACCCTCTCGGGCCTCCGACATCAACAAAGCGCGGCGACGTCAGGACAGACGTCGCCGACGGCCCTCTGCTCAGAGACGTTGGCGTAACTACGGCCAAGCTTGAACGCCAAGTAGGCCTGTTACGATTTCTCTGGCTTTTCTTCCCTCTGTGAACAAGCTCAACCACAGAACAGTTCAAAACGGACTAACTCACAACCCTCTACAATTTTCTCATGAAAGACAAATAGCTCGACTAAACATAGCAGGCTGTTAACGGTGTCCACGGTGATGCCTGGAAGACGGGCCCATAAAGACACCGCGAGCCATGGTGGGAAATCACCACGACGCGGGGAGAGGGGGAAGGCAGGGCGAAGTGGTGAGAGAGAGTGGCAGAGCGACAAAGGGATGACTCAGACCGATCGATTGTAAGAGAGAGGCAGACACAACAGACGGGATAAGCAGAATGTAAACAGTGACCTCATCACAGCGCCCAGCCGTTTGAGTGCAGCGAGAACGCCTCCAACCCAAAGGGGTCCGCACACAGAGCCGGTGCGGAGGTTCCCCCCATCCCTGAGGGACGGGACCGGGAGCCCCGTGTGAAGAAGAGAACCTCCGCACGGCCGCGTCACCACAGCCGCACTCATACGGCCAGTCAGAGAAGAAGAAGAAGAAGAATTACTCTTTTGATCCCGTGAGGGAAATTTGGTCTCTGCATTTAACCCAATCGTGAATTAGTGGAAATACACTCAGCACACAGTGATGGTGAGGCACACAGTGAGGTGAAGCACACACTAATCCCCAGGCAGTGGGCTGCCAATGGCGGCGCCCGGGGAGCAGTGAGGGGTTAGGTGCCTTGCTCACAGGCACTTCAGCCGTTCGTACTGGTCGGGGTTTGAAACCGGCAAACCTCCGGTTACAAGTCCGAAGCCCTAACCAGTAGGCCGCGGCTGGAGTCCCGGTAATGCCACCGCTCCTGAGGCAAAGCGGCCCAACCAGCGGCCAAACCGGCGGCCCAACCGGCGGCCCGCTTCCAAGTCCAGATGCCGGAATCCTCCTGAGCCGCCCGGCGGCCGGGAACAGCAGCAGCCACTTTGAGCGGCCGTCGGAGGAAGTTGTGTTTTAACAGACCGACGCATCGCGACCCCAGCGCTGCTCTCTCCACTCAGAGCACCGCAAGCAGCTTCGCTTTGCTGGTACACAGGGTCAGAGGTCACGCATCGCCACAGGGAACTATCTACTCCAGAGTGGGAAGCAAGGAAGGGAGGAGGAGGGAGGGAGGGAGGGAGGGAGGGAGGGATAGATGCATGGAGAGAGAGAAGACCACAGCAGAACACCCAAACCTTAACATTTCAAGTGGTGAGCAAACATAAAACGCAGCAGCATCAACTGCCTGATCTGGTGAATAGAATCCATTAAATACACAAGAGCCAACGCACAAACAAACTTGCTCGGAGAGACGACCGCAAAGAGAGAGGCACTCGTCAGAAACCGAGAGAGCAAGAGAGAGACAAGAGTGCAACTATGGCAACCGTGCCGTCCTTCTCCTTTTCGCCTCCCAGACTCCACTCCCGTTACAGGGGAGAGATGGCGCACGGGAAACCTGGACACGGCGGCGAGTCCCACACACGTCCCACAACACCCCCATGCAAACAGTTCAGCGGCCGCCATTTGCCTCACACCATTCATCACCGCCACCTGTAAAAAATGAGCAAGCACCTCCTGGTAACCAGCAGAGCCTCGGAGGGGGCCCTCCCCCATACAGGGAGCTCTCTTTGGTCAGCGCTGACACTCGCTCTGCTGCCGAGCATCCCACTGCCATGACGGTCCGTTCCCGATGCAAATGAGCCTGTCCACATTCATTGGTGGATGGGTGGATGCATTATGATGGCCTTTAAAGGTTAGCCCGTGTAGGCAGCAGTCTTACACTGGAGACATTAAGGGCAACGCATTGCACTGCATTGTCGTGCGTGTGTGTGTACATGACATTACACACCCACACACACACATGCACGCACGCACGCACGCACACACTGAATGATTAATGGAAAAGGACTCTTGTCCGAGGGCCGAGCCCTGCATCATCATCATCGTGTGTGGGGGGAGAAAAAAATGAATTGTTGGTGTGCATTGGATATGAATGAGCAACCGCATGAACAGACAGATTAATGGGAATACGGTCAGCGCATGAGTGTGAGAGAAAACATTTTCCTCAGCACCACATCACTCATTGAGGACCGAGGGACGCTGCGGATACAGTAACCATGACAACAAGGCCCAGTGCAGCGATGAATGGTGGTAAGAGGAGGAGGAGGGGAAGCACAGATGAATTAAGTATCTCCCTTTACAGCAAGTCTGCCATGCTATAGTGGGCTCCCCATCAAGGGTTATTGAAGATGTTTTAATGGGGGCGCCCGCCCACCCACAACCCACTAACCCCACCAACTAAATGCAGGCTGGACACCAAAAAGTCAAACTTTGGGATTTGATGATGTTCCACCAGCCAGCTGGCTCTCCACACACACACACACACACACACACACACACACACACACACACACACACACACACACACACACACACACACACACACACACACACACACACACACACACACACACACACACACACACACACACACACACACACACACACACCAAATGATGCAGGAATACGCTGTGGTGGTAATAATGAGGGGAGTGTGCTGTACCTGGTTGAGCATGGCACGACACTTCCCTTCCCCCTGGAGAGGGACAACGTACAGCACTGATGGCACACCTATGGTGCATCAGCGCATGTTCACACACAGACACACAACAAGATGCTGTGTGTGTGTGTGTGTGTGTGTGTGTTAGCCGAGGCTACGTTTCACAATAGGAGCAAGAGATTTACAGGCATGTTCCTCCTCAGTGGCAGGCGGAGTAATTAAGCCGTAAACCATCCACACACTGTGTGTGTGTGTGTGTGTGTGTGTGGGTGGGTGTGTGTGTGTGTGTGTGTGTGTGTGTGTGTGTGCATGTGTGTGTGTGAGAGACATCAAAAGGCTGCTCAAGTGCCACCGCAATCAGGTTTTGGGCGATGACGTACACTCACTATTAAAACACACGCACGCACACGCACGCACACGCACACGCACACACACACTCCCAATACATACACTCATGCTGTGTTTTATAATTACTTGCAAAGTGGAGTTACAGTGACTTATTAAAGCCATTCAGAATCAGTGCACACACAGACATACACACAGTCTGCAGCAGTGAACAGGAACAGGGGCTGGTCCTAGCAATGGTTGTGAGTGTATTTTCTATTGGGTTAAAGGTTCACTTGCTGGCTGTTGTAATTTAGTATATTTTCCATGACACACTGCTGGTTAGACTGCCATGCGGCAGTACCACAGGGGAAAACACTACATAAATTTCTGGGCACCAGACAGACCAAACAACATATTTTCCATTATTGATAAGAACATTGTAATGAATAATAATCATAATGCTGCATAATGCGAACAATGGCAATATCAAAATGTCACCAAATGTTGTTTGTCACGCATGCATTGACAATACCAAACACCCCCGAAAACAAACACCAGCTGAACTTTTTGAAGACAGCAGTGATGCCCTGACAAGTCTCTCCAGAAGTTTCCCACACCAGAAACTTTGCCGGAGCGAGACGGCGAGAAGGGAAGAGAACAGAGCATATGGTTCAAGGACGGCCTGCTAAACGAATCGTTAAATAGCCTGGCTGCATCACGACCACGAGACACGATGACCAATCAGAGCTCAGGAGCGGATGGAGAGGACGCAGGAGGAGGAGGAGAGGAGAGCAGCTCTGCAGTGAGAAGAACGCAGGAGAGAGCGCCCGGGACATGATGTATGAAGGGAGTTGAAGGAGGACATCTTCACACCTCACTGCCTTTTCTCATTTATACCCCCTGCGCGTGTGCGTGCGTGCGTGTGTGCCTGCGTGCGCGCACACACACAGAGTGCATGTGCGCGTGCACGCACGTGGATGTGGATGTGCGTGCGTGTGCAGTAGCAGAGATGAATGACGGTGGCCCCGGGCCAGTCACTTATCGTGGTGTTTAGCTACAGTAGCTTGAGTCGGTGACAACGCAGTGCATACAGTAAGTCACGATGTGTGAGTGCTATGGCCGTGGACAAATGAGTCACCCAAATCCCAGTTCTGCCACTCTGTCACTTCAAGGGCGGCAGCTATGTGTATTTACTGCTGTGATAGAGATCAGCAATGCGCACAGCAAACAGAAGTTAGACCACAAACCCTTTTAACAGTGACAAAGAGCATCTAAAACCAAAACATGTTTGAATGCAAAGTATAATAAATAACTTTAGAGAATCTAATGTGCTGAGGAAATGCACGTTTGTGAAGGCGACGGTGGGGAGAGTTTCACAGTGAAAGTGAAAGAGCCAGTGTGTTCTCCCAGGGCTGAGGTACCATTGTCTGCACCGGATCGCATGGGAGCCTGAAAGAAACACGAGGCCCATTTCTTTCTGCTGAGTAAGCGGGGGAAAGTTCAACGCAGAGACGCCTTTAAGGAGGGAAATGTACTGAGACATTTATTTTAAATAAAACTTTACTCTTTGATTTTGTTTGCTTGGTTTAGACAACACTGAGTGTTCTCTGAGAGAGACAGAGAATGAGAAGGCAATGATAAAGAAGAAATAGAGGAGAGACAGACAGACAGACAGACAGACAGAGAGACAGACAGAGGAACAGAGAGAACAGGTTGAGGAGAGGCGTTTTCCCTCAACAGAGAAAATGAAAGAGGAAAAAAAGGCAGAAGAGACATAAGTAGAAATGTCAAAACCTTCTGCTGGTAATAAATCCCCGTCTCAACAGTGAGGCATCGTGATTTAAAGATCTCACCGAGTTAAGCCCACTGAAGAAGCCCTTGCTGAGGGATGAAGACTCACACAGGGTACTTCAACCAATCAGCCACAGGCACAGCCCCTTCCCCTGGTGAGGATGCAGTTGATTCCAGGGGCGGAGCTTACGGGGGGGCTGGGAGGGCGGTACTCCCCCGGGAAGAAGAGGAGAGGGGAACCCTTCCCTCGCCCCGGGCCCCTATACCGGACCAGCTAGGAAGGGGAGGCAACCCTCTCCCCCGGCCTGGGCCCAGGGGGATACATATAATCAACCAACCAGAGGGGGTCAGTATAATACCCCAACTGACCCGATTCAACACGAGATTATGTACCATCTCAACGTGGGGAAATTGCCATAATTACTGAAACAAATGCAGTCCCATTTTATTCCAATATGGTGGAAACAGCACCTCCCGCAGGTTGGCTGGAGTAGCTTAGTGTTCACAACTACCGGATCTATAGGTTGTGCCCAGTCATGGTTGGTAAAAACTTTACAAGGACTGACTTTAGTCATGTAGTTAAGTGTTAAATATTTAATAAAATGCTGTGCTGCATCATGACTGGCTTCATTTTCACTGTCACAGTTAACTTTACTACGTGCAAATTTACAAGTGGAACGCCGATATTGGCGCCAAATGTATTCTGGGTAAAAACGTCATTTTGTTCGTCCTCCTGGAGATGAACCTGACGTCGTTGTTAGCGATTCAGGTCCGCCAATACTGACAGCACAGTCAGGGAGCCAGATTTACAGGTAGCAATTCTAACAATCACTATAGTCAGAATCAGAATCAGAATCAGAATCAAGTTTATTGCCAAGTAGGTTTACACCTACAAGGAATTCGACTTGGTGCAATTGGTGCAAGGGAAAAAACAGTATTAAAAATATAAGTAAAAAAGTAAAAAAGTAGAAAAGTAAAATAACTATAATAAAATAAATATATATATACAATGTACAATGAATATGAGTATGAATATGAATATGGAATACAGAGCAGTAGTGCATGCAGAGGAAAATGGAAAAATGGTGGACCCGAATGAGTGCACACTGTACACACTGTGCGTTAATGTAACGCAGGCGATCTGAAGATGCCACGTTAATGTAGCATGTAGGTCTGTGTGGGGGGAGGGAGAGAGTCAGTGTCAGTGGGGGCTCCGGGCCTTGTTGACAAGGCTAGTGGCAGACGGGAAAAAACTGTTCTTATGCCGTGAGGTTTTGGTCCTGATGGACCGCAGCCTCCTACCAGAGGGGAGTGATGCAAAGAGATGGTGACCGGGGTGGGAGGGGTCGGCCATAATCTTACCTGCACGCCTCAGGGTCCTGGAGGTGTACAGGTCCTGGAGCGACGGCAGATTGCAGCCAATCACCTTCTCTGCAGACCGAATGATGCGCTGCAGTCTGCCCTTGTCCTTGGCGGTGGCAGCAGCGAACCAGATGGTGATAGAGGAGGTGAGGATGGACTCAATGATGGAGGAGTAGAAGTGCACCATCATTGTCCTGGGCAGGTTGAATTTCTTCAGCTGCCTAAGGAAGTACATCCTCTGCTGGGCTTTCTTGATGAGGGAGCTGATGTTCAGCTCCCACTTGAGATCCTGGGAGATGACAGTTCCCAGGAAGCGGAAAGACTCCACAGTGTCAATTGTGTAGTCGCAGAGGGTGATGGGGGCAGGTGAGGCTGAGTACTTCCTGAAGTCCACAACCATCTCCACTGTCTTTAGAGCGTTGAGCTCTAGGTTATTCCGGCTGCACCATGTCACCAGAATATGAATATTCTGGTTTGTGAAAGGTCCTTGGGTTTGTGAAAGGCGCTATATAAATCACACCTATTATTATTGTTTTTGTTGTTCTCTCGGTTTGTTATACTTCATGTCCGTTTGATTAACATAACCGTGTGTCAAAAATGTGGTAATGCTTAAGCCCCGCTGTTGTGGGCATGAGCATGTTGTAAAGCGATGTTATTGTTGGAACTGCTGCCACCAATGTAACTGAGCGTATGGACGCCTATACAGACTATAAAATAAAAACACGGCGGCTCCGCTGTTGAACAGGACATGCGCTCCCTTATTACTCTTCTTCACTTCTCATTTTTTCGTCAATTGCAGCACACAAAAACATACACTTCCGCTCCACCCCTCCAAAATAAACAGCCCACACTGTAAATGCTAAACCGGAAGAAACATAAATTGACCCTAAGCTGTCTGCCCAAAAAATAGGTTACATTATCATGAGCTTTATTGGGTTTAAAGGGCCCGGTCGTGTGCCCCGCCCCCGGCCCGGCACTGATTTGTTCCGCTGCTGGTTGATTCATTAGCAGTTAAACAGCACATGGTCAAGGGGAGAACGAAGACCGAGGCTGGCGCTGATTGAGGGACAACACCACACTTACCAACATCAACTGCGTAAACGCACACTGGATCCAAAGCGGCGCATCCTGGAGCACCAGAACTAACCCAGGCCCCGCCCCGGACCTCTGCTCATTAACGGAGCAGAACCTGAGGCGTGTGTTCCCTCCCGCACACGCAGGCGCCATTGGGATCAGCACGCGAAGCAGCAAGGGCCAACACAGATTCATATGAGCAACACCACAGTGGGCCATTAGTTTAGTGTGATTATTTGACCCGCTCCATTCTGCCATATAAACCCCGTTTATCCGTGATCCTCTCTCCTCACTCGTGTCTTTGACGTCGTCGACGGCCCTGCTCAGCGAGTGAAGCAGCAGAATGAATCAGTCTCACTGTTTCAACAAGTATTGGTGCATTCATGTTACCTCCACCCAACGGAGGAGGACAGCTGGTTCTATGGAGAGGTGCTACAAGTGTGAAGATGAATGAGTGTCTGTCTAATAAACAACCCCCAGAAGGCCCAAGGAGGCTGACATTGATTGGGTTTCACCACTGTTTCTTCATCAAGGCCTTCACCATGCATCAAATGTGATAGTGACGTATTCATTGTCAATTCTAAACAGGCTTAATAGCAGGTTAGACATTTGTGATATGGTGGGGTCATTTTCACTTTCATTTCATTTTCAGAAGAGAGCAAAAAAAAAACTCAGTAAGAAGACTTATTGTCAGTGTCCACGTTATGTAGAACGTGTCATGCTGTCAATCCTTCAAACGCTATCCAACCCCCCCCACCCCCAAATAAATGCTTAATAAGCCATAAAGACACATAAAAAAGATAGCAGCATAACCCTTAACAGACACAGGGGGAACGCAGAGGGAGTGGCGATGATGTATCTGTTTGGTAATGTAGTGTCACACGTCGTATTCATCCTCAGCGAGACATCAGAGACAGAGAGCTACAATTACCCACATAGACACACACACACACTGTTTACACGTCACACACAGACGCCACGCTAGCCTGACCCGGGGAAAATTGCCATAGCCAAGCAATCATTTTTGGTGGTGGAAGCTTCTGTTGGAGGCAAAAACCATGCTTGTGTGTACACACACACACACACACACACACACACACACACACACACACACACACACACACACACACACACACACACACACACACACACACACACACACACACACACACACACACACACACACACACACACCATGCTGCCCCCCCCCCCCCCCCCCCCAGCATGAATCTTTTACATCACAATGTGCTTGGCTGTGTTTGATGTCCTGTCCACAAATGCCACAGGCATTTTTCTTTTTTATCAAACTGCTTAATAATATTTCTGTCAGCAGAAGGGAGCTTTAGAAAAACACACCCCGTGACGCAGCGTGTGTGCGTGTGCGCGTCTATGGGATGGGAGGAGGGGTGGCGGAACCCCCATCTGTGAGACAATGTCACCTCCAGGTGTGTGACACATTGCTGACATCAGCAGCATGATGCTGCATGGTTACCTCTTCCACTTCAGCCTAATGGCTCCCTTCTCAGACGGCACGTCAGAGCACTAATCACCTTAAGGGAGTTGTGCGCACTTTTGTGCTTGAATCTCAGGTACGCTTCAGAAGAAAAGTGGAGACGTGCTCACGCAAGCCCCCCCCCCCCACAACGCTGAAGGAGGATTACATTGTCCCCTCAGAGAGACTGACACGCGGACCCGAAACATATAGAGTTTCTCCTTCTGAACACTGTGGAAATAAACTCAAAAAAGGCGCCAAACTGCGGCAGTCACCATGTTGAGGCGTAGGGCCGCTGTCCTACATGCCACATTCTGAGGCCTACACACACAACACTCCAAATGCTGAAACCAGAGACCATTCAGTCTGACAACAAATGCTTCATTTCCTCCTCTCGTCCTGCCCTGCCCCACCCCCCAACCCCCCACCAGGCCCCGCCCCTTCCCCTCGCTCCTCACAGAGCCCCGCCCTCCCTTCTAAACCCTGCCTTGGAATTTAAAGGAATTTAAAGTGCCCAGCCGCGCAGGGCTCAGAGGCGTGTCCTAACTCTGTTAGCACAGGCTTTTCACCCTGCGCTCACCCCCACCGTACGGTACTGCAGGACCCAGTTCACACTCTGTCGCAAGATAGTAGAGGAGGGGAGGTGGGTCGGGGGGGGGGGGGGGGGGGGTTGACACTTTCCAGAACTGAGCGTGTTTGAGGAAGAGGCAGGGTCTGGCAGGGGGCGATGGACACAAGCTGGAAGGAATTGGCAGGAATTCATTCCAGATTTCCAGTTAGGAAGGATTTCCAGCCAGATTTCTCTAGTATTTATTTAACCTTGTTGAGGCAGATGAAGCCATGCGGAGGCTCACCGGCTGCATGGGAACGATGTTCAGATTCAGGGCAAAGAGCCTGCATTGTGCGCCACGCATGGGAAGGAAGTGGGAGCCGCCCGCAGCCCAGGCCCAGAGCCGGAGCAGCTTATTATTATTGTTCACTATGGCAACGGTGGTGTGGGATTCACTCCACCAGGAGGTAAAAGCAAAGACACCCCCCGGCCAGGAGTCAGGAGGTAAAAATGCTGCAAATCTCTGGCATCCACAAAACCACCAACCTATAGCGGGCTGTGGTGTAATGGAGACATCCACAGCTTACCAAGACAGGTTGCATCTGACATCCACCGATCAATGGACAGATCCCTCTAATCAAACTGGTCGGCAGCCACTGAACCCATGTTGAAGGAGAAGCCGCTGGATCTCTGACTGTTTTGTTTTCTGCCTGAATATATAGGATTGATGGATGCACCTAAGCCTGAACAGCTGTTGCTGCAGCAAAAAAAGGAAGATTTCACCACATTGCCATGAAACCCCTACAGCTTTTCTCCAGCATTGAACATGAGAAGTGAATGACCTTGGATCAGGGTGAACGCGAGCCCTGAACCTGGATACCAGCGGTAGGGTGGGGCGTTCCAACAGATGTGGAGGGCACAGAGAGCCATGCTGTAACACGTACAGAGAGACACCCTCATTACACACGCAGCTCTGCTCTCCACCCAGGAGACCGGCCTTTTGGGCTACTGCCACACATACATTTCAGTGTGAACCAAAGTGTGGCTTGATGTGTTAACAGTACCCTCCAAATAAACCTTGGAGAAAGTCCTTTACTCACGCCAGGTAGGAACAGGAACCTCCCTCGGAGCAAAGGGGACACAGCCGTCCCACTGTGCCTTGATCCAGACGCTTTGTGAAGGGCCAAAAGGTCAAGGGAGTTTGGTGTCAAGGGGCAGCAGGTGTGCTACCCGGAAAGATAAGGTATTAGAAAGAAGGGGGGGGGGGGGGGGGGGGTCTGATGTAAGAAAAAGTAGTCGCCTTTCTCTCGCTTGCCTCTTCTGTCCTTTGTAACCATCAGGCTGTGTGTGGAGGGCCATAAGAAGGGGGGGGAAAGAGGCCACGGCACACAGGCGGGCCCTCGGACACTAATGGAGTGCTCCACTACAACACAGCAGCACATTACACTCAAACTCTGGCCGTGTTCCCCACAGAGCCCGCGGTCTGGGGACGGATCCTCGTGGTAATGCTGGCTGACAGCGGGCGTCGCCGGACCCGTGTCCTTGTGTTGTGTGCATGCAGGCTTTCTGGCCAGTCACCGCCCAACCCCCCCCCCCCCCCCCCCCCCCCATCCCCCTCCTGCTACTTCAGGTTTCCTTTGCTCTTCATCTTCCGCTATACAATGCGTTGTTTACCCACATGTACGTTTTCTTTCCTATCCTTTGGCACTGTTGACAGTTACCTAGCAACTAAGCAAATACTAATAATTAGACCAGCTCTTGTGATTTAAAAAAAAAAATTTTCACATGCAGTGAAAACTGATCTCCCTGCCAAGAGATCGCGATGCTGACGAAGAGGGAGACGAAGCCAACCTCGGGATAATGCTTTGGGTCATGTGGCTCGATGGAAAGCCCTCTTCCAGTTTCCTTTGGAGCGGCACGCTCAATGCTTACACACCGTCATCAGTGTTGGTAGTGGTGCTTTTAAAAGTAACTTGTTACTTACAGAATTACTGTTACTTGATGCGTTACCTACTGACAAGACAAACTTGATAGAGTACCTTTGCATGATCAAAAATGAATAACCGATAACAGATAACGGTCATTACTGATAACAGGGATGACAGATGCAATATTCCCTTCATGGCTCTTTATTAACAATTACGCTTGACTAAGTAAACCGAGGGTCGATGCGTGTAGCCTGATCATTCACCAGCTAATACGTTTAATGCAATTCAACTGCAATAAAAAAGTGTCATTATGTTCAGTACATGAAAGTGAATAGAAGGGTGGCACCTGTGATCTGACAGTGAACTAGACACTGGCACATCAGCACAGCTCACTATGAAAACTATGACGCACTGCCCCTGACAGCTTCCAGTGCACCACGTTTCATGGGGATGAGGACGAGACTTCCAAGGCTGAGAAGCATCTCACTGGACGGTGGTGGAGTATTGACTCCAAGAGAGGCATGCAGGCTAGTGTGTGTGTAGTGCATGCCTGGCCTGAACACTCAGCACCACATGGCTTGTCACTGTGCCAGGGACATGGGAAAGATGGGAAATAAAATGATGCAGCAAGACGACAATAAAGACGACAAAGGGAGTGGAGCTAATGTATTTATCATAGTGCTGCAGTTGGCGTGTGTGTGTGTGTGTGTGTGTGTGTGTGTGTGTGTGTGTGTGTGTGTGTGTGTGTGTGTGTGTGTGTGAGAGAGAGAGCGGTTGCCATGCCTACAACGTACATTCAGAGAGGCTTACAATGCCCCCCCCCCCCACACACACACACACGGATGAATGCGGCTAACTTCTGCCATTGTGGAAATCACACACACACACACACGTCCTAAAGGTCAACAAATTGAACAGTCTCTTTCTCGCTCAGTTTCAAAACCGCCCATTACCATTATACCATACAAATGATACACAGTGCTCATTACATTCTATTGAGTTAGTCGTTAAGCAGACACTTTCATCCAAAGCAGCAGCAAACATGTTACTAATGAGAAGGCGCGGATGAGGCCCCCTGCCCAAAGACATGTCCACACAGAAGATAAGATAAGATATTCCTTTATTAATCCCCCGTGGGAGAAATTTACATTGACCAGCAGTACAAGGGGATAGAGGAGTGCAATAGAAGACCTATTGAAGATAGAAGACATTTTGAGTGAGAACCCAGAACCGGTCAGATGAAAGTCGGTCGATCCAGACCATGCTGCTCACTGGAAGAACGGCCCAACACAACGCCACCACATGTTGATAGGGGTGGGTTCACACACAGACGCCTGCTGGCCGGTGATCAGAAAGATAATCCGGAGATGGATTAGTCACTACATCGGATGTCCAGCTACAATGTTATCAGAGAGCAAAACACACACACACACACACACACACACACACACACACACACACACACACACACACACACACACACACACACACACACACACACACACACACACACACACACACACACACACACACACACACACACACACGCGCACACACGCACACACGCACGCACACACGCACACACGCACACACGCACACACGCACACACGCACACACGCACACGCACACGCACACAACGCACACAACGCGCACAACGCGCACACACGGATTACGTGATGCGCTACGAGAAGCTTTCACTTATAGATTTTCCACAACAGGCTGAACTCCAGCGCGCCCCGGAGCAGGCGGCTCATCCTCACATGAGCGGCAGAGTGGAAACCATCACGTTGTACACATCTCCTCCACAGCCCATTCCCATCGCCGTGACTGTTTGTTTGGGATGCTGTAACCCCTCCCCCACTCTGTATTCCAGGACCCTCCTCTCCTGGATCCCGCTCCTCTGTAAAGCTGAGCTCCCAGCTCCGCGTGGCACCAGCTGTGTGCGCGCGAGTTCAAACGCAGCGTAGTTTGAACCTGACTTCTGGCTCGGGTCAGAGTGTACGTGCTGGCGACATTCAAAAGGGTCGCCCCGGATCAAACGGTCCAGACGCAGCCGGGCGCCGCGGGCCTCCAATGTTAGAGGACAGGCCGATGACACGGCCCCGGGCGCGAGAGACGACCGCTAGCAACCGCAATTTTTGCCAATTATTGGCCACGGGAAGTGAAATGTCCATTTTGGGCGTCAATGTTTCAGTGAGTGTGGACCAGCCTCACGTCTCTGCGCCGCGCAGCCCAACAACGACATGGCTTCAGTGTCCTGCGCTCGACGTGCCGTTTAGTGCGGACTTTGGCACCCTAACTCAAGACAGAACTTGCATATAGCCGGTGCAGCGGCCCGCTGGGTCTTCAGTGAGGACTGAAAAAGGGCACATCACATGTTGTGAGTACTGTGTGTAACAGTTCAGCTGGGACTTCTAGTTCAGCTTCCCTGCGTTTCAGTTGAGACTTACAGCTTACATAGATAGAGTACCATTTATTATATTCAAATATTTGTATTGTTCTTTGTTCCAAAGGTCTAGCCCGTCAGATCAACGGAGAGCCCACTGCTCAAACAAAGAGGCCTCCTTATTACAAGATAAATAGCAGTATAAAAAACGGACCAGTCTAATAAAAAATTAAACGCTGGCGTCCGGTGTGGCGTTCCCCCCTCAGCCCCAGTGCTCCTCCGCTGCCACGCCTCCCTGCAGAGCGCCTCCTCTCTGGTGGCGTCCATCACTCCCCGGGACGCCGTGCGCTTGGCGTGCGTTTGGCGTGCGTCGGCAGCACACTGTCACATGATACGTCGTCTCCAGGAAACTGAGATTTCCTGCCGTTAGTAGTGGGGGTGTGTGTGTGTGTGTGTGTGTGTGTGTGCGTGTGTGTGCGTGTGCGTGCGTGCGTGTGCGTGCGTGTGTATGTGTGCGTGCGTGCGTGCGTGTGCGCGCGCTCTGCTTACATGACAATCCTCTGTGCTTCTTTGTTCAGCGCCAATTCTGCGCTCTCTTTTTCTGCCCGCTTTAATGGATCAGCACACAGAACCTGAGCCGAGAGGCCGGCCGTGTGGCTCGCCCCTCATTTCTATGACAACAGCAAAAGCCGTGTCCTCGTTCGTGTCCATTTGAAGGGTTGTAGAAAAATCATAAATTATTCAAATGGAACATTTTCATCTCCTTCTGGCCAAGGGAGAGAGGTGGGTGGGGGGGGGCCCATTTCCTTGACAGGAAACCATGGCAACCCAGTGTTTCCCCTGCATGCATGTCTTGTGGTGCAGCGCCGGCACTGGATTACTGATGCCACTGCAATCAGCTGTGCAAAGACAATACACAAAATGTATGTATGCATGACATGGGCACCCCCTACTGCGCCCACCCCCATTCACATCATCAGTCAATGGAGACATGGTGTGCGACAACACTGACAGCACACCAGTGTCACACAACAGTGACTTAATCATAGTATGCAGGCTACCCATTGAATGGCGCAGCACAGAAGCAACAGTGTAATGAAACCCAGACGATGAGCCGGCGACAAATTGAGGACAGAGGACAGTATTTTAGCGAACATTAACGCCAACATTTTGGCTTGTGCACATCCCCCAGGAGAACCTCACACACACCTCAGCTCACACAGTGTGTGTGTGTGTGTGTGTGTGTGTGAGTGTCCATCTTCAAGGACCAATCGATGAGGAGCTTGACAAAAGCCTCTGCATTTTGGTTTTCTGTGTCAACAGAACCCAGAAATAATACAACTTTTACAGATAAGGCATTAACATCATGGCTGATTAGCAGCTCAATGCATAACCACTGAAGACAATATTTTAAGAGAGTCTTGCCAGACAGGACATTTTGTGTCTGAATATGATGCATATGTATATTGCTTTACACTATTAAGTTTTCACTGTCTGTTAAAAATGGTTAAAAAGAAAAGTCTGTTAATCCTGAGCTAGTAAAATAAAAAGGCCAGTTTTGCGTGTCCATAAAGACACATTAAAAACAGCATTGGCTTTCAGAATCCGCCACAGAAACACCTCCCGGGGAACAATTTAACGTGTCTGGCTACTACCGTTTTGACAGGAGGGAAAATCCATACAATTGCATCCCAGCCGACCGCAATGAGCGACTAGAGGAATGGCTGGTGTCTGCATAGGAGGGCGTCGCCGATGGGTCGACGGTCCCCAGGGAGCACATTATGGAATAACATCAGCCTGTGTGCTGGAGTGTCAGCCTGCCTCTGGGGACCGCGTGTTAACACAATCTGCTCAGCGCTTCGGCTTCAAATCTCACCAGAGGCCATTTGCTTGGAATGATCACGCTGTAAAGCAAAGGCGCTCTCTTAGCTTCAGACTAAACGACGGGAGAGGACGGGGAAGAAAATACTAAATCAAATCTAATGACAAGCTATGTGTGGACTCAGTCAGTATTTGCCGGTGCTCTGAAAGATTGGAGAAAAAAAAAAGGATTTTCTTTCCCCCCCCTTTCTCAGAACCCTGACAAATACTGACTGAGTCCACACACATGAATCATTCTTGTTTTGTTCTGGAAATACTAATTCTGCTTATCTAAAATTACCCTTTTGGTTAACTGTGGGTAAAACACTTTTATATACCGAGAGGCAGGTTCATTGAGAACAAAGCATGGCAATTGCCAAGTATAAAAC